>JAOSBN010000178.1:8588425-8677781 GCA_027563595.1 Erythroxylum suave | reverse complement strand
CAATTAATATGAAAGGCCCAAATTAGGCAAAAGACAGACGGCGATAAAGAGAGGGAGGGGGGTGAGGGAGGAGGAACTTAATAAGCTTCAGCTTCGACAGTGAAGGAGAGGAGATAAATTCATGTATATGTGTGTGACTACTTCGGTAACTCTTATTGATTTTATTCACGCAACTCCTCCCAGCTCTCTTCTCTTTTGTCGCCTACCATTCTCTCTTCATGCACCTCTACTATTTTGTTTTATTGATGGGACAATTAAACTCTATTGTTTTTCAGTCCATGCTCCTATTCCTTTACTGTTTTATCGATGGGATGATTTAACTTTGGTGTTTTTTGGTCCACGCTCTTGTTCCTTACTTTACTGTTTTATCGATAGGAAAACTTAAGTTAGTTGTTTTTTGGTCCACCAATCCTGTTCATTCCTCTTTTAAAGACCTAACTTGTGTATGAGTCTGGATCCTCTGTCCATTTATACTCTGTCTAAGTCTGTAAAAGATTAAAAAGCATTGTCTTTCTACTTACAAAAATTTACAACTCTGTTAATTTTCCAATTTTGATAGCTTATAAGCCAACCCGTGGTAAGATTTAAAGAATTATTTTCTTTTGTTGCTTCCAGCATAGCTTAATACAACAACAATAATAAAATTAATCAAAATTTAAATTTAATTTAATATTTTTCTTTAATTTATAAATTAATTAAACAATTTTCATAAATTAATTAAATTCTAAAATTTAATTTTTATATTAAAAATTAAAAATAAAATAATAAAAAACAAAATCAAAATATGTGTGTTACACGAATGAAAGCAATTTTTAAAATTTAATTTTTATCTTAAAAATTTTATTTAAAATGTGACAATTTTATTTTGTATTATTTTAATTTTGATTTTATCTTAAAAATTATTTAAAAAATAAAAATATGCCACAGACATGACTTAAGTATCACACCCATGACACATTTTATTTAAATGTGTGCATGGGTGTGACATTTTATTTTATTTTATTTTTAAATTTTTAATTTTAAATAATATATATTATTAAAAATTAAAATTAAAATATAAAATAAAATATGTGTCACGTCCAATGCCACATTTTATTTTATTTAAATTTTAATTTTTTAAATAATAAAATATATTATTAGAAATTAAAATTAGAAAATATAAAATAAAATGTGGCACGGGCGTGACAATATTGACCGGTGCCACATTTTTATTATTTTTATTTTTAAATAATATTTTAATATAAAAATTAAAATTAAAATAATAAAAACAAAATGTATCACATTTTAAATAAAATTTTTAAGATAAAAAATTAAAATTTAAAAGTTGTTTTAATTTGTGTCACATACATATTTGATTTTTTTATTATTTTAATTTTAATTTTTAAAATAAAAAATATATTTTAGAATTTGATTAATTTATCAAAATTGTTTAATTAAATTATAAATTATAGAAAAATATTAAACTAAATTTAAAAATTATTTATTATTATTATTGTTATTGTATTAAACTGTGTTGGAAGCAGCAAAAGAAAATAAGTCTTTAAATCTTGTCCATGGCTTGGTTCATAAGCCATTAAAATTGGAAGACTAACAAAGTTGTAAATTTTTGTAAGCAGATTGACAACATTTTTTATCTTCGACAGAGTTAGACAGAACAGAAATGTACAGAGGATCTGGACTCCCTGTTGTATACATTTTAAGAATCCGAAGAAGACTAAGAAGGGTAGTTTCGTTGTCGTATTGGAGAATTGAGGTGTTTGTCTATATGTGTAAATGAAGAAGAATAAGAAGGATGAGGTAGTAGAATTGAATAAAAATTAAAAGTTACACTGGATTATGTGGGAATGCACACGTGAGTCTAATTTATTATAAAGCAAATGGACACAAAGGAAGTATCATATGATGAAATAAATATCAAACAAAATTAGGAATTCATTTAGATTAATAGAAAATATTTAATAATTCAAATACAAATTATCATTATAAAATATTTAGTAATTCAAAATAAATAAAGATAGAAATTTAGAGAATTTTATAAGACAAATTACAAGTTTACGTTTTTATTAAACATTAATAATAAAAGAAAAGATAAAGTTTTTAATCAACTAAAACTTGTTATCTTTATCTCTCACAAGTCACAATATATTCTTAATGAAATTTGATTATTCGACAACTGAATATCTAACATTTTTATAAGAATTAAAATCGCGAGGCTATTATATGCTATCTTTTTTAAAGGGAAAAATATAAATTAGAATTTATATATTAAATTTATTTTAAAGTTATTTATATTAAATATGTGATTCATAGAATGTTAAAAGAAATTAAACACTTTCAAAGAATGCGATCCCTTAGCATAGACTAGATCATTGCTAAATGGTGATGTATTAATATGTTTATAGCCAATAAGGCAATGTTACGGAGCCATAATCAACTACTCGTAGACAACCATTGAGCCTTAGGTAACAAACAACTTAGAAACGCGATATAAGTTTGATGATTTCTTTCAAACTTGATTCGACCGTCTTATCTAAATTGTCTTCTTGCTTTGCATTTATACATGTTGGTATACTTTTATTCCCTAATAAAGCTTAATTTTATTATGAAAATTAAATTGTTACATAAAATTTTAAAAATTTAAGATGAAATCATTTTTTAAATTAAAAAAATTGGAGAGTAAGTATTGAAGATTTTAGTTCTGCATTTGTAGAACGATGAAGGCTTAATAAAATAAGTACTATAAAGTAAGTTCAATAGCTACACCTAGTTTAGCGTGAGGAGATCGAAGTAATTGTGAAACAATAAAGTTAGTGAAAGAAGATGAACTGTGAACAATCGCGTAAATAGTGGTGTGAATAAATTTCATCTTCTTCATCTGCGCAGTTCTCCACTCTGCTTCATAGCATATCTTCAGTTTCAGTCTTCTCTCCATAGTTAACAGGTAAATGACCATTGTTCTTTGTTTAACTTATTCTTCTAATCTTTCAGCTTACACATATCACAGATGTTATTTAGTTTAATACGTGAGTTTTGTAGCATTACTCTGTTACTATAAACTTGACAGACTCCTCTGACCAACGAACTACTCATGTAACTACTCTTTTTGATCATCGATTCCCACTCTCTTTGTTACTATAAACTAAACAGACCTTGTTCACTTTGAATGGGTTGCCTTTGTATTATATGTCATTTATCACAACAGTACGAAGAACAAAGCAACAAGTCACCGAACTTTGCTTTCTGCTTCTTCATGTACAACATCTCCTGTTACGTGTACTGTCTTATTTATGAAAAGTGCATTAGCATAAATACAACGCTAAGAAAAGGTAATATAAACGTGTGTAAACTATAAAAACGAGTCAAAATGGATTGTCCTACACTAGCACTTCCACACAATAACTCTACCAAAGGCAATCCTATTACAGGAATAGCTTCTGGCACGACTGTTACAATTTGTACTGCCCAATAACTAATTTGGTCCTAAGGTAAAGAATACCAGTTACGCCAAAAGATGCAGTCAATACAACTTTTTCACCACTTTATAAAGAACGTCTCTATAAAAATAGAAAATGTTATTTCTCCCCATGTAGAACAATCAATGTCTTCATGCACATAACACAATATTATTTCTCCCCACGCAAAACACAACGTCTTCGTGCACTGAACTACTAAAAAATTGTAAAAGTATCACCTTTGTTGCAGTTGTTGCTTGAGTGTATATAAAGCAGTTGCATGCTTGTGGTTCTGAGTGGGTGAACAGTAATTGGTATTATAAATTAAGGGGTTGCCCATCTGATGTGTTGACATACACTGATGTATTTAAGTATATCTGGTGATATTTATTTTTATATCAAGGTTATTGTTGTTATTGTTAATTTGAGTATATAGAGTAGAAAATGACTCAAAGATATTTGTTTTCTCTTCTTTTTTTTTTTCTGTTTGTTGACTTCATTATTTTTTTCTTACAATTTGTTTTAGATGCGTATGTTGCTTGTTCCTAATATGTATTTATTTTAAAAGTGCAAGATGGTTAAAATTGGTAAGTATATGAAAAACTATAAGAAGGTTAATAATGGTAGATCTTTATCAAATATGGATGATGAATAAAATCAACCTAGTATGGTAGAAGAGTCAAAAGATATAGAAGCTCTTAATCAACAGTCTGACGCTACATTTGGAACTTCAAATAATGTACCTAGCCTAGAAGGACAAGTTATTAGTACTGGTAATGTGATCTTCATAATTATATGATTGTGCATTTAAATTTTTAATATAATGTTTTATATGTCTATTGATTTTTATTTTTTAAATAGGAAATGTAAATTCTAGAAAATGTGGATGAGGACCAACAATTAATACTAGACTTGCTAAGAGGAAAGCTGAAGGAAAACAAATTGATGTTCAAGTACTATAAGGTATATGGTAAGCATGTCAGCCTTTTCAAGTCGGAAGTTACTATATGCATTCGACAACTTGCACCACTTCGTGTCTCTAGTTGGAAAGAGATTAACGAGGATGATAAGAAGGCAATGTGGTTATTTTTAAAGGCATGACACTTTTTTTAATTGCAATAGAGTTTGGTTTAATTGCAATAAAGTTTAATTTTGTTGTAGTATTGAATTTGTTTCTTAATTTTCCTAACTATATTTTTTATATGAACTTTATGATAAGTTCAATTTCTCAAATCAGGTGCAATCTTATGTGATGCAACAAGTGCATGAACAATATAAAAATCGACATTATCATTTGTGCAAAAGCTATCTCAAGAGCAAATATTGCCCAAAGGATGTGGAGGAAGGTGGTTGGCAATGGTTGATTGAGAATAAATGGGAGACTCTAAATTTTAATGTAAATTTAAAATTTAAGTACTTTAATTTATTTTGTTAGTTGTTTTCTTTTATTAAAAATAAATTATTTATCAATGTATAGGAGCAAAGCGAAAGAAACACAAGTAATAGGGGAAATCAAAAGATGAAATCAGTCTTTGGTACAAAGTCGATTGTACAAATTGCATATTTTATTTAATTAAAATTAAAATTATATTTTCTTAAAAAAATAAGTTCTAATTAATCATTAATTTTCTATTAGGCCCCATTTTCAGAGTCTAACTCGTGAGTCAAATATAGCGCATCACTTTGTAAGGCTCTTTTAATAGAATCTCATTAGCCAACATAGGTTCATTTTCATTCTCCTAACATCCCAAACTTTCATATTTGAACACTTGATATACAAAAATCCATTCTTATGTTTATATCCTCAATCGTCACCCTAAACATATCACTCATTTTTATCTCTTATTTTCAAGCTTAATTGTATTGTAGGAAAGCATCGATAAGTCCACAATATATATATGTACAATATTTGGGAAAATTGGCATAACTTTCACTATAGATGTTAGATTAAGGTCATTTAAGTATGGTTTCGAAGAAGACTTTGAGTTCTACAACTTCCATGAAGACCCCAAAGAGAGATTTTGCCGTCTAAAGGGTCAAAATTGCACATTTATGTGAGTATCCTGAGAATGTCCGCTTAGCAGACATATGTCCCTCGAAACAAACATGAACTGAGTTGGGACGCTGGAATTTCCGAGAAGGTCCGCCCAGTAGACATTAAGTCCACCCAACGAACAATTACAGGTCAATTTCTAGATTTCCAACTCTTACAAGTTACCGACATATATATCATTTCTAACTTATTTTCCTCATCATTTCCCCTTCATTCTCACTTCCATTTCTAGTAAATATCATTTACAACGAAATCATAATCTATGTTTGGTCATCAACCTAAAAACATAACGTTCAAAGCTATGCACATTCATCATAATTTCTATACATGTTCAACTCCCTTTATCACCTTCATTTCATCTCTAACTTATCACACTATTTCTTCCCATTTAAAGACACCATAGTACTTTTTTTTCTGTTAGATCAAGTTAGAAATGGACTATAAAGTGTCCAGCATGCACCCTGTGCAGCATTACTAACTTGTAAAAATCCTATCTTTCAAATTCAATCTCCAAAGATTACATACTTTATATCATTGCAAAGCTAAGAGGATAAACTACAACTTCCAAGAAGACAACTTTGTCCAAGTCTATAGCACCCCACTCCCATCCAACTCGTACACATACGCCCGTTAGACATCTGTACACGTGCCCGATGGAAATGACGTGTTAACTTTATCACTTTCACATATCGCATGACATCATAAATTAAAAAATAAATATCATAATTTCTAAAACCCAAAAATTCCTCATTTCATTTCATAACAATATATACATTGTAGCTTTACATTAACATCCATATGTGTACATCATTAAAACTAATCAAAGTTCACATCTCCGTATACAGAATATGCTAAATATATAAGAAAATATACAAAAACTTATCTAAAACCCTACATCCCAGTTGACCGACCTCTGAGTCATCTTGTCTACTAAAAAGTTGTACTAGATCCCTTCTATGCGGTATTAGCAGCTAAGTCGACACTCTCGTACATGAAAAGTCAACTTGCAATTTTGGTAAGTTTTGCGAACTCAGTTGAGTAACCATCCTCGACGGTTCACTTATATCATATATATCACAACCATTCATGTATTCACATAATTCACATAATTTCATGTATCAACATATAGTATCACAATATACTTAGTCATAAACTTTCACATTTCTTAATCAATTTGATTTCACATTTCAGTTGCAATCATTCAAATTATATAATTCATGTATATATGCAATGTTCATGAGACTCACAATTGTTTATTTTATTGTTGTGATCGAGTGCCTTTTTCATTGTCCCGTATCCATTGTGGATACCTGGCTTATTAATACTGTTCCTTATTCATTAGGGATACAAGGCTCCTTTTATTTAGTGAGCCTTTGACTCTTACCACAGTCTGAGCTTTAAGCTCTTTTTCACTGGCAACTATGGTCACAACTGCCTTTACGTTTCATGGAGTCATGTAAGGAAATGAATCATGCATATTCAGTGATTACACTCATTCAGTCACATCCACACTCTTTCTTATTCACATTTGTCATCGGACTTTTAGTCTGGCATTCAACATTGAAGTTGAGAACAAATAGTCATTCATATTCACATTCAATTAGCACTTCCAATCCAGTCCCGAATATAGAACTCCTCGGACAACCAATTGTTCGGAATCAACGCAATCACATTCACATAATAATTCAATACAGAATGTAAACAAATGATAATTCAATGTGAGATCATCTTAGATTACTCACAGTTTCCTCCAGATAACTTATTGCCTAGATATCCTAGTAAGGTTTGGATGTTCTTGATCTAGTTGCTCCCTTATAATAGGCAATCACACATTTACACATTTCTTCTTTGCACCTCTCATAAAAGGATTCATTTATGCACATATGTATGTATTATGTATGATGTATGTTCAATGATAATTTCGGATATATTTCCTAAATTCACATCTCAGGATCATTTACAGTTCATAACTCAAATATGTCTAAATTGAACTTAGGTGTACACCTCAATTGTACAAGATTATTCTAATGTCATCATTCTATCATTCACTAAGGTTATTCAAGCATTAAAGATCACAAAACATCCATTTTATCAATCATCTTTACTTAATACACAACATTCATCTTCTTGAATCACTTTAGTCATCATAGGACCCCTTTCATTCTTATATCATCACCAATTTTTCAGATTTAATCACCTAAAGTATAACAATTTATTCTTAAATTTATATCCTTAATCATCATCCTAAACATATCACTCATTTATTTACTTGTTCAAGCTTCATTCTAGGTTCAATTCAAGCTTTATTCAAGCCGTAAAGCATCATAGAAAAGTACCTAACCATTTGTTGTTCCAAACCTTACCTAAAAGATGCATTTTTTTAATGTTTAACCCATTCCCACAATCAAGGGACGAGTGAACCGAAAGTTCACCATCCACTTCCTTCAATTTTTGTTTTTCCAATTTTTTCTTAAAGATAGATTTTCGGGTCTGTCTTGCATAGCCATTTTGACATAGAAAATGGGGTATTTAGGTATCACTTTCTTCTAAAAAAATGTTCCTATATGTCTTAAGTTTCAAATGAAATAAAAATAATTTAATTTAGTTCATGCTTCCATGAGTTATACTCAAAATACCACAGACTGTGCATATTCAAAATTTTGGCTAGTGCATGATTGAAGAATTAATGTACTCCAATTTGTAAAACTCATATCTCTCAGTTAGGTTATCCAAAAATTACAAAGTGTAGACTAATAGAAAGATAAGAGAATAAGATACAACTTTTGTGAAGAAAAATTGGTTTGATTCAGCATACATCAATATAGTTTATTCGATAAAAACAGAACACAATTTCAGTCAAGGGTAGTGCTGTAGTCTATTCCAGAACTCAACTTCAAGCTAAATTTCACCCGTAAGGACAGAATTAAATTTCAATTCCTTCATGAAAATTGTAACAATATGTTTCTAGTTTACTCTCAATCAAAATCAATCCAATTTTGATATTCACAGATCAAGTTATGGCCAAAATACTAATGTCTATCTAGACACTCCATCTAACAAATTCTAGCACACTTCATCTTCATTTTCTTCCTAGTTCATCTCTTTTGCTTTGTCTATTTTTTCTAGCTTAATACACCATCATTTCCACTTCCTTCATAACTTCATTTCAGCTCAATATTATACACACACAAATCAAAATTCATGATTGATCAAAAACACCAAAACAGAACATATTCTTATACACTTTCAACTCCAAATTCCTGCACATATTAAACTCCAATTCTCATTCTTTATTTCACTTCTAAATATCATCTTAATTCATCTAAATTCAAGACATCATCATATTTCAAACTTCCTTTTTCAAATTCAAACATCCCATAACTCATTATCATAATTGAAGCATTTATCAAACAATTCATGAATACATTAACTCATTACAATTTAAAGCATGATCTCATTATTCATACCTACACCCATGTTCAAACACATATATAAGAACTCTTGATCATCAATCGCAATTTATTCATCATAAATGTTTTATTAAACACTACCCATAAAGGTCAAAGCATAACTTACTTAATTTATTATCAACAATCTTTAAACCTTAACCCAAGCTCTCCACATAACCCACGTTCATCATCATCCAAGAGTGATAAGGTTGGGTCTTTAGTGAGAATGAAAGAGAGAGCAAGTTACGAGTAACAAGTGAAAGATGAGAGGGTTAGGTTTAATGTATATGGTGGTGGGTGGAGTAAAATTGTGGAAATGGAGAAGAATAAAGAAGACGAGAAGAAGGAAGGTTTCGTAGAGAAGAAGAAAAGCAAGAATGAAAGGTAACAATTAAATGGGTCTTTCACATAAGAGAGTTGTGAGTTATATGCATGGTGTGGCAAGTGACATATGCTCAATTCCCATTGGTATAGAAAATGTTCTTTCATTAACTAGTCCAATCAATCTCTAATTTCTAATCCAATTGTCTCCAAATTTCAATGACATATGTCATTAAATCCAAATATTATTTATAAAAATTTCCACTGCTAATTGACTTTTAATTATACTACTATAAATTAATTGTCCTTCCACATGGCATTTTTCCTAGTCCAAAAATACCCGAAATTTCAGAAATTTCCTAAATTTCACCAAAATTCCAAAATCAACATTTATATACTCCAAATCAAATTTTAAGTCATATAAACCACAATTCATATCAAAATCACATTTATAAATCAATCATACCAAGAAATGTCAATGAATGCATGTATAATCATTTTAATGTGCAAAAATTAATATTCACATTTGTGTGTGTATGTCATATTATGTATGGCATGAAATGCACTTTCTAGCCATTCAACATTCTCTCATGTCCCATATTCTAAGGTCCTAACCATTAGCTTGGGATAATAGGATGTTACAAAATCATCCTAGATTAATACAGCTTTTCTGTGAAGTCAGAATACAGATTTTCCCTCTATGAATGCTTGAAAATGCAATGTAGAAGCCTAGAAAGTCATGAGCAAAACATAAATATATTTCATTAACTTCCAAAAGAATGGAGTTTTACAAAGCTTTAATGGGCATTTCAAGACACAAATAAATCGTTGGACTTATAATCCAAAATACAAAATATACATGAATGAGTGATACATGAAATGCAGCTAAAGCCTTGAGTTTTCATATACTAACTTAAATACAAAAATATGCAAACTTGAGTGATGCCTTGACTCTCGATCACTCGATCTCTTGCTCTTCATCTGGAGAGGGGGGGGGGTTGAGCTAAAAAGTTCATAGGTAACAACTTTATAGTAGAGAAACAAGCAAAACCATTCAAATTATTCATGCCTTAGTAAAATGTAGTTAAGCAATAAAATACATATTTCTCAAATTCTCAAACTTGTCAAACAAATCATAAACAACATATGACATGTATTTCTCAAACTTGTCAACAAATCATAAACAACAAGAGCAATCATAATAGTTTGGGTAGTCCATATAAACATGATGGAGAAGACTTTCAGCTAAACCATATACATGAGGGAGTTCTTGCGAAGCTTTAATAAACATGAGGTAGTTCTTGCAAATCTCCAATAAACATGCCACTAGCGGGCAGGCAGGAGAAGCCTTTAACATAGTTAACGTGCACATGACATGACATGATGGACACCATAAACTCAAACACAAACAAGAATTTCATGACTTGTAAACATATTCCATAAAAGGCACATTTCAGAAACATGTTCCATAAGCATGATATATTTCAAATATAATTTCTATCATCATTTCATAAATCATCAACAAGATTCATGTACCAAACATATAGCAAATACTTGAATCATTTAAAAAGCAATAAATGCAACATTTGAAATCATTTAAATATATTGATTGCGAAAAATATTCATGACTCATTAACTCAAACTATAAACATGTCACCTACCTGGATTCCTTGCTTACAAATTTGCTTAAAAATGCTCATCCTTTTGCTCCTCTTAACTCTCTTGATTTCCTTTAACGTTGACAAAAATCCATTTTAATGGGAATACAAATTAGGAATCCAAATAGCATATTTACTAAAAATTGATCCTATAATATGTAAATCCATATATTTCTTAAGCTTCATAAACCAACATTCCTCCCAAAATCCAAAGGACTAAAAATGGGCTTACCTTGAATCTTCACCAAACAAAGAGATTTTTGGCTCAAATGGAAGCTCTTCTCTTCCTCTTTCTTTTTCTCTTCTTGAATACTCTCAAAATCACTCTTGCAAACTAAGAAAAGAAGAAACCTAAGCTTGTCTTCTTTCTTTTTCTCTCATGGATGAACTCTCCCTCATTTCTCTTTCTCTTTTTTCGTTTTTCACTTCTCTCCCTTCAATCACGTTTTTCTTGATCTAATGAACAAGACAACAATTTCCTCTTCTAATTCTACCTTTAATGAGTGCAAAATGTCAACTTTAACGTTCCTTTAATTCTTAATGGTTTTTAACCTTAAGTGACATGCCACAATTGTCCTCAATACATTTTTATTGCTTTAATTTAACTAACCAGTGAAATAAAATCCTACAAACATTGTAATAAATAATTAAACTCCAATAATTATTCTATCATGACCTCATAATTTATTTAAATCATGCTTAACAACTCCATTTATTGTAGAGCAAAAAAATTCAAAATCCATGATTATTCCATAAAATATCATGCTTAAGTCAACAAAAAATTTCAGAGGGCAACATATCTCCCCCTCTTAAAAGAATTTCGTCCTTGAAATTCTTACCTGAGTCATTGAAGAGGTGTGGATACTTCTCCTTCATGGCCTCCAAAGGTTCCCACGTGGCCTTTTCCTTAGAATGGTTTTTTCATAGGACTTTAACCATTTGAACTGTCTTATTCCTGAGGACCTTTTCTTTAGTGTCCAAAATCTCCACTGGAGTCTCCTCATAAGTCAGATCATCTCTCAACTGAACCTCATTGGTCTGAATGATGTGGGAGGGATCTGATGTATACCTCCTTAACATGGAAATATGAAAGACATCATGTATCTATGACAATTCTGGTGGTAACGTCAATCTATAGGCTAGTGGTCCAATCCTTTCAACAATCTCGTAGGGACCAATGTATCTTAGGCTCAATTTGCCCTTCTTGCCAAACCTCATGACTCCTTTCAAAGGAGATGTCTTAAGAAAGACTTTCTTACCAACTTCATACTCCATTTCCTTTCAGTGTGCGTCAGTATAGCTCTTCATTCTATCTTGAGCTGCTCTAAGCCTTTGCTTAACTAAATTGACCTTGTCAACTATCATCTGGAGTAACTCTGGTCTTATTAATTTCCTTTCTCCTTCTTCATCCCAACATATATGAGTTCTGCATCTTCTTCTATACAATGCTACATAAGGAGACATTTGAATGCTCGAGTGGTACGAATTATTGTAAGCAAATTCGACCAATGGCAAGTGCTCGTTCCAAGCACCTTTAAAATCCATCACATATGCCCTAAGTTCCTTCAAGAGTTCGAATGGTCCTCTCAGATTGATCATTTGTTTAGGGATGGAAAGCAGTTCTAAAATTTAACTTGGTCCCCAAAGCTTCTTGCATGCTTTCCCAAAATCTCGAAGTAAATTGAGAATCTCTGTCAAAAACTATCGAATTTGGAATCCCATGTAGTCTCACTATCTCATCAATATACCTTTTTACTAGCATATGTAGAGAATCAGTTTGTTTAATTGCTAGAAAATGAGTTGACTTTGTCAAACGATCTACAATAACCTATATGACATCATGCTTCCTACTGGTCTTGGGCAAACTAATCAGAAAATCCATGGCTATCCTTTGCCACTTTCACTCAAGAATGGAGAATGGCCTTAACTTGCTTGAAGGTGCTTGGTGTTCAACCTTAACTTGCTGACACTCTAGACAATTGCTTGCATATTTTGCTACATCCTTTTTCATGTCTTTCCATAAAAAATGCTCTTTCAAATATCTATACATCCTGGTGCTAACTAGGTGTATGACATAAGGCATATTGTGTGGCTCGTCGAGTAGCTTATCCTTTACCTCCTTGACATTCGAAATACAAAGTCTATTGCCTACAACCATAAGTCCATCATCCCTCACTTCCGCTTCAGATTGCTTGCCATTATTAATTTCTTCTCGGAGCTTGTTCAAATCTACATCTTGTTCTTGTAACTCCTTAACTTTCTCTCTGAGTATTGGTCTCACTCTGAAATTAACAATGATGCAATTAGGTTCCTCTTATTTCAAGCTCAATCTAAGCTTAGTCATCTCTTCCAACAATGGTAGATAAATCGTCTGAACATGGGCTATAGAGGATTTCCTACTCAAGGCATCGGCCACTGCATTTGTCTTGCCTAGATGGTATTCAATTAACAAGTCATAATTCTTAGGCAACGTTAACCATCTTCTCTGTCTCAAATTCAACTCTTTCTAACTCAATAAGTACTTGATGCTCCAAATTTTCAATATTATCTCCAAATTTTCAAGGCAAAAATTATTGATGCTAATTCTAGATCATAGGTTGGATAATTCAATTCATAAGGCTTTAGCTGCTGCGATGTATAAGCTATTACCTTATCTCCTTGCATAAACACACAACCTAAGCCCTTTCTTGAAGCATCATTAGAAACTGTATAGCCCTTATCTCCCATGGGCAAGGTCAGAATTGGAGCACTTGTCAATCTGTGCTTAAGCTCCTCAAAGCTCTTCTGACATTCATCACTCCATATAAACTTCTGATTTTTCCTTAATAACTTGATCATTGGAGCAACTGTCATAGAGAATCCTTCAACAAACCTCCTATAATATCCTGCCAGACCCAGAAAACTTCTCACTTTTGCCATTGTCTTTGATGCATGCCATTTCGCCACTGCTTTAATTTTTCTCAGATCGACTTATACCCTATCCTTTGAAATTAAATGTCCAAGGAATACCACCTTATGAAGCCAAAATTCACACTTGCTGAATTTCACATAAAGCTCCTTCTCCCTTAGTGTTTGCAACACTATCCTTAGATGTTCCTTATTTTCCTCTTCACTTTTGGAATAAACCAGAATGTCATCTATAAATACTATGACAAATTGGTCCAAATATTCCTTAAAGACCCTATTTATGAGATTCATGAACGCAGCTAGAGCATTGGTCAATCCAAATGGCATGACGAAGAACTCATAATGCCCATAGCGTATCCTAAAGGTTGTCTTATGTACATCAGATTCCCTGACTCTGAGCTGATGATAGCCTGACCTGAGATCAATTTTAGAGAAGACCTTGGCTCCTTGCAGCTGGCCGAACAGATCATCGATTCGTGGTAGAGGATACTTATTCTTAATGGTCACCTTGTTGAGCTTTCGGTAGTCAATGCACATGCGCTATGTTCCATCCTTCTTTTTAACAAAAGAACTAGTGATCCCTATGGCAAAGAACTTGGCTTTATAGACCCCTTCTTTAACAGTTCTCCTAATTGTTCTTTAATCTCCTTCAGCTTAGCTAGAGCCATTCTATACAGTGGTATGAAAATGGTTAATCTCCTTTAGCTTAGCTGGAGCCATTCTATACAGTGGTATGAAAATGGTTGTGGTACCTAGAATCAAATCATGGAAAATTCGATTTCCTTTACTGGTGGCAAATCAGGTAAATCTTCTGGAAACATGTATGATCTCCAAAAATTACATACTTTATATCATTGGAAAGTTAAAAGGATAGACTACAACTTCCAAGAAGACAACTTTGTCCAAATCAGCCTAGATTAATACAGTTTTGCCCGTGAAGTCAGAACATAGATTTTTACCTCTATGAATGCTTGAAAATGCAATGTTGAAGCCTGGAAAGTCATGAGCAAAACATAAATATATTTCATTAACTTCCAAAATAATGGAGTTTTACAAAGCTTTAATGGGCATTTCAAGACACAAATACATCATTGAACTCACAATCCAAAATACAAAATATACATGAATGAGTGATACTTGAAATGTGGCTAAAGCCTTGAGTTTTCATATGCTAACTTAAATACAAAAATATGCAGACTTGGAATTATGCCTTGACTCTTGTTCGCTCGATCTTTTGCTCGTCACCTAGAGATGGGGAGGAAGGGGAGTGAGCTAAAAAGCTCGTGGGTAACAAGTTTATAGTAGAGAAATAAGCAAAATCATTCAAATTATTCATACCATAGTAAAATGCAGTGAAACAATAAAACATATTTCTCAAATTCTCAAACTTGTCAAACAAATCATAAACAACATAAGACATGTATTTCTGAAACTCGTCAACAAATCATAAACAATATGAGCAATCATAATGGTTTGGATAGTCCATATAAGCATGATGGAGAAGCCTTTCAGCTAAACCATGTATATGAGGTAGTTCTTGCGAAGCTCCAATAAACATGAGGAAGTTTTTGCGAGTCTCCAATAAACTTAAGGGAGTCTATGATGGAGCTCCATGCTACTAGCGGGTAGGTGAGAGAAGCATTTAATATAGTCAACATTCACGTGACATAACATGATGGACACCACAAACATGAATTTCATGACTTGTAAACATATTGCACAAAAGGCATATTTTGGAAACATGATTTCCATAAGCATGATATATTTCAAATACAATTTCGATCATCATTTCATAAATCATCAATAAGATTCATATAACAAACATATAGCAAATACTTAAATCATTTAAGAGGTGATAAATGCAACATTTGAAATCATTTAAATATATTGATTAGGAAAAATACTCAATATGGCTCATTAACTCAAACTATAAACATGTAACCGACCTGAATTCCTTGCTTAAAATTTTGCTTAAAAATGTCTTTCCTCTTGTTCCTCTTGCCTCTCTTGATTTCCTTTAACATTGCCAAAAATCTAATTTAATGGGAATACAAATTGGGAATCCAAATAGCATATTTACTAAAAATTGATCCTAGAATACTTAAGCCCATGTATTTCCTAAGCTTCATGAACCAACATTCCTCCCAAAATCCAAAAGATTAAAAATGGGCTTATCTTGAATATTGACAAAACAAAGAGATTTTTGGCTCAAATGGAAGCTCTTCTCTTCCTCTTTCTTTTTCTCTTTTTGAATACTCTCAAAATTACTCTTGAAAACTAAGAAAAGAAGAAACCTAAGCTTGTCTTCCTTCTTTTTCTCTCATGGATGAAATCTCTCTCATTTCTCTTTCACTTTTTTTGTTTTTCACTTCTTTTCTCCCTTCAATCACGTTTTTCTTCATCTAATGAACAAGACAATATTTTCCTCTTCCAATTCTAACCTTAGTGAGTGCAAAATGTCAACTTTACCCTTCCTTTAATGCTTCATGGTTTTTAAACTTAAGTGACATGCCACAATTGCCCTCAATACATTCTTACTGCTTTAATTTAACTAACCAGTGCAATAAAATCCTACTAACATTGTAATAAATAATTCAACTCCAATAATTATTCTATCTTGACCTCATAATTTATTTAAATCATGCTTAACAACTCCATTTATTCTAAAGCCAAAAAAAATTCAAAATCCATGATTATTCCATAAAATATCATCTTAACTCAATGAAAGATTTCGGAGGTCAACATTTTCTATCTTTTTTTCTTTTTAAAAAGATAAAGATTCTGATGAGTGGCCTGATGTTGTTAAAGTTTGGAAGGTATCGCGATAAAATCCAAATGGAACTTGATCTGTTCCAAATGGAGAAGAAATAATGGTATGAAAGTTATAGTAAAATGAGATTTTCAAAATAAATTTTAATATTACTTAAATAAAATTTCAAATTCTATCTAAATATGTAGAATAAGCTTCAAGAAGAGGGAGAGAAAAATAAAGAAAAAGTCTGCACCTCTACTACTCGTTGAGCATTTCGGTATTGTCCTAGAAAGAAAGTCAAGCAATTCATGCGATTCAACTATTAAAGGGATAACATCTAAGTCCCAAGAAAAAAGTGAAATTCTGGCTAAAGCTGAGGTTACAAAGAAACATGCAAGTGATTTAGACGATGAAGTTGCAAGACTTACTAAAATCACAAAAACACAAAATGAAAAGATTCAAGCTCAAAATGAAAAGATTCAAGCTTAGGATCCAGCTATTGAGAAGTAAGCCACGAAAATGAATCAAATTTCAGTTGTTTTTGCACATTTGGCAAATATTGGAGTAATTGCTAGTTTGTTACTCAATTATTTTGCCTTAATTGAAGATCCATGGAATGCCACAACATCAAACACCCCAACTACTCCTGTAAGTTTATAAATTTATAAAATCTAGAATAGTTAGTATCACTTCTTATCATTATCATTATATTATTCTAAAATGTTAGTACTAAATTTATAGCTTTAATATCTTATAAACTAATTAAATGATTTTATTTTTATTTATTTTGTAGGAAACAAATCAACAATGAACTTCATCCTGAAGAATAGCCAGGAAATTTTACCTTAGAGAGTTTTAGCTTAAATTGGTACGTAGTAGTTTGAGATAATTGTAATAAATAACTTTCTTGGATATTAAATTTTCCAATTTTATATATTGAAAATTATAATTTATTGCATTTTGGTATTTTTATATATTTTATATATGCTAATAATTTTTATTTTCTTGTCTAATAATATCTTGGCACTAAAAATCCGTATCATTTGTGACAACTTCTATTTTATGGCCACCAATGCAAAAAATTTTATCGATGAAGTAATTAAATTATTAAATTTAATAATATTATTTGTGAAGAACACGAACACACTAGTGATAAATTAATTGTAACATATATTCTTTATTTAGTGACAACATTATTGTAACTTATAACTTTTATACTTAAGACGAAATCTGTTAGACAATATAGCCACTCATGCAAATTTCTTTTACACCTAATGTAAATTCTTTGATGAATTGATAGTTTTATTTGTGATAAAAATAAACACATTAGTGACTATACTTTTTGTAAGAACCAATTTTCATTGTTTTGACGAAATGACATTGACACTTTTTTATTAAAATATTAATGACCAACAAGTAATGGACACTAATAAAAAATTATTAGTGACAAATATTTTGTCACTATTTATAATTATTTTAGTGATAATTCTATTGTAACAATCAAATAAAGTAACGTTACGACTTTATTCGTCTCCACTTTATATTGTTTGTGTCGACAAATTTGTCATAAATATGTAAAGTTGTTGTGATTATATATTGTTGTCACACATTCCATAGGTTTTCATGTTGGCTCTTCTGTCACAATTTAATTAAGTTTTTTTACGACTTAATTCGTCACTACTTTATATTATTTGTGAAGATAAACTTGTCATTAATATGTAAAATTATTGTGACCATATAGTTTTGTCCTTAATTTCACGAATTTTCAGTTACAGTATTTGTGTTACAAATGTGTTGCATAATTGTGACCATTTCTTAAATTAGTCACTATTTTATTAGTGACGGAGGTATTTATGACAGGAGGTGACGACTTCAAATATTGGACACTATTAATAATAGTGACTAATATTACTGCTTTAGTGACAATTTTTACTTTCACTAAAAATATAATTTCTTATAGTGAATGCACTAGTGTTTTAACTGGTCACTCTGAAAGTGTCAAGTCTTTGTATTCCAACCCAACAAATTCTGGTATGTATCATAAAATATTCCATCTCTATGGATAGTTTGAGCTTCAACTTTCTAAAGTAGCAAAGTACTTTTTTTGTCTTATTATTTTTATCAGAACTTCTTGTCTTCAGTTCAAAAGATGAATCGTTCACCATATGGGACTTAAGATGCAAGACTTCCTGCAATAATAGATCTGGTAGAGCTTGCATAAGGTAGGCTAAAATATATTTTAGGCCAAAATGATTAAAATACTATTTATGGTGTTGTTTTTTCTTGACCATTTATTCACCAATTCAAGATAATAAGTTATCAGATTTCATTTTTGAGCAGGAGTCTTGATTTATATAGATTCTTATTTTGCATTTTGCCTAAGCATATTATCTCCTATTTTACTTTTTTATTGCAAAATTACAATGGCAACTGGAAATAGTTGTAAGAGTAAGTCTCCCTTACTTTTGCTATAGATATTTTCCTAATGTAATCAAGTTATGGTCTTTAATATGTTTGTTAAAACAAGAATAAAGATCTAAAGAAACTGAAGAGTCATCTGTTATTTTCAATATTCAAATTGGATATAATTTTTTCTACTATTTACATATATGAAGAAATATAAAGTGATGAAAAAAATCTAGATTGAAATGTCAATAGGCTAGAGCCTATATATTTAAGCCTAAATTTAAATTTATTTTTTATAATTAGTTAGGTTTAAAAAATCTTCATTCATCCATCTTGAGTTAGATTTTCTTCTTCGAGGCTTATAAGGGGTACCCTTGTTGTTTCAACTTGACGACTCATTTGGAGCTTATTTTTTAGCTTCTGTGTGCTTATGTAGATGTTTGTTTGGATTTTGGCCGGATAATGGCCTCTTTTATATCACCTGTGGAACTCTAAATTATGTTGCTCATGAGGTTTGGTGATTATTTGAGTTACAAAATTACCCCACTATATGGATTACTGACTTTTGCTTTGACCTTAAATAATGTCGTGTATCAGGTTCTTATTGATAGAGGTTATGATGGAGCCCTATAAACTTGTGGTCATGTGGAATTATACTTTTTGTATTGCTTATGGGATATTTTCCTTTTGATGATGCTAATGTAATCAACCTGTATGAAAAAGTTAGTGTTTTGCAAATTTTGTATCACGACTTTCAGTTTTTTCTTGTCCTTTAGTTGTCATTTCATTTTTTCTATTGGCAAATTTTAGCAGCTGAATTCACTTATCCCCCCCTGGCTATCATTTGGTGCCATGAAATTAATTACTCAAATTTTAGATCCTAACCCTATGACTGTAAGTAGTTTCACTTTTTAAATATGATTTGATCAGCTTTGTTCATTGATTCTCCATCTCTTAAAAGGAAAGGGAGAAATAAAATGACTAGTCTCAAATAAATTTGGTTGACAATTCTACTTTTGGTAAGGTCAAAGAGATAATATCTCCATACTGTATCCAATTTGATGTTAAAGACATCAACTTGATTAAGCCTTAGTAGTCAGTACCTATTAGTGATTGGCAGCATACTTGCAAACAACAATATGTATTTTGAAATCTTAGGTTCAAGTGGCGACTTTTGTTGCTCATTGTGTTGGATAATCCTAATAATAGAGTTGGAAAACTATAGACCTTGACACCTGTAATGCTTCACTACGTATTACTTGATTTTAAAGTCACTTTCAACCAATTTACTTGTTTTTACACCTAAGAATATAGGTGCAATTGATAATTGGACTACCTAGACTTTGTGATTTAAGAAAATTTTGACTGTCACATTGTTTTTGCAATTTATGATATAGGAGTGCCTAGAGAACAAATTAACTCATTGATCTTTAATTCTTAATTGCATCTCATTTCGGTAGAGTAATATGATTTTCAACGCTTAGATGTGCCCTTTACTTCTCTTATATGTTTTCTCTTTAAACAATTTCTTGGTCATCAAGTAGCAATTAGATGAGTTGGTGATATTGACTTCCATAAATTGATCAAGGTACATTTTTTTCAATAGAAACAGAAAGTGAAAGCTTATGTTGTTTAAGCAATAATTAAGCGTAATAGACGTTCTTTTTACATGTATGAAGGCATCACATAATGTGACGTCTTCTTGTAACCAGAAGAAGCTCACATAATATGATGTCTTCTTGTTCCCACTCCTCCACACTAACTCCCAACTCATTACAATACTCTAGAATATATGCCTAGCCCTATAGCTTTTTACCCCTACACTTGAATGTTTTGTCACTCTCCCTCATTATCTCTCTATCTTTTTCTTTCTCTTATACACATTATACATTACCAGCTTATCGTTCAAATATGGGTAGCAAATGAAGTGGTAAAGGGTTTTAATGTAGGGTTTGTGAAAGGAACATACCATAGGCTCGAAAAGGCTTCTCTAAGGGAAAAATCAGCATAAGGTTGGCCACTTGGAAGTGAGGGTTTACTTGAATTGTCATTTCGGCCATAAGTGATAATTATATGTTTGCAAAGATTCTTAAGTAAGCTCTAAATTCATTACAAAGCAAAGCTCACTCAAAGAAATAAATGTTCAAAAGCAATAAATGATTGATAGTTAAGCAAAAATATTGCTTACCAAGTTTAAGTTCTACCCATTACAACAAAAGCACTCTTAAAATACTTGCAAAAAATTGAGAGTATTGAGCAAACAAGGTATTGTGTCTCTATAAGGAATAATAATTAATTAGGCTCCCTAAATGCATAACAATTCCTAAATACAATCTAAATGATTATAATCATACGACCATATGCTTGAAATGAGAAATAAAAAGAAATTAACAATAAAAAGATAATAAAATACATAATTATGTCTTGAAACCTAAGGCTAAATACAGAGAATGACCTATAAAGAGTATACATCCACATTTAAAGAAAATCATAGGCACACATAGAACCAAATTTCCCCTACACTTAGCATAAACATTATCCTCAATATTTTGGAAAAGATAGCAAGCGAAAGTGGAAGTGGTGTATCTGGGAGGTGAAAGATTTCACCTCCATATCAATTTTATTGCTTTGGGTGGGAGTTAAAGGGATGACTAGCCTCTCAAGGTGGGTGATGGTGGCTATATTAGTTTATGATCTAGTGACCTATCTAGAGAACTGCCCGTAGAAGTTTAGAAATTTGGGTTTGAACAACTTCTTGATAGAGAAGTAAAGCTTCATTCCATTTTTGGTCCAATGTAGCTCTATTTGCATTAAGCTAATTTCAAGCCAAGGCTACCCCCTTCTAATAGTAGGATAATCTAGTTCAATAGGCTAGTGTAAGCTTTACTAAAGTTGCTTTTATAGTTGTTACACATTAGTTTCTTGTCTTTCAACCTCCACTAAAACACCCTTTTTTTCTCATTCTCAACTATCTAGCTTTTCTTGCTTCTTCTGTATGTAACAGTAGAGAACATGATATGATTGCCTCTATAAAATGTTTGCTATGAGGATCATTAAGAAAGGACATCCCATCAGTTGCCATTAACTCAGTAACTCTGGGAAGATCATATTCTTCTCTAGATTTTTTATAATCTTATGTATGCTTTCATTTATTATCTTTCCAACATTAATAGGCATATTGTGCTTGATTTTGTAAAGTAACTTGGCAAATTAAACATTAACTACATTTGGATGGGTTGATGAACAAAGAAAGGCATTGATAAAGTCATTTGAAGCTTTAAGTTCAGTAGGGAGTTCAGTTACTAGAAAGTTGATGGGGTGACAATTACTCTCCTTCTAAGGAACCTCCTATGAACATAGGTCTTGAGATAATTGACATGGATTAAGACCAAGCCATGCTTGTTTTAATCTAGCATAAGTAATTCCCAAGTGTTTGTTGATTCTTTCTACTGAAATATTGATCAATTTGCCTTATTCTTAACTATTTCTTACTTTCCTAATTGGCAAAAGAATTTGGGATAGAATTCCTTTCCTAATATGAGGGAAGCAAAGTTTAGACAGTACCACCATCTCTTCCAATTGCAGGCTTTGACTAATGTTACAATGTTAGTATTCTTTAGATCTTTGAAATCAAAGCCCCTTTAATGGGTTACACTTCTTCTAAGATACAATTTATAAAACTTCTCAGGTTTGCTAGGAAAAAAATGTAAGTGCTGTTATTAAGGAGGAAGAGAGGATATGGATGTTCTCTTTCTCTTTTCTTAAGCAATATGTTGTTTTTGAGTTTTATCATGTACCATTTTTCCTAGAATAGGGAGGATTGAAAACAAAATGAAGAATTAGAGAGATTGAAGACAAAATACAGTAGATAACTTATGGAGAAACATAATTCATTAAGTCAAGAAGCACATTAATACTCTTTTTAGAAGCATCAAGCAATTCTAGACATTATGATTAAACGATTTTAAATTGAATGTATGCATAAAGGACTGTGATAAGCAAGCAACTTGATGAAAGTGTAATTTTTAACCAACCTTTTACCTTAGCTCTCAATGAAAATGGAAACAGGGCGAGACAAATTTCATCTAATGTTACACCTTCAATTCTTATAGTGTCACACAACTCCTAAAAATTCGTCGAATGATCATTTGGATCTTTAAATGGGGTTCCTTTAAATTGATTCATTCACACCAAAATAATTAAACTTTTAGAATATTAAAATGTCTTACATTCACCATTGTCCTCTGAATTCTATGATAATTCACTACTACCATTAGTCAATAATAGTCTCTAATTGGCTTTTAATAATGTTGTTCTCCGTGAGCTACCATTTTACCATTAATATTGATTCTTCTTCCACCTTCTTTGGTATTTCATATCCTTACTTCCTCCTCAAGATTTTATTATAACCTTTCTTGCTTAATTCTTTCTCTTTCAGTTCTTTCTTGCTCAACTATTCTCATTGCTTATGTTTGGTTATCCATCTAATTCACTTAATCATTCTTTCAAGCTCTAAATCAAATAGTTTATCTTGTCCTCTTATTATTCTGGTCATACACTAGTTCACACATAAGCTACACACAAAGATAAAGGAAACAGGATTACAAATAAAAAGATAAATTATAGAGTTAGTGAAAGAGGAAGATATTTTCAAGAATGAAGTGGATTATGAGACATTAATAACATTATATCATATACAAATTTATAACTTTAAAGCTAACAAACTTTTCTTAAAAAATCTCTAATTAATACTAAAGGATCCTATATGGAATAGAATCCTTTTATTGGCAACTCACAACTAACTTATTTATTCCAAAATAATAGGAACATAACAATGAACAAGTAAAACTAAAACTGAGACAACCTGACTAAGGTGAACTAACTTGTAACAAAAACCTATTTAAGATGGTAGTGTTGAAAATAACCAAAGAACTTGATAAAATATCTTCTCTCCTTTTAAAACAAAACAAGGAAGTGAATAATTGAATTTCATCTATATCATGCATTCTAATGCTACAAACAAGTCTAGTAAAGCATATAGGAAATTGTGAGAAAGAGAAGGTGGTCAAGGCAAAAGGGTTAGGAAGAATCACCAAGAAAAAAAATTATTAAATAAGGGTAAAAGACAAACTTCAAGAAAATGTCCTAAAATTTAAATTCTTGAAAAAATAATCCTTATACTGTAAACTTTTCAAGAAAAAATCCCTAGTGTTGTCTTCCCTAAAAAAATTAATAGAAATTTATATATGGCATACCTTATACATATGGATCAATGAAATTTAAGTTACATGGATCCCAAATGTTAATTCAATACTCGACCTATACCATACTGACCTGTCCCACAGATGTTAAATCGACCCAAAATGTCCTAAAAAATCTTCAAGATCTGTTTAACCTAATTTGCCCAAAATTATTCATTGTCTTCGTCCTCACTTTATCCTTAAAATCTTTTTCTAGGTTTTGGAATCTCCACCACTGCCCTGTATATGCTTTTAACAACTCTAAATATAGATTATCACCACTTACATGATTACAAACATAGTTTAGACTCGCTCTGGTTGCTAAGAAAACCTAAATAACAGAAGGAAATAAACTAAAACTCCCAAGTCTTAGGTTTAATTGTTTATCAAGCTACAAGAAAGTAGAAATCTTAGTTTGTTTTAGAGAAATTAGATACACATTTCTTGAGAACTTTTTAGGTTAGTTAGGTCGATTAATTGGTGAAGAGTAGGTTGGGTTATAATGCATGTCGAGTTTTTGGTTGATATTTAAATTTCATTAGTTCATATATACAAGGTTTGCCATGTATTAAAATTTAGTTAATTTTTTTTAACAAAAGTCAACATTAAGGGGGGGATTTCAAAAGTTTAAACTACAAATATTTTTTCAATAATTCTAAGATTTAAAGAGTTTCAAAAAAAAACTTCTAACTATATAGGTGATTTTTGTCTTCTACCCTAAATTTAATTTTCATATTTAATACAAAAGATTAAATCATCATAAACCTTTTGGATTTGAACTCTAGAAGTCTAGTAGAACAAGCTAATTGGGTAGAATGACATACTCTATTATCACTTATCTCTAGCCTAACTTTAAGCTCTGAAAGGGCAAGAATGAAACCTTCTACGAGGTTTCAAGGTGAGGATGATAAAAATGGTTTAATTTGGTTTGATGTTAATAGATAAAGTTTAAATTAACAAAATGTTTTAGCTTTTCTTGAATTTGAGAGTTGAACTAAACTAAACTAACTCGAATGAGTGTGAATTAGTATTAAAAAAATGGCATCATTTTAGTTATACTTAGCAAAACGATGTTTGAATTAACTAGATTTTTTAATCGAACTTGAACTTAAAAAATCACCTAATCTAACCTGAGCTTGTTCCAATAAAATGATAACATTTTAGTTATACTGAACAAAATAACATCTTTTTTTATCATACTTTATTCTATCAAATGCAACTAAAATAATTTTTTGTCAATAAACCAAGTTTAGAATGTATGTGCATGATCGAATAAAAAATTCAAAGAAAAAAATTGAACTAAACTCGATTACATTTGTTGTCAATCTTTTTTTAGGAGCATCAAGTGTTATCTTTCAAAACTCTGAATATGAGGATAAATGCTTTATTTGAATAAGAAATTATTTACTTTATTTACCAAAAAGAATTATTTACTTTATATAATATAGATGGGTGATAATCTTGTAGTTTATGTTTAAAATTATGTTTAAATGAATGATATGATTCGAACAAAGACCGGCATAATTAGGAATTACATCTACAAATATGTAACGTAGGTGGAGCTACCCATTATAGGTTATTATGACACGGTCGGCTTTGTCTAAACTCTAAACCCTATTTGGCAAAGTCAACTAATCAACTAATCAAGGAAACATGATTGGAACACTATTTGGCAAAGTCAACTAATCAACTAATCAAGGAAACATGATTGGAACAATTACTTCAACTTGTGCATAATTGTATCACATAAACATCTAAATATTCTTACATTTATTTAAAATTGTGATTTGTGAAACTTTTAACACTAAAGTTTAAATAAGTCCTCAAAAGAAAAAAAAAAGTAACAAATTCCCTGTTCCTAAGATCGTACAATCTATATGTGTCTTTAGAAAGGCAGCCAATACTTGTTAAAGATAGCTCTCTTAATTTCCAAGTAGGACGTAGTTGTAGTACTATTCAATCCAAGGTCTGTCAATTTGGAGAAAAAGGAAAGAAAAGGCACCGCAAAAGGACAAGCATGAGAAGAAAATGATTGGAAGCTTCGTGCTTCCTTCCCAATCACTTGCCTAATGTGTCATTTTCATTAATCATCACTTCATGTGCAAGAATGCTGTTACTAAGATCAACATGGGACAAATGTACAATTTGTCGTTAAATAATCAGATAAAATTTCAACCTCAAATGCTTTTTAATTTTATATATTATATATATCATTCAGAAAAACTCAAATCCAAATAAATTTAAAGCGTAATTATTTTCTTTTAAAAGAAAATCATTCAATTAATAAGTTTTATTGAACAATACTTAAAATTTTATTTACATTATAAAATGTTCGATACTTTAGATGTAAATAAATAATTTCATTTTAATATTAAATTTTTATTTAAAATAAAGGCCTATTAGACTTCGACTAACAAAAACATAATATTTTGTTATTTATTGAAAATTAGT
Source organism: Erythroxylum suave (assembly GCA_027563595.1). Taxonomy (NCBI): domain Eukaryota; kingdom Viridiplantae; phylum Streptophyta; class Magnoliopsida; order Malpighiales; family Erythroxylaceae; genus Erythroxylum; species Erythroxylum suave. The sequence continues at coordinate 8,651,092 of JAOSBN010000178.1, read as the reverse complement.
TACTCTTTTCCTTTTTGGAAGCTCTTTGGTTTCAAGTTTTCATTTGTAAATTAGTGTAGAAAACTAATGCTATAGTTAGTTGAGGTTTATTAATATAATAAAATTAAATGTAATATTATTCTATCGTTTAAGATGAAAGTTTATAATAAAATAGAATATGATGAGATGGAAGAAAAAAATTTCATATTACATTCCATTTCATTTTAAATAATAAAAATAAAAAATTTATGATTTAAGTAATTTATAATAAAACGTAAAATAATAAATAATTTTTTATATTATAATAAAAAGTAAAATAATAAATAATTTTTTATTATATTATATTATAAAATTTTCAAGCAATATTTGTTAAGTCAGGAGGACTTTACGGTGTTTTAATTTTGATGACAAACTAATAATAATAATGTTATAAATAAATGAACGTTTTGACAAGTGTGTTAAGTGTGCAGTTGAAGTACAAAAGATAGACGAAGTGCAAAAGATAGAAGAAGTACAAAAAACAGAAGAAGCACAAAACACAGAAGAAGTGCAAAAGACAGACGAAGAACAAAACACAGAAGAAGAAGCAAAACATAGAAGAAGTACAAAGCACAGAAAAAGCAAAATACAGAAGAAGTACAAAACACAGAAGAAATACAAAATACAGAAGAAGCGCAAAGCACAAAAAAAGCAAAACACAGAAGAAGTACAAAACACAGAAGAAGCGCAAAACACAGAAGAAGCAAAACATAGAAGAAGTACAAAGCACAGAAGAAGCAAAACACAGAAGAAGTATAAAACACAGAAGAAGCGCAAAGCACAAAAGAAGCAAAACACATAAGAAGTACAAAACACAGAAGAAGCGCAAAGCACAGAAGAAGCAAAATACAGACGAAGCGCAAAACACAGACGAAGTGCAAGACACAGACGATACTCAGAAGAAGTTACGTCAATACATCGGACAGTTACTTAATTGAAGTTAGTTACAGAACTCAACTAAAAAGCGGTTTTCACGAATCAAGAAATAGTTGTCAAGATTCAAGAAACGGTTATCAAAGATCAAGAAGCAGTTAGAGACTGAGATTATAAATACAAGCCTCAGTCGAAGCTTTCGGGCTAATGAAGGAATATAAGATATCAGTGATCTTTGAGTGCTTACTTACAAAAGAGATTTTTGTAGTGCAATACTGAGAGAGCTATTATTACTATAACAGAAGCTCGCACTATATTTCTAGTAAGAGAGAGAAAAGATTGAGAGTCTGAAAATGCTACGTTAGCAGAAAAAATATTTTATGAAAGAGACCTGAAGAGACTCTGAGAGGAAAGAAAGAATATTTGTAGTTGTTTGAAGTATAGTGGAACACTCAGACGAACTCTGAGGACTGGACATAGCCCACGGTTTGGGATGAACCAGTATAAAATCGCAGCGTCTATACTCTAACCTTTTACTTCAGTTTATTTCTGTTGTTAAATATTTTTATAGAAGTAATTTGCGATTTGATTTCGTAACAATTTTCGTATAAACTTTGCAATACTCTTTTAACAAGTTCAAAAAGTTCTTATAATTCGTATTCACGAAAAAGATACACCATTCAACCCCCTTTTTGTGTATCAGTTTATCATATAAAAATTATTTATTAACGTCTTATTCATTTCAATATTTTATTATATTATATTATAAAAACTTCTAAGAGCCTGTGAATGCGACGGGAGCAAAACTGACGGTTGTACTCACCAAACTGCCCCTAACCATTTAACCTTCTTGTCTTCTTCTTCTTCTTCTTCCATCGTTTTGCTTTTCACCTTTTTCCTACGCTCGCAACAATCTGAACTCCTTTGATAAATAAAGTTAATAACAAAATCGATCTTCCAACGTCCCTTGTTCTTCGTTCCTCCGCCGTCCTTGTTGGTTTTCTCCGAACGCGTATCATTTTCTCTCGTTCTCTTTCTGGTGATGTAAAAATCAGTTGTTCGTTTTATTCTGTAAATATCTCGTCGTTCAATTCCTGAGGCTTCTACCAAGTCGCTCCTAGGGTTTTCGTTAGATTTGAGTCCCCCAAATCTTCTTGTTTTTGTATGATCGATTGGCTATTTATGTTGATTAGAACCCTTGGTCATAATCGAATTCTTGTGAAGTATTTTCTGCTTCTTTGGGATTCTGTGGAAAGGTATGTCTTGTGAGTTTATGAGCTTTGGGCATTTGGTGTCCTACTTGCCATTGGACTGTAGTTGTGTTTTTGTTCTCGTGTTGTAATTATCATCCACCATTGTGACGTTTTTTTTTCTTTCTCGTCAGTTGGAGGTTTGATTGGTGGATGTAAGAAAGCTGGAAATTCCAACATGTATGTTTGCAAGTGCTGTGGAATCAGCATCATGAATTGTTTCTTCCATCTAGCTGAATGGCATCCTCTGGAATAGCAAACTTGTTTGGGGCTTAACCTCGTTCTTCCTTATCTCTCGATTCAGGTTCAAAATTACTACTTCTATTGACAACTAAGATTTAAACTTTGAAGTGGGTTTGATTTTATATCTTCATGCACGTTTCGTTCAAGTAATATTGTTTGCTTATAGTTTAAGTGAAGCATGCAACTATCAAGTATATCTGTTTATAAGTTTCTTTTGTATTGCAAACACAAGGGGTTGCCTTCTTTTCAGGATCTGGCAACCATTCAACTTTAGCTGCGGACAATTCTTATCAAGTACTTCAAGGATCGAGCTTTTTGATGTTCAGTGGTGGCCACACATTTGCCCGGACAATGGGCTGTTGTAGCTGTTTTGGTTTCTTGAGAAAGTCCAAACAAAGAGCGAGGCCCATTTCTTTGAGTCATCACAATCTCTCCCAGGAGTATTTGTTAGATGAAGAAATTGACGATGAGGATGCTTCCTTGTATAATGGAGAAGTTAGCGACACTGCTTATGGGGATGATGGCAGGCTGCCAAATCATGTCAAACGCTCTGAAGAGATTTTAAGGTTTCGAGAGCAGAATGGAATGATTTGCAGACAGTTTCCTGTCAAAGAAAGAAACATACTTATTCGCTCAGAGGTGATAACGGAAATTTATGTATTGTTTCAACCTATCATTTATATATGTAGCCCTTCACGGAGTCAAAGCGCTACAAATTGGTTGTAGACTCCTAGTTCGGCGGATAGTCTGTCTGCCCGTGACCGTACATCCGAACGACCGCTTGCTCTCCTACTGAAGTCCCATGAGGATACGACCTCTACCTAGGATAAGTAGAAAATGTTTAGGGTAGAATTAGAATCTCTTATAAGAGATGATTAGGCTCTACCTCTGCTATAATAAATGGCAGACGTTAGCTCAGGAATATGCCATATAGGAAGGGTATATGTATGTAATTATATATATCATATACCTAGTGTACTTTTATTTTATTGATATTTATTCTATTTTATTGGTATTTTTATTCCGTTAATTTCTTACTTTTAATTTTTATATATCTCTGCTCATGCCTACTCACATATTTACATCTTTATGTATTTATATATTCCCATTTTCATGTGCATTCTATAGGTTATAGTCTCCATGCATATATATGTATTGTTTTACTTATACAGTGATGTACTTGCATTGGTCTGATCTTTTTGTTTTTTGTTTGTTTGGGTTTGTTTTTGTGTTTGTTTTAGTTGTTTGTGTTTGCAAGTTTGTGTTTTTGTTTGCTGTTATTGGTTTTGCTCTTACCTTAGCCGGAGGTCTATAAGGAAATAGTCTCTGTATCTCTATCGGAGATGCGGGCATGACTGCATACATCTTACCCTCCCCATACCCTGCTTAGGCGGGAATTTGGATATGTTTTGTTTGGTTTGGTTTGGTTTATTATTTTATTTTTTTGTGGGAGGGGGAAGGGGGTGCTTTTTTGTTCTAGGGTATATTTTTGTAGCTGCAGCGCAAGATTAGTTATTTCCTTGTCTCCTATTGACCACTATTTTCTGTTTGGTGTGTGCAAGTTATACTTGTGAAGTATTAGAATATGCTGCTTTTTCTGTTCTCAAATGATCTCTTTGTTATCCATGTTATTTGCCATAGTAGCTGATTTATGCATTCATATAGTAGTACTTGCTTTAATGTTTATAAATACCTAGTGCAATAAATATTTCTTCTGAAAATGCCTTTGCAGGATGACAATGGAAATAAAATGATCAACGAGTATGTTCGTGAGTCCAAGATTGGTGTTGGAAGCTATGGAAAAGTGGTAAGCATATTCTGGTTAATGTTTTCTGACATAATTAGTTGGAAGAAATAACTTCTTTAGCATTTTTATTTTTCTTACAAAACAGGTCTTATATCGAAGTAGTTTAGATGGAAAGCATTACGCCATTAAGGTAATCTCTTTGAATTAAAGTAGAATTTTACTGTGTTTGTGATGAATGAGGTAAAAATTTATATGCTCCGGAGGAAATTAAGTTGCATTATTTTGACCAATTAGAGTGTTTTTTAGCCACTTTTGCCATATCACAAACTGTGCCTTTATCTTGTAATAATTTAGTTTTCGTTTTGAAATTGAGAAATGCAATGATGGCAAGTAACATAAATTTGCTTAAGTAGTTGCCATGGATGTGGAATTTATAGTAGATGCCATGCTTTATGTCATGATTTTACCACCAACAGTTTATCTGCTGTTAACATAAGAATTTCTATTTTGAAACTGTAGGCCTTTCACAAGTCACATTTATTGAAGTTGAATGTTGCACCTTCAGAGACTGCAATGAGTGATGTTCTTCGTGAGGTAGCTAGCTACTATGCTTAATTGTACTTTTAAATTGCTTCATTTATTTATGGTCTTATGGAGATGTCTTCTCTCCAGTTCTTATTCATTCTAGTTCATGGGTGTAAAATTATGGAAAAGAAAATGCGCTTTAATTTTGATTTAATCCTCTGGTTGAGGACGGGGAGATGCATTGGCCTCGTTTAGTCTAATTCAGAACTTGTGAGTTCTGTTGCACTTCTATGTTTCTAGTTGATTGCACAAGATACAGTCATCTTTCTACTTACAACTTGTCTGGATACCCCTAATAAATGCTGCTATGCTCTAATTTTCTTCTAGATGGTTTCCCCTTAGATGAGCTTAGTGGTTTGGCATAGTTCTTTTACCCTTTTCAAGTCCAAGGTAGATATTGTGAGGATTTTTTTTAAATAATTGTTTCGTGTTTGTTCTATTTATGTTTTGCTTTTCAGGTTCTGATAATGAAGATGCTGCACCACCCTAACATTGTCAATATCATTGAGGTGATTGATGACCCAAACACGGATCACTTCTACATGGGTATTTATAACGACATCTTCTCTTTTTGTTATTAACCGAGTGGTATCTGGCTACGTTCTCAGTGTGGTAAATTTTGAAATACCAGGTTTCCATTATGATTGATTGAACAAACTCATTTTCCTTTTCTCTTCCAGTTCTTGAGTATGTAGATGGAAAATGGGTTTGGGAAGGTTCTGGCCCGCCTGGTGGAATTGGGGAAAGTACTGCTAGAAAGTATCTAAGGGATATAGTATCTGGCTTGATGTATCTCCATGCCCATGTACGATTTTAATAACTGACTCTGTGCCTTATACTTTGAATGGATTTGTGTTGTCACCCAGTTTCTCTTATGCACATTACACATTGTTATACTACTCATCCTATCAGTTGCCTTCTTAGAGAATGGACCTTCTTTTGTTCTGTTTATATGACTTAGTCAACATGTCTATTTCTGCACCATGAGTCAGTTTGGTAATTGATGGCTGAGAATGAGAGCATTATAGTGTTGACAGTTCCTTAAAGCTTTTCAAGGTCCATTTTTGAACCATTTTCAGTTTTAGCAGTCACAATATAGTTAGTGGCATTGTATAGAGAGTGACTTATGCAAGGCAGTTCAAATCTGAGGTTAAGTTATTTATTCTAGGTCAACAATACAGTTAAATTTTGATTAGGAGCTTCTATTTTTCTGATGATGTGCTCGTGGTATATGAAAGAGCTAATGTGAAAATTGTGGGACTAAGTTATGATACTTGTATAGTTCATCCACAGTATTCTGTTGAAGCTGTTTTTGCATTTTCTTCTGACATGTAGATGTCTTAGTTCCTGGAAGATGTGGATTTGCAAAGATACTGAACTTTTATCTCTTTATTCTTGAGATACAAAAAGAACGTTGTGCATGGAGATATTAAGCCTGACAATCTGTTGGTTACGCGGACTGGCACAGTGAAGATTGGAGATTTCAGTGTGAGTCAGGTATTTGAGGTATGGAAACAGCTTCATACTTCATTTCTTCATTAATTAGTGTCTCTTGAAAGAGGTTTCGACTATTCTATGAGGTTTTCCTACTGAAGATTGTATGGACAAAGCCGAACAAGTTTATGATGCATTTTACTGTCTATGGAGACGGACCTTCTTCTTTGGTATGGCTTTTTTGTTTGTTCTTTTTTTAGGGGATGGCGTTGGATAGGTGTTTGCTGGGGTTGAGCATGTTCTATGTTGGTATATCATGCTTGATTAAGGGCTAAATTTTAAAAGTTATTGTTTGTAAATCCTATATTTTAAGAGGGAAATATAATTTGGTTAAATAACTAGTTAGGAGAGAAATTCATAAAATTTGCGTTTACTACTGAAATCTAGCTATAATCTGTGCGTTTGGAAATCCTTCTTGTCCTTCTTCTTTATGCTAGATTTCAACAAGTCATGTGAAAACATATTATTTGTTCTATGTTTTGACCATTTTAACATAGTTGATGTCATTGCATCCTACACTGAATCATTTTTATGTGGTCATGAGATGCCCTTTTTACTGAGTTAAATTTATGGTGCTGAACTGGGCTTCGATAGGTGAGTGTTGGGTAACTGATGCTCACTGAACCGCTACTGTTTTACTTAGCTGGGTCAATTATGATTTTGGTTGATAGTCAGCTCCATCTTACCATGCATCTTTGTCTCCTGATGATTACTTTTTTACTGTTTAATTATAAATCTGAAAAATACTGGAAAAAATAAAAAGTTGAATAATAAATATAAATCTAAATAACAAAGATAAATAAATGTAAATTACATAAATAACTAGAAATAAAATCAAAATTGTAAATAATAAATAATTAGAATATATATATTTATAGTCAATATTCATTTTTTTAATCTAAATGGACTCTAATTCTTTTATTATAGCTATTTTTAGTTAAATTTAAATTTTAGATAAATTAGACGTATTTTTAAATAAATAGTATTGGTTTACTATGGGTCGTTTCTGCAGTAGCTTATTTGCTTACTCTTTGGTGCTGCTTTTGTATTTTTCTGGATTACGTCAAACACATTTTTTTCCTTCCTGATTGAATTAGTTTTTCTAAATCGTGGCCTTCTCTCCATAGGACGATAATGATGAGCTCCGCAGGTCTCCTGGAACACCCGTTTTCACTGCACCTGAGTGCTGTCTGGGTTAGTGTTCTATAATAAGCTTAGAAATGATTTTCTAAAGCTTTGAAGTCTTAAACTAAGACGCCTGGGATCTCGTTGCTAGTTTCCTTAATTTCTGATACAACAGGTCAAAACTATCATGGGAAAGCAGCAGACACTTGGGCGGTGGGAGTGACATTGTATCGCATGATACTTGGACAATACCCATTTCTTGGAGAAACAATACAGGATACATACGACAAGGCAAGAAACACTACCCACATTCTCCTTCCATCCAAAATGTCTCTTGTTCTCTTGCTTTTAGTCATACGGATATAGTCCTGATTTTGTTCAATAGTTAGACAAAATGCGTGTTTTGGCCTCTTACAGATTGTTGACAACCCTTTAGTACTCCCAAGTGAAATAAACCCGCTTTTAAAGGACTTATTGGAAGGACTTCTTTGCAAAGGTCACTTCTCTTTTTGCTCCTTTCTCTAATTCCTTTTTCGATTCAAGTTGAGTTTTTTCATGTTCACTTGGTCTATTCCCCGGAAATGTTATTCAAAAGATCGGTTTTGGTGTGCTTTGCAGACCCATTGCAGAGGATGACACTGAATGCAGTAGCCAACCATTCCTGGGTTACAGGAAACGATGGGCCAATACCTCAGTATCTATGTTGGTGTAAACGTAGTCGTCTGCCGACTGAACAAGGCAATGCAAGTAATATTCACGTCACTCTTGACGAACCTGATTTGAGTGAAAGTGTCATTCACATTAAATCTGAGAGGAGTAAGAATGATCATTACATGACTCTCTTTTGAATAGCGAGGAGTGATTTACGATTTACATGTAGGAAAGTTGGGATTTATCTTTCATTTCCTTTCCTCTCTCCTCAACTTTTTAATCAGAGGAGTGCAGTTGTAGGGACGAGCGAGGGCTTCCATGCCGGTGTTAAGTTGAAAAGACGTTATTTTGGAAAAGAAATGGAATATATGAGCTCTTGTGAGTGTATTTTGGAAATTGAAAATTATTTGCGGGGACTTTGGGTGGAGTTTTATGTTCTGTTTTTCTTGAAATACAAACATTTTCTCTACTAATTACATGATTAAGGCTTCATACTATTAAACGTTCTCAGACTCGGCATGAATTATAATGAATGTTGTACTATAAACAGTTTGTCATTTAATATATTATAGTTATTACAGATTATATATCCAAGTATAATATCGCAGATGTCACAAGGGTGATCTGAGTTTTATCCAAACCAAAACGGGAATTAACATATCTGTTACAGAGAGAATGAAAAAGGAAAAAAATTCATTACTGGAATGGAAGCAAGTACAGATTGGGTCTTTTTACGGTATTACTATACCGGAAACAAAAAGAGCCACTTGGCAATTGACACCCACAACCACCAGACGAGAGAGAGATAGGCTTGGTAATGGTAATCGATACTGAATAGCCCCACCTGGATTTTCTAGTTCTGATACCGCACAGATTTAATTTCAAGCGGTATACAACACAACGGTTAGGGAAAAACAAAAAAGAAGAAGAAAGTTTGTTATTGTTGTTGGTGGAGGAAGTGGAGCCGCTTTTTTCTTCTTTTTATCCCCTGCCCCACTATTAACCCATCGTTTTTCTGTTTTTTTTTTTAATTTTTAATTCTGTTTTCAGTTTTTTATTTCTATTTTTGTTTCAAATAAAAACAAAAAATTTGTTTGGTTGTTAATGACTTAATGTAGTTATATTTTTATCATTGATAATAATTATATTTTAGATAAAACTTAAAGATAATTTTTAATTAAATAAAATTTTTAATCTCTTATATAATATTTATTAACAAATTATTAATAAAATTCTCTTATTTTAATGAAATAAATAGTTTAAATTTTAAAATTTTATTTAAAAAGCAATATTTATTTGAAATATATTTTAATTATTAAATCAAATTTTATTAGAATATTTATATATTTTAAATTTAATTATATATAATTTAATATAATTAAATTATTCATAATTTTATTACTAATTAATTTTAATTTATTAAACACATAAATATAATGTTAAATTAAATTATTTATAACTTTTATTTAAAATTAAATAATAAATATTTGAATGATAGTAAATCAGATTATGAAAACAAAAACAAAAATAGGGAATAAAAACTACATTTTATAGTTTTCATTAATTTTTGAAAATTAAAAGAAACCAAAATCAAAAGTAGAAACTAAAAACTCAAACAAACAAGTTTTTTTACTGAATTTGAAAACAAAAACAAAAAATCAAAAATAAAAATAGAAACAAACACTCCCTATGTTTCTTTTCTATTCTAATTCTGTTATTATATCCTTTAAGACTCCAGGTTATTCTTGTTTTTAATTTGAGCATTTAAACATGAATGAAATAAAATTAAAAATTTTAATATATAATTAAAGTAATTGTTTTTATTCTTTGAAAATTTTGAAATTTAATAAAAAAAAGAGATTGTTATTTACAAAATTTGATTAATTTATAAAATTGACATATTAATTAATTAATTTTTAAAGGTAAACATTATTAAAATAAATAAACTGAAGAGTCAAACTGTTCAAATTTTTACTATTAAATAGATTAAATCGGTTAGATTTTTATTCATTTTTTAAGAATTTGAGGCTTTATTGTTAAACCTATGCATCCCATTTTCCTTTCTTTTATATATTAATTGACTATTTGAACACATAAAAAACAAAGTAGAATAGAGTTTCACTATCAATTGAATAAGAACTTACGATCATACAAAGAAATAACTAATTGAAGGATGCAAGAGATGTCTTTTAGAGAATATATCAGTAGATAGACAGAAAAAGTGTACATTAACCTACGTATTATAGGATTATATATACAGAGAAATATAATCAATCTCTCCTAATTCTAATGCTAAGAAAACGTGATCCACAATTAGTGGATGTCTAAAAAGGAAGTAAATATTTACACAATAATTACGAAGATAATCTTAAAGATAATTCTCAACACTCCCCCTCAAGTTAGAGAATGAATATCATGAAGTCCAAACTTGTCTTGAAGTACCACAAATTGATCTTTTCCAATGCCTTCGTAAAGACATGTACTAATTGAAAACGTGTAGGTATATATGAAGGCTTAATCAAACCATCTTGCAACTTTTCTCGAACTATATGACAATCTATTTCAATGTAATTTGTACGTTCATAGAAAATAGGATTGGCTGCAATATGCAAAGCTGCTTGATTATCATAGAATAATCGTGCAGGTACTGCTCATGGAACTTTTAAATCAAGCAATATGTAACCTAACCATGTCAATTCTTGGCATGTGTTTGCCATTGCTCATTAGTTTGCTTCTTTGATTTCCATGAGATAAGAGAGCTTCCAAGAAAAATACAATACCCCGTCAATGATCTTCTTGTGGCACAACATCCTCCCATATCAGAATCACAAAAAGCCTTTAAAGTAAGATTGTTGGTGGAAGGAAATAATAAACCTTGACCATGGTTGCCTTTGATGTACCTGAGGATGTGCATAACAGCCTCCCAATGAGGTTTTCGAGGTTCATGTATGAACTGACTAAGAGTTCTGACAGAATAAACTATGTCAGGTCTGGTAACAGTTAGATAAATGAGTCTCCTACCCAATCTTCTGTACTTAGTGGGATTTTCTAACAATGCTCCATCGGTGGGAGTAAGTTCTAAGTTTTGTTCCATTGGAAACTTGTCTGGACGAGCACCTAAAAGTCCTGAGTCTTGCAAAATGTCTATTGCATATTTTCTTTGAGACATAAAAATGCCTTTCTTAGAATGAGAAAATTCAATGCCCAAAAAAATTTCAAATCTCCAAAGTCTTTACTGTGAAATCGTTCAAGAAGAAACTTCTTAATAAATTTAATTTCTTGAAGGTCATTTCCTGTGAGGAGTATATCATCAACATAGATTAGAATTGCAATGAATGAAGTTCCTTGGGCCTCCTTGAAAAGGGAGTAGTCAACCTTTGATCGTTGCTAACCAGCTTTCTTAATGGTGTCTGAAAAAGTGAACAACCAGTTTATTGAAGCCTGTTTGAGGCCATAAAGAGATTTGTTGAGCCGACATACAATGTTCTCCCCGTGTCGATGAAGACCAAGTGGAGGATCCATGTAAATTTCTTCATGTAAATCCCTATAGAGGAAAACATTCTAAACATCTAACTGATAAGTAAACCAATGTCGATCAGCAGCAACAGTCAAAAGGTAGCAGAGAGTAGTGAGTTTAGCTGTAGGTGAGAATGTTTCCTTGTAGTCAATACCTTTAACTTACATGTAACCTTTGGCAACAAGGCAGGCTTTATAACGTTCGATGGTGCTATCAGACCAATACTTTATTTTGTATACCCATTTGCAGCCAATGGGTTTGTGACCAGCAGGAAGAGAGACCAAACTCCAGGTATTATTATCCTTTAATGCCTATAATTATGTATTCATAGCTTGTTGCCAGTTAGGATCAAGGATAGCTTCAGCATAAGAGTGGGGCTCAATATGACTTGTAATGGTAGCCAAAAAAGTGCAATGGGTAGAAGAAAGATGAGAGTATGAAAGAAAACAAGAAATAGGATACCGAGTGCCTGGTTGAGAGCTTGGCGCTGAGGAACAATGGTTGACATGGGCAGACAAAATATAGTCTTTATGCCATGTTGGAGGCTATTTGGGACGAAGAGACTGTCTGGTTGGTGGGAGGGCAAGCGATGGAGGTGTAGCTGAAGTGCTTTCAAGTAGGGGTGAATCAGGTGAAAGTGGTGAATTAGGTGTATTGATGTCAAAAGGAGAAGAAGAGGTGTTTTCTGTAGTAGTATTGGTTGGGATGGATGATCAAGATGGCCAATTATTATCTATATCAAGAAGAAATGACGACAGTGCAGGAGTAGAACCTGGTGAACGAGTAGCAAAAGGAAATATAGTTTCACAAAATTTTACATCATGAGTAACAAAAAAAGATTTAGTATCCAAATCATAAAGCTTATAACACTTCTGATTAGTAGGATAACCAATAAAAATGCAAGATTTTGCACTAGGATCAAAATTTTGGATAGTATGAACAACTGTAGCATAACATAAACATGGAAAAACTCTCAAGTGATCGAGGGAAGGTGGACAATTGTATAGCATCTCAAAAGGTGATTTAGAAGATAAAAGGGGTGATGGAATACAATTAGTTAGGTAGACAACAGTTAAAATACATTCTCCCCAAAAATCAATGGGTAAATGATATTGGAAAAGTAGTGCCCATGCAACGACAAGTATATGACGATGTTTGCGCTCAACCACTCCATTTTGTTGTGGAGTGTAAACATAAGTGTGTTGATATTTAATCCCTTGAGACTATAAGAAATTTTTTATAGGAAAAAAATCAAATCCATTATCAACTCTGATGATTTTAATCACAACATGAAATTGGTTTTGAGAAAATATAATGAATGATTGTTAAAGTTTGTGAGTTTCAGATTTGTACTGCAAAGAAATATCCATGTGCATCTTGTAAAATCATTCACAATAGTAAGAAAGAAATGAGCTCCTGTATGTATAGAAACTTTGTGTGGACCCCAAACATCACAATGTAATAACTCAAATGGAGCACAGGTTGATATAGTACTTGAAGGAAATGGAAGTCTAGTTTGTTTAGCCATAGAACAAAGGTTGCAATTATTATCAAAAGTAATATTATGAGAAGATAATAATGGAGAAATTAATTTAAGACGAGATGGCGAAGGATGGCTAAGACGTATATGCCATAGACCAGAAGGTTGAGAAACTTGATGAGAGATCGGTGCTTGTTGCAAAGGGGACATGTAATAAAGACCACCACATTGTTCACCCAAGCCAATCATCTTCCTCGTAGCCAAGTCCTATAAGACACAAAAGTTTGGAAACAAAATAGCACAACAATTAAGAGAGGCAGTCACTTTGCTAACAGACATCAAGTTTAATCGAAAAGAAGGTACACATAGAACATTGTCTAAGGTAATGTTTGAGTTGAAAGGTACAATGCCAGTGGATGTTATTGAGGTCGAAGACACCGTGGGCAAATTAATATAGGGTATTGGGGAGGATTCGGTTTTTGTGAAAAGTTTGGAATCTTAAATTATGTGATCAGTGGCTCCACTATCTAAGATCCAAGGATTTGTGAGTACAGAATTAATTGAAGTACTAAGAAAAGGATACAGACCTGCAGCGTTTGCATGAGCATCATTATTACCAGTTGCGTTCATCATGGATATTGTATGAGCAATTTGTTGAAGTTGCTTTTTGGAAAACCCATGTGAGAAGTTGGATGATGATTCGCCATTGTCTTGTTGGTTGTCACCATGGGAAGAGTTTGCTGCATTGACTGTAGGATGGGAAGTTGATCTACCTCTTTGTCTGTTTCAGGGTTCTTACATTGTTGGAACCCTACGTACCATTTTTAAACTTGCATCTATCTTCAGTATGCCCCCTCTTGTCATAAAATTTGCAGTGAAATTTCATAATCCTGCAATTGTCAATTATGTGGCCTTCCCTATTGCAATGTTCACAATGTTTATTTTTGGATTTATTGGAGACATTGTTTGGATGACTGTGGATTGCAGCAACAATGGAGAGATTCTCTGTTGGTTCTAATATCATTTGTCGTTGAGTCTCCTCCTTAATCACGAGGGAATACGCTTGATAAACATTGGGAAGAGGTGACATCATAAGAATATTTATACGAACAACGTTATATGTGTCGGTGAGTCCTATGCGGAATTGCATCAGTTGGTCCTGTTCCTTTTGCTTATTATGTGTTTTCATTTGATTGCAAGCAGGTTGAGTACGATATGTCTCCAACTCATCCCAAAGATCTTTGAGTTTAGTAAAATATGCAGAAACTATCACTGTGCCTTATGATAAAGAGGCCAATGATTTTTGGATTTGATATATTGCTGGTGTATTTTTTTGAGAAAATTGATCTTTGAAATCTTCTCACACCTGATGTGTTGTCCTGGCATGAATGACCCTTTGAGCAAGGTCAAGTTCCACCGAGTGAGTAAGCCATGATAAGACCATGCTATTGCATTGACTCCTTAAAGCATACTCCACTAGTTGTTCTGTTTCTGAAGGCTGCTAAATCAACCCATTGATAAAGCCAATTTTGTTTTTTACTGTGAGGGCATGAACTATGGACATGCTCCATGATGGATAGTTAGCTCCATTCAATTTGATTGGTGCGAGCATATGACTGGGATAGTCAGAATGATTAATAAAGTATGGGCTTGATGAATCAATGCTGGAACTTCTACCGAAGTTTGAGACTTTTGAGTGAGATTTTTCTACTAATGTTTATTGTTCTCCTGCTATTGTCGAAGGGATTAAATGGAAGGTGGATCTTGCTCTGATACCAACTCAATAAAGATGCAAGAGAAGTCTTTTGGAGAATATATCAGTAAATAAATAGAAAAAGTGCATATTAACCTACGTATTACAAGATTATATATACATAGAAATATAATCAATCTACTAATTATAATGCTAAGAGAACGTGATCCACAATTAGTAAATGTCTAAAAGGAAAGTAAATATTTACACAGTAATTAAAAAGATAATCTTAAAGATAATTCTCAACAGCAGGAAGCTCCAAATACCGTTTCTACTTTCAACTCTATGTTAATGTGAAACCCGACAAAAGAACCGAATCATGATAGTAGTAATAAAGTTCAACAAAAAAAACAACGGAGGTACATTCATGTACTTTCAACTCATCTGCACACCGTTGAATCTTGTACTTGGCTTCTCTCTTTTTTTATCTACACAAAATGATCTCCAAATGAACCTAGTTGACTTAGAAGTGTAAAAACAGAGGCAAACGAGAAGGGGCAAATGGGAAATAATGAAACCTCAAGTTTTCATATTGCAAGGTACAATCAATGCGTTTGAGTTTCAGTTTTGTAACTCACTCTCTTTTCTACTTTTTTCCTTTTCTTTTTCCTTTTCCTTTTTATCAGTTTTAGTTTCTCTTCTGCTCCGAACTATCTTATCTTATCTGTCGCTCTTTTCCGCTCGCCGGACTCCGGCTACATGTCGACTCCGTAGTTATTTCACCCAATTTTTATACGAACCGAAACTGGAGATCGGTTGCATCTCTAATTTTACAGGTATGGTCTCTGATTTTCCTCTAACTACTATCATCCTAAATGCAGCTGTTTATAGAGATTTTTCCGCCGAGGTTCGAGCGAGCCAGGTTAGGATCCGAACCTTTTTCTGTATTGATTGGATTTGGATCAAACCTTTATTGGTGTCACAATTCTTTTATTTAATTGGTTTTTTTCTATTCAGTTGTTTTAACGTCTCGTTTATTACATTTTATATCAGTTGTTGATATGAGTTTTTGCTTAAATGTTCAGGTGATAGCTTCTGTTTGGATTGAGGGAAATCAGTTGGAGAAGTTTATAGAAATTTTCGGTAGTTTGCTGGTGACACTGGAATTTGCTTTTTCTTCTTTTGGGATTGGTTTGATCATTGATGTGTTAGGTTGAATTTGTAACTGTAAATTGGGATCATTTTACAACTTCTCTTTTTGGGCTTCTTGTGGAAAATGGCTCTTTGGTTATTTTCGTTGGCTCCAAAGTTGAGGGCTAAGGATGAAGTCGGAAAATGCGCTGTTGATTGGTTGAATTAATCGAAATAATAAACAGAAGGAAATTAGTTGTTTGTAAAGATAGGAACTTGTTTTCTGGGTATTGGGAGCGAAAAAGGAACTGTGGGATTGTATAGATTCTCTTGTAATTTGTTTCGTATTGGTTTTCTCTTGGCCCTTGATTTTGTCTTTGGCTTAGTGAAGATTTTTTCACATTACTCAAGAAATTGTTTCCAATTTTACTTTTGATGGAAGAGGAGGTAATGAATCATTCAAGAATAAGAACTGGGGAAGTAAATGATGGTCGTCTACGGTTTGGATCAAGCGATTCGCTTCTCCCTAGTCTTATTAATGATGTTGTGTTGAATTTTCTTGCTTGGGCATGTAGGTCTGACTATGCTTCATTAGTATGCATAAACAAAAGGTTTCATAGCTTAATCAAAAGTGGGTGTTTATATGAGTTAAGGAAGCACCTGGGAATAGTGGAGCATTGGGTGTATTTGGTTTGTGATCCAAGGGGATGGGAGGCATTTGATCTAGTTAGAAATAAGTGGATGGGATTGCCAAATATACCTTGTGATGAGTTTTTCAATCATGCTGATAAGGAGTCATTGGCTGTCGGGAGTGAATTGCTTGTTTTTGGGCGTGAGCTGTTTGGATTTGCTATTTGGAAGTATAGTTTGATAAGTCATGCTTGGTTCAAGTGTGAAGGGATGAATTGCCCCAGATGTTTGTTTGCTTCAAGTAGCCATGGCTATGTTGCTATTATTGCAGGAGGGACTGATAAGAATGGAAATGTTTTGAGCTCAGTTGAGTTATATGACTCCTTGACAGGTAAATGGGAAGTACTCCCAAACATGCATTCACCATGTAGATTGAGCTCTGGTTTTTTTATGGATGGAAAATTCTATGTAATTGGTGGAATGTCAAGTCCAACAGTTGCATTGACATGTGGGGAGGAGTATGACCTTGAGACGAGGAAGTGGAGGAGGATTGAGGGCATGTACCCATATGTCAATAAAGCAGCTCAAGCTCCTCCTCTCATTGTTGTAGTAGATAACGAACTATATGTCATTGAGTATCTGACTAACATGGTGAAGAAGTATGATAAAGTGAAAAAATCCTAGTATGTTTTGGGCAGGCTCCCTGTGAGAGCTGATTCATCAAATGGTTGGGGGCTAGCTTTCAAGGCATGCGGAGATAAACTTTTGGTTGTGGGTGGACAAAGGGGTCATGATGGTGAAGGTATTGTACTAAACTCATGGTGTCCAAAGACACCAGTCAAGAATGGAACCTTGGACTAGAAGATTCTTGGTGTGAAGGAGAGTATGGGGGTGTTTGTGTACAATTGTGCTGTAATGGGTTGTTGAGGATTCTTTGGATTGATTGAACGGAGGATACAGGTGTCTGCTATCTGACCTCGTATTTTAAGGTGCTACCCTCATTATTAACTAAGAGTCTAGGAATTAATTGTCAGTTAGTTCACCTCCAGCTGATGGTTTTGGGTACTATTTTCTTAACATTACTGTATTTAAGTTTGTGTTCCATCCTCCTGGATCTACATCATTTGGTTTCGAGAGTACCGAGTAGGGTTAATCTGATTTAAGCTTCTGGCTTTTACTATTTCATTTTATGTCCCATGCAATCTCTTCCTAATACCAAAAAGTAAGTTGGAAATCCTTTAAATTTTAACAATTTGATGTCAATCCTTTGGTGCTTGTTTTCTGTTAGCTATTTGTCTTCAATTTTTCTTGAATGTAGTCGAAGTATAACGAGTATTGGTTCTGCATTTTGTCTCGCAACAAAATTGTATACTTCGAGCCTGGCAAAAACATGATGATTGGTTAGTTTTCTTTTCCAGCTTTGTTGATTTCATCTTCCAACTTCAACGATTTTCACTCTATGCGAGTCTTCAAATTCTAAACCTAAGAAAATAAAATCACTGGGAGGTCAACACAAAGCTGGCCCATTAACCACGTTAACGCTTCGTCCAACCCAAACTACACG
This sequence comes from Erythroxylum suave, assembly GCA_027563595.1. Taxonomy (NCBI): domain Eukaryota; kingdom Viridiplantae; phylum Streptophyta; class Magnoliopsida; order Malpighiales; family Erythroxylaceae; genus Erythroxylum; species Erythroxylum suave. Next base: position 8,633,091 of record JAOSBN010000178.1, on the reverse strand, counting down.
TATTTCGATTGTTTCTTTTCTTCCAACGGTCAACAGTGAGTTGAAATTAAGATTTGAGGTCTCCAATCACCCAAAATCACCAATAACATCGTTTGTTATTTGTTCAATAATTCAAAAGTTTGCGTTGCACAAGAAGTAATCAAATTTATGTGATCAATTAAATATTGGATTACATCAAAATTTGTTAGATGAGATGCTCGCGCAGAATTCCTTTTGTGAATGGAGAATGTTTAGAGAATCTCGTTTAAGTTTTGCAGCTTGCACATTCATAGCCTTGAATGGTATATTTACACTTTGTACCCATATGTAAATGGATAACTTTTTGTTGAGACACTATAATACAACTTTCTAAAAGATCATAAATAAAGTACTCTTCAACTTTTAACCAACAAAACAGTACAAAATAAGAAACTTAATAAATAAGCAAGCTCAAAAGTTTACATAAAAATTGTCCAATGTAAGCAGGAAAAATTTATTGGCCAAACTGACAAACAAATTCACTAAATTTAAATAAAGATTTATAATGTTTATTGTCTCACCCAACAACTACAAGTTGTCTCACAATGTTTCAGAAATAAAATCAAAATTGATGTCAATCAATTTACTCTCAAACCTATTGGTTGGGTTGTCGAATCCTCTAAAATAATACTGATTCTCTAAACTTTTGTAATAATCATGGAACTAGGTCGAATGCTTAGAGAACTGAACACTAGTTTCTTAATTTCAAGTAATAAAATTAAATGGAGGTTTTTGATTAAATGACTATTTAACTAAAAATAAGACAAAAACAAATTAAATCAACTAAATTTAAATATGAGAAAGCCAAGATTCCCAAATTGTGATTCCAGAGAAGGATCTCTTCTAATTGTAACATTGATTATTGGTTTAAAGATAATATTTTCATGATTCAAGCAGTTAGTATGAAACATATTAGGATAGTCGTAATAAGTTTCAAAATTTCCTAAATTAATTGGTTCAGACCTAGCATACAAATTAAAACTTATCATCTATTGATTGGATGTGATAGCATTCCATATCAAATAAATGATAGCAATAAGCTCCGTGAAAAAGACTAAACTCTAAATTAAATAATCAAGATAGTTCTAACTATTCAATTTAGTTTTCTTGTTTATGATAAGTTAAATATGAAAATTCATAAATAACATATTTGCTACTTGTACCAATCCTTCATAACAATTATGGATCACTGAATTCCTGGATAGCGATAGAACAATCAATATTAAATTAAATTGTCTGATTAATCGAATATCGATCATTCATGAAATACGAGAACTCAACATAAGAAATACTTGAATTAAAACGTGATTAAAAGTTAAACACAAAACCTCACAAGGGTACAACTAGAATTTCGAATCCCCGTGAATCAAACCGATTGAGTTTAGCCACACATGGTTTTCACTCCAATAACAAAGATAGAAGAAAGACTAAGAATTGCCAAAAAAGTAAGGAAAGAGAACCTCTTTCTGTTGTGAAAAACATCCATTTTATAGGGTTTTCTAATCTAATCCTAAGCTAACTCTAACTTGTAAAAATCAAACTCCTATATGACAAGGATAAGAAGAAGTTCCCAGTTAAACTTCAACTCTTCAATTGATCAACCTTATCCATTGTATCAATCCCTTCATCTTATCCAAAATTTGTCATTATCATTGAAAGAGTCCTAATTTGATGCAATCTTTACTTTGCACCTTCTAAAACAAAACTAACATTAATTTTAACATTTAAGCATAAAAATAAATTGAAAACAAAGGAAATAATATAAAATAATTAGTCAAGATAAGATCCTATCACCAATCCTACAAACAATTAAATAAAGATAAGAATATTATACTACTTGCTCTCTATCTATTTTTCCTTACTTTTGGACGTTTTGGCCACTCTCTAATGCAAATCTTACTTCCTTTCTCTCTTTATACCATGAAATAGAATTTTTGCACTATACACAGCCATATACACAACCATATAAATGAACGCGTCTCTTTCAGCACCATCTCAATCACAGATGTACATAGTTATAGAGAGTTATACGATCATTACACACGACTTTGCATATGATGAACACATTCGTGTACCTGACTATGTATGTCTTCACCCTTTATGTCCTTCTTCAAATAGTTTCAAAGACTTATATGGTTGATTTACATGGTCGTGCAAGTAAAGGACATGGGTATGTAACACCTTCTAGGTTGTGTATCCTTGGAAAAGCTTTATCCAACTGTCAAAATCATCTTATTTTCACTTGTTCGTCATTCCTATAAACCATAAAAGCGTCAATGATCACGAAAGTCTCAAAATAGAGCTAGACATTCAATAATATCCCCTTCCAGGCCCGTTCTAGGGAAGATAGGTTGTGCTTTAAGAACTACACGAAAGACATCTCGACAAGCTTATTACAAATCTTATGCTTGCTTTTAGAAACCGCTTTAGTCAACATATTAGCACCATTTATGTCTTTATGAATCTTCTTTAACATCAAGTGTTGCTTATTAATATGTATGAATCTTCTTTAACATCAAGTGTTGCTCGTCAATCATGTACCTCAACCAATGATATCTAGCATCTATATGCTTTGTACGAGAATGATATATAGTATTTTTTCTCAAGTCAGTAATACTTTGACTATCACAAAATACTACATAGTCTTCTTGCTTTAGATCCAACTCTTGAAGGAATTTTTTCAACTAGAGCATCTCCTTACTAGCTTCCACTGTAGCTAAATTCTTTGCTGATTCGTAGATAAAGCTACACGTTTTTGTAGCTTGTATTGCTGATTCGTAGATAAAATGGCTCCTTTTGTAAACTTGAATAGAAAACCAAAAGTGGATTTTCTTCCATTAAGATCTCTAGTCATATCTACATCTGTATAACCTTCTAGAGTTAGCTCATCATCACCAAAGTACAAACTCTACTTTGACGCACCTCTCAAGTATCTCAACATCTATTTTATTACTATTTAATGAATCTTCTCTAGATTTGACAAGAATCTGCTCACTAACCCAACAACCTGTGTAATATCTAGCCTTGTATACACCATAACATATATTAGAGACCTACTACAGATGAGTATAAAACAGAAGATATAACATCTTTCTTCTTTTCTATTAAGGGACATGCATGCTTACTTAGTTTGAAGTGAGGTGTTAGTGACATTCTAACTTAGCATCCTTCATATTGAACTTTTCTAATACTTGTTTAATATACATTTCCTGTGACAATTATAATTTCATGCTCTTTCTATCCCGATTTATCTCCATGCTTAACATATGCTTTTTAGGTCCCAAATCTTTCATATTAAAAGATTTAGACAAATCTTCCTTCAATTTTTGGATTCTTCCAATATTTTTGACTCGTAATCAATATATTATCAACATACAGAAGAATAGTGATAAAGTTCTCAACTATGAACTTCTTGAAAAACACACAAGCATCAATATAAGTTCGCTTATATCCATGATTCATCATAAAGGAATCAAACTTTCATTATCATTACCTTGGAGCTTGTTTCAACCCATATAAACTTTTCTTCAACTTGCAGATCATATTCTCTTAGACTTTAGCTTTTAAACCTTCTAGTTGCTCCATGTATATCATTTATTCCAAATCTCTATGTAAGAAGGTTGTTTTCATGTTTAAATGTTCGAGTTCAAGATCCAAACAGGCAGTCAAACCCAAAATTGTTAGAATTAAGGTCATCTTGACCACTAGTGAGAATTTTTTTATCAAAATCTATACCCTTTTTTTGATTGAACCCTTTCACCACTAGCCTTGCCTTTACTAACTTGTCACCATCTTTCTTTATCTTGAACATCCATTTTTTTCTTCACTGCCTTTTTGCTTTTTAAAAGCTTCACAAGCTCCTATGTATCATTCCTCTTCATAACGTTTCTTCCTTTAGAGTCAAATATCTTTGTCGTTACAAAATGGAATCTCTTGCACACTTAGTCTCTCCTTCAGTAAAAACTAACAAATATTTTGAACTTGGATATCACATAAAAGGTCTTTCTTCCCTTGTCGACCATTGAAGTTGTATTTCATTAGCTGTTAGAACCCCTTACTTATCGTTCTCAATGATTTCATCTTCAGAGCTGTCCGAATGTGATTCATATACGTCATCATTGCTAGGTTATGTCTGATCACCATCAATGTGTGTTTGGTGACAAACTTCATTTCCTTCACCTGTAAATTGCTTAATAGTGGTAGAATTTGGAGAAGAATTAACTAAGTCATAAGATAAGTTAATCTGAGTAACCTTATCTACTCTCCAAAGATCAACACCTCTCTTGTACTCTTAGAATACCACATCCTTGCTTCTGAACACTTTTTGCTTCTCTAAGTTGAAGAGTTTGAAGCCAAATTGTTCATCACTATAGCCAATAAACATGCAAAGTATTGTCTTTGAGTTAAGCTTTTGTCTCTGATCCCTGGGTACATGTCTGAATAAGTTGTAGCCAAAAACCTTTAGATGATGATATATGCAATACCAATCCATGCTCTCTTAGGAAGATCGAAATTCAATGGAACTAAAAGAGCTTAGTTGATCACATAAACTGTAGTTCAAACTACTCCACTCAAAATGTCTTCGACAGTTTGGACACTCTCAGCATGCAACGAACATTCAACAAAATTATTCTATTTATCCTCTTAGCAACACCATTATTTTGTGAAGTACTAGGTTTGGTTTTCTCATATCTAATGTCATGCTATGTATAATATTCTTCAAAAATCTTAAAAGTATACTCACCTCCCGTATCTGTTTGCAAGCACTTCAGTTTTCTCTCAGCTTCCCTTTCTACCATTACATGAAGCTTTTGGAAAGTTTCAAATACTTGATTGACTATTTGCTTTTAATATACATACTCAAGTCTTCCTTGAAGCATCATTAATAAACGTAACAAGATATTTGTTATCTCTTAATGACTCCTTGTTAATAGTGCCACAGACATCTGAATGCATCAACTTTAGTAACATTGTCTTCCATATAGATCTTCTCTTGAAAGAGACTATATATTGCTTTCCTGCCAAAAAGTAATCACAAGGATTAAAGGGTAAAGTATTTTTGACTAGAACAAGGGACTCACCAGCTAGTAACTTTATTCCCTTCCTGTTCATGTGCCCCAATCATCAATGCCACAAATTTGAAGTTTCCTTTTTGATTGTACATGCTTCTTTACTACCACACATCCTAAATGTGTCTTGCACAATATGTAACACAAGTCTCCTCAAGCAACAATCATTGCTTTGTGGACAATTTCCACTTCTTATCCCTAAAAGTGTCTTTGAATCCTTCTCGATTTAACATATTTACTAATAACAAAATTTGCCTTAAATTAGAAATGTGATGTGCATCTCTCAGAGTCATCAAGCATCCAACGTTTGATTGAACTCAGATATCATCCATACAATCAATCGTAGTGGAACTTTGATTACTCATCTTTATGCTTCCAAAGCATATGCTCTTATAGTTTAAGAAGTACTCAACTTTTAGAACAATACACTTTTAGAACACAATATAAGAAGCTCTCATGTCGATTAAGAACCCAAATCGCCGATATGGAAGCATTCACTTATCATACAAACTAGGGACATCTCATCATCTGTGCTTGAAGCAGTTGCGACTATGTTCTTATCTTGTCCGTCACTCTAATGATCTTACTTTTTTTTATCCCTCTTTTGCTTTCAGCAAAAACTTTTAATATGTCCTGGCTTGTCGTAATAGCGACATGTCTTTACGTCTTTATCACTTTTGAACATCGATCGGTTCTTAGACTTGCCATGCCCTTTAAGACCCCTGCTCTTGCTCCTTCCCCTGCTTTCTGCCACAAAAACCTAAATGTTGTCAATTACCATCTCTTTTCTTCTAATTTCTTTATTAAACATACTCTATTTGATTACGTCTAAAAAGAACACACAAGAACACACCTTTAGGAGCTATATTGCTAATCGTCACTACTAGCATCTCCTAGCTATTCGATAATGAACTCAATAGGAGCACGCGTTGAAGCTCGTCATTAAGAATGATCTTCATTGTAGTGAGCTTATTGATTATATCTTAAAAATCACTCAGATGCTCTGACACAAATTTCTCAGCTTTTAACTTCAATTTTATGTCTTTTAATCAGAGAGGCCTTGTTATGAGCAATCTTTTTTCATAAAGACTTTCTAGTTTCTTTCATAGCTCAAAATGATCCATTTTTTATGGTACATGGTTGAATATACTGATATTTATCTATTGTCGAATCATGCTTAAATTTTTCTGCTTATCTTCTTCCATTCTCTACCTAACTTCTTCTTAGATTTTGAAGGAACATCACGCTTTATAACTTTGTCCACATCGATAGGATCAAAGATATCCTTACAATACAAAAGGTCCATAAAGTTGTTTCTCCCTTCCATCACGATGACTCTGATACCATTTGCTGGGAGACAATAACATAACTCTCCAAAAGATCAACTCAAGATCAATAACAACACATTCTTCAACTTTAATCAACAAATCAATATGAGAATAAGAAACATAATAAAGAATCAGACACTAAGATTTACATGAAAAACTCTTTACTTTGGAAGGAAAAACTACGGGTCAAACGGATAAGTAAATCTACTAAATTCAAATAAGGATTTATAAAGTTTAATATCTCACTACACAATCATAAGTTTTCTCACAAAATTTCATAAATGAATCTAAAGTGGATATGTTAATCAGTTAACTCTTAAACAAATTCCAAAAACAAGCAAAAAAATGATGAGAATACTATACTACTCGCTCTCTTATTTTTCCCTCATTTTTTGACATTTTGATCACTCTTTCATGTAAAACCTACTATTTTTTTTCTCTGTTATATCATGAAATAGGTTTTCAACATTGTACGTAGTCACATACATGATAGTGTAAGTGATCATGTATACACTATCATGTATCTTCCAGCATCGCCTCAGTCACAGACATACACGATTACAGTGAATTATACGGTCGTTACGACAGTGTATATCATCTTTTTTGCACAAAGAGATAAGCGTTAGACTGGTAAAAAAGGGCTAATGCCATTTGGAGAACTTAGAATTAAATTGGGTGTGGGACAACTATCCACTACTGCTAAAAAGGCAATAACACCTATTACTGCTACAAAAGCAATAAAAATCAAATGATGAAACATAGATATTAGTATTCGTGGGTTATACTTTTTATTACACTTCATATCCCTATGTTAATAGGAGCAGAATTCCTCCTTTTTCGGACAGCAACAAAAAGACTTCGTCGTATGTGATTTTTTCCAAAAACACAAGCATGTGTACGATCATATGTCTCTTCGCCTTTCATGTCTTTATTTGCACGTTCTAGAGATGTAAGTAAAGGACATGAGTGTGTATCACCCTACATGGCTATATCCCTCAGGAAAAGTTTCATGCAACCGTCATTTATTTTGTTTTCATTTGTTCTGTCATTACTGCGAATCATAATAACATCAATGATCACCCAAAGCCTCAAAATAAGGTTGGATATACTTGACACTTTTGTCTGTTATTTTTTAGGCTACTTAAACTTGCAATTAAGCCAAACAACAGATCGCAAATGTTTTTGAATTTCCCCCGTCGATTAGAACAAGCGCAAGCTGCGCAACTTCCATCCTACCAATTGACAAGTCTGAACGCGAGATGCTCTCTCCTTTAGTCTTGACGCACACTAAAACTGACTGGATCTGGAGTGTCATTAACTTGTCGCGTCCATTCTGCAATTTTGCTACTCAATTATTGTCAAGAGAATGAGATAAAGCTACCCCAACTAAGCTGTATAGTTTGAAAGCAGTGCATCTGCCACGTCACTTTCCACTCAAAGCAAACCACCGTATGAGCGTGTCACAAAATCAGAGTTACAGTCGATTTTGTCATGCCACCATCAACAATGATTGATGATCGTCGTCCGTAACAATAAGACCCAGTCATAATATCCTTTCGATTTGCGTCGTTGTACTTGTACGATCCATTGCTTCTATCACCATTTCGTGTTGGTTGTGGGTTGGCAGAACCTTGCTCAAAACAGAAAGACGATACAGTTACGTGTATGCCCAGATACCCTCTCTGAAAAATTTCTGAATTTGGCATCTTTCTCCGTCACAGATAGGTCTCTCCGTCTGTTTTTTTTTTAATTTTGTCTTTTCTTGTTTTCCGACCATCAAAGATGTTTCCTTTTTTGAGATTTTATTTACTGCGAACGCACTCTCAGTTTTTGCCGCATTCTTTTTCTTATCCGTTCTCCACTACCAAACAGGTGATTGTTCCAGAAAAGGGCAGAGAATGGGAAACGTTCGAAGCCATAGTCGTGGGAGCCGCCGCCACCCCCACCCTGCGGCTGATACACCAGGGACAGCGACTGCCCCAGCTCAGACCGGCCAGCAGCATATGACAACGAACCAATACGTATTTGCAGCGCCGTCTCACTATCCAAGCCCTAATCTATCACAAGTGTATCAGCAGCACCCTCAGGACCACTTCACACGGCCCCCTCTTCTTTTTCCACAAGGTTACCATCGTTACCCCTCCGAGAGTGGCGCTACTGCGTCTCCATTGACGCCGTTTGTGGAGCATCAAAAGGCGGTTACAATCAGGAACGATGTTAATGTTAAGAAAGAAACTATTAGGATCGAGGAAGATGATGAGAATCCCGGAAAGTTTCTCCTTACCTTCACTTTTGATGCTATTTCTCGAGGAAGGTGATTTTCGTTTTGATTGCAAGCAAGTTATTTGTTTTGGAGCTGGGAAGAAGGTTTTGATTAAATCTATGTCTGGTTTAAAGTTTGTAACCGCAAGAACAAGTATCACTGCATTGAAATGTCCCTTCAGAAATTGAATTTTGAGTATTGCCACTCATGAACGTAACATGTTTCATTGTTCATTTTACAGAGTTGGGCCGCAAGTTCACTTATTTGGAACCTTACTTGGCAAATTCAATTTATACTCTCTAGGAAGTGAATCAATGAGCTTCTGTTAGATTCTTATGTTTGTTTTCTCGTCCTTTGTGGTTGAGGATGTTGCTCCAGTTTGCTGGACTTGTTTTAGTGATTCTTTGTCCTTCTAGAGCAAGCATTACAATAGGTGATGATAATACTATACAGAAGAACCTAACAAATTTGCTCAGGTTTCTTGTGTTACTAGTTACTGGGAGTCGAATTGATCCAACACTGTGAGAAATTTGAGCATTTTTTTATTGTTTAGTTGTGTAATTTGTTATTTTTAAGTTAAGAGATAAGAGCAATAGACTCTTTATCTTATTTAAGTTACTGCATCCCCTATTTCTTGTTCAAACTTCATTTTTATATTGTTTTTCCCGTGATCTCCTGAAACAGCATAAGAATTGTGTATTTCGCAAAACAAGGTGATGATTGTGATCTGGTAGCAACAAAGGAAAGTACGCTTAAACCAGTGAGCGTGTCTTTTGAGGCAGGTCTTGATCAGAAGTTTAGACAGCCTTCTGGGACAGGGATTGATTTCACAGATTTTGAGGAGACAGTGCTAACCAAGGAGCAGGATGATGGCGTATATCCTCTTGCGATAAAGGCTGAAGCATTTCAATCAGAAAATGATGGAACTGGGAACTCTCTTATCGCCTTGACAGTTTTTCATAGGAAGGAGAAAGGTGAATATGAGGTGCATGTAATGAAACAGATAATCTGGGTTGACAGCATGAGGTATGAGTTACAAGAGATCTACGGAATTGGGAGCACTGTTGATGCTGAATCTGATGAGAATGATGTTGGAAAAGAATGTGTCATCTGCATGTCAGAACCAAGAGATACTACCGTCCTTCCATGCCGACATATGGTAGATATGCTCTCTATTTCTACTGCTGGATTAATTACATTACAACAAAGACCAATCCCCTTCTTTAAGTATCAATGCTTGAATTTTATCAGAAAAATCCCTCTGATTTGAAGCAATATTTTGATTTTATACATGTTATTTTGTGCAGTGCATGTGCAGTGGGTGTGCCAAGGTTCTGCAGTTCCGCACCAACCGATGCCCAATTTGTCGGCAACCAATTGAGCGCCTCCTGGAAATTAAGGTGCACGATGAAACTCATAAATGAGTTGAATCCACCGGCAATGGATGATGACGGTGGTGGTTGTAAAGTTAATGTCTTATTACAGTAATATCTCTCTACAAGGAAATGTACAGCCTGAAGATTTGATACCCCCTTCAACACCAGAATCCAGACAGGTCACTGCTAATATATTATGTATGCCTAGTATGGTTGCTTTGAACGAGTTATAGGAGAGAGCGCTCATCCATTTATTGTTTTTATATTATAATAATATGTTCCATGCAAGGTGGTTACTTTGGGAGAGTTTTGTAAATTTAGTTGTAATTGTTGTATGACCTGTATTTTGTGTGCAAAAGTTAAAAGCAAGAAGGTGATGCAAGTAGTCACCATTACCAACCTGTATTTATTCTGCGGTTCTTTTCCTTGCTTTGCGCGTTAGCAAAGTCTACCAACTGTTGTCTAAAGAGGCACAGATCCTCTGTACTAAAAATGGTATTCCAACTGATTAACTGGAACTGATCCGAAAAAAGATTGTACGTCAAACTCCAAAAAAAAAAAAAAAAGAGCAAATAACCAAGTTAAACTCGTGAAAACAGAGCTCGATAAATATCCAACTTCAGTTCCCTCAGATAGAAACTGCAACGCCTGCGAACTGCATCAAGTGGTTCCATTACCATTTACTCCACCCCCACAACTTCAACTCTCCACCCTTAGATCAACCGACAACCTTAGATACTCCGTTCAATTAATCAGCGAGGTACGTCAGATTGAACCAACAATTTTTAGGGAGGGCGCGACAGATTTAAAGGATTCAAGAGAAGTTCTGTAAATGAGCAATCGATGAGCCGCAAGTCTACTATCTCCTCGTGTAGCTCACTTGTTCCAACATTGATTAATTGTTTCAAAACGAAGCTGGAATGAAATATGTAGAAGAAAGCAGATGACACCCCAAGTCAAGCGTTGTACGCGTTGCTCTGCCCACATGTCCTTGGGAAGATAAATCTTTTAGGCAACTGCCAAACTTTCATCTTCTTGTGTGTTAGGCCCCTAGTAGAGTAGGTATTTTAGGTTATTATGACCCACATGAACATCATTATTATTTCATCCCCACAACAAGGGCGTGACTTTGTTTAATATGATATCTCTTTCGACTGTGCATTTCTACTAGGTAGTTCTTATCCAAAAACCCAGACCCAGCCAGCCCACCAAGTCCCACCTCACTTTGCTTCTTTAACGTCAAAAACCATTCCCTTCCGTAATTGAGCATGGGTTTCGTACCTACTTTTTATTGTATCAAATTTAATTTTCTTTGCTTATTATGTCAAAATATAAACTTTATTGGAAGAAGCGGTTTGTGATTATAAGATTACAATTTTAAATTATAAAAATAACTTTTTTTGTAAAAATTAAAAAAGTTACATATATTATAATCGTCTTTAAATCTTCGCAAAGGGAAAACCTGTATGCATTAAATACGTTAGATTATAGTCTGTATTGGGTAGGGTTAACAATCTTCTTCTGTTTCTTGATAAGTATTAGACAGATGAATAGGTAAAATAAATTATATTTGTTTCAATAAGTTGACATTCTTAAGTGATAGGAATACATTATCTTAATGTCGTAACTAATACGACGAGGTATGATAAAGAAGGATATGAGGTTAAGTATAAAGAGCTCCAGTATAAACCTACAATTGACTGAACATTTGTCTTCTTACTTTCAACTAATTTGTTTTCAATGCGTCTGACTTGGTTTCGTAGAAATACCTAATGTCAATTTCCTAGCTCTCATTAATTTCTCAAGAACACGCGGAGCGGTGCAATTATGATCGTGCCTTTACTGGGAAAGAAGTAAGTGTTATTTTATTTTCTTAAAGAGCTAGCCTAGAATCAATTCCTTAAGATCTTTACGGTGACATCAATTCCCACTGTCTCTGGAACAGAATCCATATGGGAATGGAAAAAAAGATCGTTGACTCCAAGTCTACCACTAAACATGTAGAATTAAGGCATCTAAATTGGAGCTTCGGTTTCTGTCTAATGATTAAATGTAATATGTTTTATTATTAGGTTTGAAAACAACATAGAGAATCATTGCGAAAGCGGCCAAAGAGGTCCCAACTCTATAAAAAGAAAAAGCAGACGTATAATCTAGGTCCAGCTAGCTTTTGACATTAAACACGCGTTAATCTCAAAGAATATTTCTTAAGTCGAAAAATAGAATAAAAAGTTACGTGGAGCGCAGAGTACTCACAGGTCAGAAAGCAGAAGAGAAATGACGTTTTGTTTTCTAAGTCTGAAGAAATGAGAGAGAATAACAAGTTCCTATCAAATTAGGCAAAAAGAAACGGTCATTTTTAATTTATTGAAGATAAAAAACTAATTCAGAACCACATTTGCTTTAATCCTACTCAACTCCAACTATGGTGCATCACTATACTACCACGTCTATACTACTACGTTCAGTCGCTGTCTTATCTTTCTTAATTAATTTATCTAACTTTAAATTTATCAAATTTGAAGGATTAAATTTTTAATTCTTTAATTTTAAGTTAATTTTATAACGATTTAATACTGATTTTATTTAGGTTTTAAAATATTATGATTTTCTCTTAAAAAAAATATGTAGCCACAATTTCAATCTTTTTAACCTCATTCTGAAATTCCAATTAAAATTATCTTTATGTTTATTATAACTTGTAGGCTATATATTAATCCATTATCTTTCAAATTCAAACTGGAAAAGAAAGAATCAAGTGTTTATAAAAAGTTACAAAAAGGCTAAAGTGTAAAATAAAGTCTTACAAAAAGTAAATGCAGAGGCGTGCAGCCTGTTATTGTTATTGCTGGAAAGCCTGTGTTACCTGAAGCTTGGTTTGAAGACATCGCACATCAAACTTTCACGCTAACCCAAGTGGCCATTGTAGTTTTGAGACCTATATAAGTTGCCAAGGATTAATGGTTATTAATAAAATATTATATTTATAATGATGAAATTCACAATTATACACAATAAACCATAAAATGTGTTTTTTATTCAATCAACTGTATATAATAATTTATAAAATTCATATTTAAAAAAAAATTATTTAATTTAAAATTAAACTATAAACAAAAATTAATATATTTTGATTCTCCTAAGCAACACTCCCCGCGGACGGCATGAGACTTGAGACGACTGAAGTAATTGATAGATATGTAAGCCAAATCTCTACGAATTAGACAACCGGTCAGGGGCTAAATATAAATACGCATTTTAAGTCCCTCCCGTCCCTATTGGCAGGCTAACGTAACATTAACACTAAAATACCTAAAAGTAAAAGATCCTGTCAACTCAACTCAACTCAAGTGGTGGCAGCTCCACTGTGCGGCAGAAGGCCACACCTCGCATCACCTTTTGTCATAAATGAAAGAGAGGAAATGAATGCTTCTCACTCCTCTGCCTTCAACTAGAAGAAGAATCAATCTCCTTTTTTTCTTCTTCTCCCCCACACCATACTACTCCTTCGCGATTTCTTAACTCCTCCATCTCTTCTTTTCTCCTTTTCTATTTATTAATTTGGTTGTTTTAGTTGTTGATAGAATGGCAGCTCAGGAGAAGCTTGTCATTGAACCACTGCACGATGCTGGTTCTAGCCAAGGAGATTGTGGTGTTCTTAGTCCCTTGACCAGAGTATGTGTTTCCTTCTTTTAATTTTTTGGGTTTCTTAGTTCTGATCCTTTTCACTCGCATAAGCTTCTTTATCTTCTTCTGATAAGACGTGGATCATGAGTTTTTGATGGGTTTTCATTATCTTTGTGAAAGTTCTGCTCTTTATGTTCATTCAGAGATATAAAGAGCTGGTTTTCTGGTGTTGTATTTTCAGTTGGTGGCCTTTGTTTACATTTTCCTTTTTCACTTCCTGCATCACTAAACGAATCCGGTGTATTTATGGAAGCTTATACTTTATTTGTTCTAAATTTGAACGGTGTTGCGACTAGGAAACTGTCCGATCATCGTTTTTCCAGGAATCGGAATTAGGTCTCAATTCCGTTCTAGCAGCGAAACATTATTTGGCAAGCTCATTATTCCTGAAAAGCTGGAATACGTATTTAGTTTGTTTAAATACGAAGGGGACAAATTTCAGCGGCAAGCTAGAAGAAAGACAAACAATTTCGTTTTTAATCGCATGTTTTTTTGTCCTCCTCCGCTTACCATGATATGTTTGCATTCAAACCTGTGTGCATGACCAAATAATTGCAGATTTTGCGTGTTCCTACCCACAGTTTGTCTCATGGAAAATTAGCTTGTTTTTGTATTCTGGTTTGATTTATAAGAAATTGATTTAAGAAAGTTATATTCTCAACTCTGTGAAATAAGTGTTAGGAGCTATAAATCGAATCTAATTCGTGACAACTTCATAAACATGATTGAACTTACAAACATCAACATTTTTCTATGACAACAGTACTAATTACAAATTAACCTTTTATTTTTTTTCTCTAATCATTTATTATACTATTGAGTGGATTCACTTATAAAACTGACTCGGTAGTTGTTCTGAAAGTAATTTTGTATCTCCTTCATTTATGAAAAATATGTGGGGCAAGTGCATAGTCACTGTAATGTCAACCTCAACTGCAAACTGTTTTGTGTTGAAAATCTTGGGAATTTCAGCCTACTTGAACTTCAATTTGAGTATTTTTATAGTTCCGTCATTCTATGTCTTTTATTGAGAGTCTTCCTATATGCACACAGTTCTTAATTGTGTCCTAGGACATATCTAATTACTTGGCATTCCAATGATATCATTTTTCTCCCAATGAGTATCAAGCTATCATTTCTTATTCTGTGCTACATTTGTGTGCTAATACAAGTTGCGAGATGATATGGATACAACTTGTGTCCATTTCTTTCCATTCTTTCTTTTCCATTTTTTTCTTTTTTAATATTCTCGGGGCAGATAATTCTGTTATTTAAATCAATAAATTTAGTGAAAGGTTTGGGCATAACTTGGGCTTTTTGGCTAGTCTACTTCGGATTTTTGTTTCGCAGTTGTAAACTTATTTCATACTCTATCTCAATTTAGACACAGCTTGAAGAACCAACGGGAATAGTTGAAGAAACAAATCATGTTCAACATTGGAAGCGGAGAAATCTATTTTTGGAGATACCTTCAAAACCAGTGAACTCATTAGAGGATTCAGTCATGATAAAGATGCCTCCAACACTTACTCCAACTCCCAGGAAAGTAAATTTTCTATTGACACCTAGTTCTAACGATGCCAGAGCAAATGGCTCCCCAGGCCCTTCCTCAACTAGAGGCATAGCTTCTTTAAGAAGTCTCTTACCAAAACTCAGTTTCAAGTCTCGAATTTCCACTTCAGATGTTGAGAAGGGTGCTAATTCAAGTCCAGATGCTTCATCTACTTTGTCCCAAGAGAAGCCTTCGATATCAAGATCGTTGTCGCTTTCAAAGATATTCACTCCTAGGATGAAAAGGACATCATCATTGCCTGTGACTCCAATAGCAAATTCCAATCCCGATTCTGTACGTGGAGGACTCCTTGCTGGTGCAAACAATCCAAATGTACGTTTTTGTATATTATATGACCAATTTGATGTCATGGAATCATTCAATTGCTAAAATGAAAACAAGAATCAGTCTGCATATTTTTTGAAAACATGTATGGTATATTACTACTCTAATAGGTCAAAATACAGTGATCAGGCCAATGCTATAGTTCCTCTTATTTGCATGCTTACTAGGTTTAAATTTAGCTGTGATTGCCCTAAATTGACGTTTACTTTTTCAGAGAAAAGATGGCCAATGGAAGATACGTCGCTCACTATCAGTTCCTGTTCGAAACAAAGAAAGAAGGATGAAGAGGATGGACTCCTTTTTCCGCATTGTGCCATCAACTCCTCGAGTGAAAGATGGAGAGATCATAAGTCATGCATCCCCAAGTGTTGATGATGGTATTGTCATTGAGTTTTTTGGGACAACTGTTTACATAAGTTGCTTATGTGTGTGTCTGAAACTTTTTAAATTCAATGCATTGTCACTTATGAATTCTTGTTAATTGTCATCGATCAGTTGGTATTGGCTTCCTGTGCATCTGTGTTTTTAATTTTCTCCTCTATAAGTTTGAAGTGTTTTACTTGTAGTTACCAGCCGATGTCTTATTGTAGTCCTGTGGTTCAGAAACCAATGATGATGATGGTGAAGACATTCCTGAAGAAGAGGCTGTTTGTAGAATTTGTTTTGTTGAATTGTGTGAAGGAGGTGAGACCCTCAAGATGGAGTGTAGCTGCAAAGGTGAACTTGCTCTGGCCCATCAAGAATGTGCTGTGAAATGGTTTAGTATTAAAGGCAATAAGACCTGTGATGTGTGCAAGCAAGAGGTTCAAAACCTCCCTGTTACTCTGTTGCGAGTCCAAAGTGTATTTGCTCGTACAAATGGAGGAAGAAGAAATCATCAGGAAGAAATCAACGGATATAGGTAAGTATTTTTAGTACTTAATGCTTAATAGGTGAAATTATGCTTCACTTGAGGCTACGTTGGTGCAAAAAGAAATCATAATCATGAAATAGCAGCTTCTATTCTAGCTTGTTTTAGGATTGAAATTTCAACTAAAAAATTTCCATCTATTATCACTCCGTGTACTGGTGACTTACTAGTTAACCTTCTGATCAGGGTTTGGCAGGAAGTTCCTGTCCTTGTGATCGTTAGCATGCTAGCGTACTTTTGCTTTCTTGAACAGCTTTTGGTAAGATAAACTTCTCCTTATTAAGATTTATAAGCTTGAAATTATACTTCTTCCTTATTCAATTTCTTATGTGTAGGTTACAAGAATGGGTACTAGTGCAATTGCTATATCTCTTCCATTTTCTTGTGTACTGGGGCTCTTGTCATCCATGATCTCATCAACCATGGGTATATTGGCCATACCCTCAACATAAATTTATATATTTATATATCCTGTAGTGGTCGTACTTCTGGAGGCTTCTTGAATTGAAAAACAAGTGACGCACTGCTGATTTTAGTTTGCAAAGTTGGTTCAATACTTAACTATATGCCAACATGCTCGCACACTATTTCATAGGGCATTAGACAATCAAGGGAGTGGGAAGACTTTGAAATAACAATGTTGTGACGAACAATTGGATGCTGAGGCAAGTCTATTGCTTATGGATTACTAATATTGCGATTTTGCATACAGTGAAGAGAAGATTTGTTTGGGTTTATGCTTCAGTTCAGTTTGCTTTGGTGGTTCTCTTTGCGCATATCTTTTACTCTTTGGTAAGCAAATTTAGCCTTATGTGCTCTAAAAAGAAAATGGAGAGAGAGAGAGAGAGAGAGAGAGTCCATGCAGAAGTTGTATTCTGCTATTAATTTATCTGCATTATGCGTATGTGTCAATATATATAATTTCAGTACCGATGTATATATTTGTCGATATTTTAAAATTTTTACGTTAAAAAATTCAGTAATCATGTTCAGCATCGTAAGTTTGGATGTGCTTGAGATCATTGGAATGCTCTTAACATTCTTTACTATGGACATTGTGTGCTTCTCCTAATAGTAATACCATTCAACATTTGTTGTTTGTGATGCCATAGGTCGGGGTACAGGCAGTTCTATCCATCCTTCTTGCTACATTTGCGGGCTTTGGTGTAGCGATGAGTGGTAGTTCTATACTCGTCGAGCTCTTGAGATGGAAGAGGAGATGGAATGCTCGATCAACACGGCACAGGTCCCTTGCAATGCCAGCACCAGGGCAGTTTCCAAGAACCACAAATCCGAATCTAATAGGTCCATAGAAGTGAAACTGAAAATCCAGAGACTTAAATTATGTCTTGCTTCAATATGAAGTGTTCCGGATTAAGTTACGATGACCTGAATCCATAGAAGTTTGTGTTGTAATATAAGCCAAGATAGGAGTAACTTTTGTTCTCTTATCCAGAAACATTGGTAAAGCTTTCAATTCAACAGGTTGTATGTAACTCACACCAGCAGGCGATTGATGTTTCCTGAAAAGAGTTATTGTAATTGTATGTTTAATCACTAAGGTGACTATATTGGATTGGATTGAAGCAACAGGCTTGGAAAATAATTGCATGGTTATATCTGGTACACATGTATGAAGTTTTACATGTATAATCACAAGTGATTGCTTTGCAATTCCATGTAAAGGATTGCCGTGTTGGGGAATTACTATTAATTTGGTTCTTTTTTCCAGTTTTTTGTACCAGAAAAGGAGTTTAAACGAAGGAATATCGATGGGTTGGGTCAGGTTTGGGCTGCTTGTGGCCTGACCTAACCATTGGCTAATCAGTCCGTGGCTCATTTTATGGCTAGATGGGTCACAGGGGGTGGGTTAACCTGAACTATATTTAAAAATGGTAAAAAAATGACGTCTATTTTAAAGTAATAGTCGGGCGTCAAGTCAGCTTGTGCTTTGTCCGACTTTAATCTGGCTTGGCACTTATAACCTTGTGACTTGGGTTCCATTAATCCTCGCCAAAATTGGACAAGGTTGGCCAAAAGTGTCATTCCTATCTAAAAGAAAGAGGAAATCGAGAATTGGGATTACATAATATTTAACATCTTTTATGAGTCCGAAACCTTCGATTTCATACAATTAAGTAGTTTGGACTCGACTGCAAACAATCGGAACTCGGGCCAAGCGACTCGGGTCACTGTCAAAATTTGCAGTTTGGAATAAGTGTTAGAAGTCTCAGTTGCAGAAGCATAAGCTTTTGTCCCAAGGCCCAACAGTCAATAGTTGGCACCGAGTCTTAAAAATAGAACAAGAACACGCCGACAGCTACTTTAGTTTTGGAAAAGTAATGGCCTGAACGAGGGCAACTGGGCTTTTGTAGCTTTAGACGGTGGGTGAAGAAGCAGCTTAGAGCGAGTGGACGACAGAGATAAGGAGAAAAAAGCCTAAACTCAGCCCAACAACTACTTTTGGAGATGTTGGTGAATAGCATGAACTTCGCTGCTAAAATTGCCCACAAGTTCCCGCTTCTCCCTCGAGGTCGTCTCTAATCCCCCGTTCGTTGGTTCTCTTTTTCTCTCTAGCTCGTACTCATTTTTCTATTTCATTTTTGTGAAAAAAGTCACAAAACTCTATTAAAAGCTTTAGAGTTGCATGCTTTTTGTGTTAATATCACGTTAAAGAGAGCGAATTCCCGTGGTGTCACTTGGGTTTTCCTTTTTTTTTTTTTGTTCCTTTTCTTCAGTTATTGCTCAGTGACTCATCTCACATCTTCCTAAATTTTTGGGAGTGAATGTTGTGGTTATTTCTGTTGGAATGTCCAGCCCGAATTGCGCAATGCTCCGTCATTATGCTTTCACTTTTTCTGGTTTTGCTTTTGGGGATGAATCTCACTGGCAGTTCGTTGAATCGATTGTTTCAGTTACTCCTAGTATTGGATTTGTACAATCTTTAAGACTGAGCACGAGCTTTAAAGCGGGTTGCACAAGGAAAATGGCTTGGACTTTGGAGAACTGTGATTTTGTTGTCGACAACAGCTTGAGTGTTGTTCGGCCAGCAACAGAAAGATATGTTGATGAGGCAGTTGAAGATGTCAGAGCTGGGAAGGTCATTGCTGTTCCCACAGATACGCTCTATGGATTTGCTTGTGATGCTTGGTATACCATTTTAACTTCACTGTCTGTCAATAGAAACCAGAATTATTTCCCTCCTTTTTTGTCTTGCTTTGAATGCTTTATTAGAACAAGAGACATATCTAACAGTTCAAATAGATACCATACTAAAAGTGATACCAAACATTTTGGCTTGTAGGTCGATATCTAATATTATACTACAGTTTGTTAGTAATGGAGTGCTCCCACTTTATTCATGTTACCGTGAGGTTAATGTCATGATTGAGTTCTTACATTTGAAGAAGTTTAGTTGGTTGTTACTATGCTTAATAAATTAATGAATCCTATTTGTGCAACCTATGATTACGAGAAGAAAGCATCCCTTTCATTAAAACTTGGCAGCTCATCAACGTAGGCCATGTTTTGCAATCATGTCAAAGAAAATTGTGGATGATACCTTTTCCTTTTGTCATTGCATAGTTGGGCCAAATAGTGATTAGTGAAAATACTTGATAAAAAAATACACATCTCCTTTTTTTCATTAGCTTGATTTGAGTATCTGTCATAATTAGTGGAATTTTAAATATAACTTTGTGAATTTACAGATTCGTCATCCTTTTTTATCATGTCAGTACTTTGGAAGCAGTTCATGGTATTTATGAGATCAAAGGACGCAAGCATACAAGTCCTCTTGCAATCTGTGTTGGAGATGCAATAGAAATAAAACGTTTTGCTGTCACTGACTATCTGCCTCATGGCCTACTTGATTCTCTACTTCCAGGACCTGTAACTGTTGTATTGAGGCGAGGTTTGTAGCTCTTTTTTGTGTTTTCTACCCTTGTAGATGAAAATAAAACTGTAATAAAAATGTAATTGCAGATCTGCTACTCCAGTGCACTGTGGATTTGGCTCAAATGTTTTCGTAATTTAAGCTAGTGGTTGAATATTTTTCAGGCGAGTGCAGTGAACTTGAGAAGTCCTTGAATCCAGGACTGGATAGTATAGGTGTTCGAGTCCCTGATTGCAAATTTATTCGGGCAATTGCTCGCTGTTTGGGAAGAGCAGTGGCCCTTACAAGTGCAAATCTTAGTGGCCAGCCAAGTAGTGTCTCCGTCAAGGATTTTGAAAATCTCTGGAAACATTGTGCTCATGTCTATGATGGAGGTGTGCTTCCATCTGGTCGTGCTGGATCAACAGTAGTAGACCTCACTAAGCTTGGAAAGTACAAGATTCTTAGAACGGGGAGGTAAATTTCCAAGCATTCTTCCATGGCCGTGTGGATTTTGTGCCTATATATTGAAATTTATGAAATGTTCGTAATTTTATTTAATGATTAGGAGATGAAAAAATTATTGCTAGCTGACAATTTGCAAATATGTTAGTTTGGAAGTTATTTTGAGCATCTTATTTGGAAGATTTAGAATCATGTGAATTTCAGTTGTGACAGCAATGGTGCTTTTGTTATGTCTCTATGCTGAACGTCCAAATATGTTCCGTGGTTTAAGAAATCTGAGTGAGTACCTAACTTATTTTGTCGCTCCTATGTCATCAATAAGATTGGTATATTTTCTTTCTTCTTCACTCTGTATTTATTCAAAAGTGTACTTTGTTTAAATTGAAATCAAGGAAACCATTTTCCTTATCCTCAATTATCCATTTTAAAATATTCAGTTCATGCTTTGACTTGATCTGAATTTCTCATTTGTGAAGAATATTATCAAATTTTAACACCTGATGTTCATTTGATTGATAAGCTTTGTACCATATTTGCTGTGTCAATTGTTGTTAGTTGTGTAGACATATGTACTTTGTCGCAACTTCTCTGCCATCTAATTGCGTTTGCCCTTCTATTTGCCTGTTTTCACTTCTATCCAGTGCAATGGAAGAGACCGTAATCATCCTTGAAAAATATTCTCTAGTTGAGGAAAGGATGGCGACTTGAAAAGTATTCTGAACGAGGGGATGTCACTCAACATCGATGTAAACAGTTTATGGATAGGAATGGGCTGAACTATTTCTGCAAATCAACTAAACTTTATGACTTCAGCTATCTAAAGGTTTAGAACTATTTCTGCAAATCAATTGTATCTCATAACTTCAGCTATCTAAAGGTTTACTTGGATTTAAATTTCTCTAATTGTATATTCTTGGAAGTATTTCCTATTTTACTGTAATCGGAAGGATGTATGAGGGAAGAAGTCCAAGGAAAGCCCCATGTCGCCCCCGGAACTGTTTCTTTAAAAGGAGCAAGAAGATGTCTGTATGAACTTCTCAAAGAACTACTTACATCGTTCATTAGCACAAACTGGTTTCTGTTTGATGGTATTGCTTTTCTTGAACTAGGACCTTCTACTCATACTAGGGTTGCTATTAGCCGTAGTATATCATGAAGCCTAACCAAGTAAGAGACTGGTGTAGCTTGCAAGGAGACATGCACTAGTAAAGCTTCTCAGCTTCGTATCTCCAAACTAGTTTTTGATTGAGAACACGCTTGTCCTTGTACGTGGAAATCAATGTTATACCTCTTTTGGGAATTAAATTTTGCATAGCAAGCATTATTATACTACTTGATGCTGGTAGATTTTGATTGCAGATAGTGATAAGGTAGTCCATTGTTGATTTCATGTTACTGCTGCTGCTGCTGCAAATTTGTTATAATTAATCATCAGGGACTATACCGAGTTAGTCAATAAGGCAGCTGGCTTTTTTGGAAGGTGAAAAAAAAAAAGGCAAGGTTGCTGGTCTTCTGACTTCCATAATAATCTTTTCCAAGAATCACCATTAACGGGAATATATATATATATAACTAACTACTAAAAATTTCATTAGTCAGAGAAAGAAGGGTATGTAACCTGCTATGGCTACTTCGTTTCTATCTGACATTTCCGGGCCCAAAACGTTTTTAATATGGAAATTGATGTTCCGACGCGAAGCAAATGGTAGGTGAGTGAAATGGCAATAGTTTGGCAATTCACTACACACTCGTGCAAGTAAATTAATGATTTGGTAATTTAAACGTTTGACATTCGACAAGACACGCGAAATCCTCGAGCCATCAAATAATTGAAGGGGTTCAGATTTTTTATTCCCATTATTCTATTAATTCCAAATCCCACCGACGTTGAACATGAATCTCATGCACAAAAATTGACTGTCCCATCCCATGTACAACTAAATCGTAGACTTCGTAAGCTTAAGTTTAGAATAATAAGTAAAGTTGTTTTTTTTTTTAATGTATCTATAAAATTACAAGTTTAAAAAAACTTTTTATAAAATTCAAAGAAAATGTTATGTATATTATGAGTCTCTCCAAATTCTCATAAAATAAAAAAATTTGTACATTGAATTTGACTTTTTTAATCCATAAGCTTCATGTTAATTAGAGCATAGTGAAATGAACATGTGTGTGTTTGTACGCTATTCTTAAAATTCTTACACTCTCTTGTGGAAATGTTAAAAGTCAAAACTCTATAAACATTATAATAAGCGGCCAAGCGAGACTTATTTAACTAATAAGAAAATACAGATCATATGGCAATGGTGTATCTGGAGCTACCTATGAAGAGTATCCTAATTCCTCATGTTAGGATAAGAGTGTTCCCGCCACGCCCCCTCCTTGGAAGTTGGAATGGAATATACTAATTAATATGGTAATCCTTAAAAGATTCCTAATTAATATGTCTGATCTTTATGTTTCTTCTTTTTCTCTAAGAGGAAATTTCTTCCGAATATATCAGAAAAATAATTTATTTTTAGAAAATTAAAGGGTAAATTTGCAAATGGATTAACCTCGAAATAATTCTAACAGCCAAACGGTAGAAAAGGATGCTCGGAGTCAGACATGGATGTTGGCGTATGCTGCCACAGTGCCACTTCCCGTTATTTTCATCGATATACATTCCTTTGGCTTCCAAATCCTCGCCCACAGCCGGGACGACCACCTCTCTCATTACTAATTCCTTTTCTCTTATCTTGATCATTCCCTTCACTCTCTATACTTCAACTGTCTGTAAAGTTCCTGTCTTTTTGTTTCTCTTGAGGTAACAATAATCAAGGAGCTCTTTTTTTTTCTCTGAATTTACTTGAGGAGTTCTTGGCTTCAATCCTATAGCTGATTGATATTAGAACCATTTTATCTACTCTGTTCTGTTCTTCAAGTGTGCGGGATTCGAGTAACGAAGATTGTTTATTTTTTCTTTTGAAGAAGAAGAGAAAAGAGCCCGGTAGCTAGATAATTTGTTTTCTCATAACAAAATCCCTCTTGGTGCTTTTGTTTGTTTGCATTATCATAGTCTGGGTTGAAAGAATGTTGCAAAGATTCAAAATTTATGCTACTTTTAGTTCTGGTACGTTTTTATTGATCTAGATATTGTTTGTAATGTGATCGTGGAAATAAGTAGGCGAGGGTGATTCTTGGTCGAAATGGCAACTGGAGCTGTACCCACATCGTTTACGGGTCTCAAGAGCAGGGACACGAGCTTGGGGTTTGCCCAAAACTTGGATTTCTTGAGAGTTTGTGACTTGAAGAGGATCAAGTCTGGTCGCAAAAGAGTTTCCATGATTCGCAACTCAACCGTTGAGCTTGAGCCAGCCTCAGAGGGAAGCCCTTTGTTAGGTAAGTATTTATTTGAAGTATTTTGCATTCTTTAATGAGCCCGTTGACCTTAAAAAAAATGTAGTTGCTTGAGCTAGCTAGTTGGTGTTCTAATCTGATTGCAAAGGATTTAATATTTGGAGGTCTTGGTTGGTAATTACCTTTCTTTTGTACTTTGATTCTTGTGCTTAATCATTGTTTATTTCCATGTAGTTCCCAGACAAAAGTACTGTGAATCTGTTCATAAGACAGTCAGGAGGAAGACGAAAACTGTCATGGTGGGAAATGTGCCTCTTGGTAGTGAGCATCCAATCAGAATTCAGACTATGACAACAAGTGATACTAAGGATGTCGCTGGAACGGTTGAACAGGTTTTTATCACTTCTTTCTTTCCAATTCTTATATCCAAGCTGCGGAATAGACAATCACAAAGGTCATTGTGACTCAAAATTCTGTCAGAATCATCATGTGTTACTTGTTTATTCCTTTTTCATGTCTCTACATCTTTCTCTTGACTCTCTGGGCCGAGGATAATAAAATTACATTCAGACAAGAGTCAAAGGCTTGAAATACGACTGCTCGAGTTCACAGTCATGATTTTAAAAAAAGAAAACCACTTAAGACTTTTAAAGATTTACTCATTGATATTTAGATCCAAGTAGAGAGTCAAATTTGCGAATTGATAGAGAACTTCAAGTTTGCATTGATAATCTATATGTGTTTATTTCAACTTTCTGTTCCATCAAATTGACTGCCTTACTTTTGGTAGGTAATGAGAATCGCGGACAAGGGAGCAGATATTGTTCGGATAACAGTCCAAGGGAAGAGAGAAGCAGATGCGTGTTTTGAAATTAAAAACTCTCTTGTGCAGAAAAAGTAAGTCTGGTTTAACTTGGGTTGCTTGATTGGCATGCTGATCAACTATCAAACTGACATCTTATTTGTGCAGTTACAATATACCTCTGGTTGCTGACATCCACTTCGCTCCTTCTGTTGCTTTGAGAGTGGCTGAGTGCTTTGACAAAATTCGCGTCGATCCGGGAAATTTTGGTACAGATTTGTCCCTGTTGACACCAATTTTAGATAATTAAACAACTCTACTGGTTCACCATGGTGTTCATTGCAGCTGATAGGCGGGCACAGTTTGAGAAGTTAGAGTAGACTGAAGATGACTATCAGAAAGAGCTTGAGCATATTGAGCAGGTCAAATTACTTTTCTACCTCATGGCCCTTTGCAAAATCTTTTAAGCTCTACCTAATTTAGCTTCTGCGGTGTTTTAAGCTCAACCTCATGGTGTTCGTTTCACCAGGTTTTTACACCATTGGTTGAGAAATGTAAGAAATATGGAAGGGCAATGCGTATAGGGACAAACCATGGGAGTCTTTCAGATCTTATAATGAGCTATTATGGAGATTCTCATAGGGGAATGGTAAAGAGCTATTTTCTTTCATACTACTGGAAAATTACAATTTGTTTTTCTACTGTTAAAACTTAGAGGCATCAATGCAATTTGCTTCTATCAAATAGGTTGAATCTGCATTTGAGTTTGCAAGGATCTGCCGCAAGTTGGATTTCCATAATTTTGTCTTTTCAATGAAAGCAAGCAACCCGGTTGTGACGGTTCAGGCATACCGTCTGCTTGTAGCAGAAATGTATGCTCAGGGTTGGGATTATCCATTGCACTTAGGTGTCACTGAAGCTGGAGAAGGTGAAGATGGCCGGATGAAATCTGCAATCGGCATTGGGACTCTTCTTCAGGTATCATTATAGTGTCAATAATATTGGACATGAGTGACGGCTTAGATTATCATAGTGAAGAGAACAATTACGATTTACCAGAATGGGATCTTAAAGGGGGGAATTTCTCCTTTCGATAATATGCATGTAACAGATATATAAGCTTGAACATACATCCTTTTGGCAGTATAGTGCATTAGGTTGTGGCACTTTAATTTTTAAAAGTCCCTATTGCATTGGAACTACATGCATGATTTTGCTCAAGTTCATTTTCTAATGGATTTTAAGGAGAAACTGTGTGAGACATTGCTGAGAGTGAGACTGAAATTTGTCTCTTCCTGATTTCTTTACTGTGTTCATAAATATCTGTTCTTGATTCTATCTGTGTTCTTTATGCATGGTTAATATAAAGTCTTAGAGGGCACTGATGTATCTATTCATTGCAAAATCTGGAATTTTGTTGCATGTGCAGGATGGTTTGGGTGATACAATCAGAGTCTCACTTACAGAACCACCAGAGCTGGAGATAGATCCTTGCAGAAGGTTGGCGAACCTAGGCATGAAAGCATCAGAATTTCAGAAGGGAGTGGTATGCTTCTATGTTGTGTTTTGCTGTGTTAACTTGCTTAGGTACTGCAGCATGCTCTACTAGATCCTGTTGCTTAGCTCTTGATTAACTTTTCTGCGCCAGGCACCATTTGAAGAAAAGCACAGACACTATTTTGATTTCCAACGCCGATCTGGCCAACTGCCAGTCCAAAAGGAGGTTATCACCAAAATTTTTCATAGCAATTGTCGCCTAATTCCTCTATTCAGGCTTTGCAATATGCACTTTGGAAAGTCAAAATCTTTCTTGATTTACAGGGTGAAGAGGTAGATTATAGAGGTGTCCTGCACCGTGATGGCTCTGTTCTCATGTCAGTATCTCTAGATCAACTAAAGGTACCATTAACCTCTTCCCCTTTTCAGCTCTCTTCAGTCTCCTTAGGGCAGGTACATTGAGATTAATCACTTCATCAATCATTTTTCTCTCTTCCAGACACCAGAGCTTCTCTACAAGTCACTTGCGGCAAAGCTTGTTGTTGGGATGCCCTTCAAGGTCCGTGTCACTATTAAATGTTTATGTGGTGTTATGAGATATACTTGTTCTCTCTTTTTTCACTTACACAAGTCTCCCTATTTAGGATTTGGCAACAGTAGATTCTATCATGCTGAGGGAGCTTCCACCGGTAGATAACAGCGATGCTGTAAAATCCCAACTCTATCTTCATTTATCTCGTTCTACAGAAAAGGAAACAAGCCTCTTTAACTAATCATGCCCAAGCTTATGATTAAACAAACTCATCTTATGAATATTTCAAAAAAGATTCAGAATGGTTCTGATACAACATTTCTTAACATACCAGCGCCTGGCTCTCAAAAGGCTTATAGATATCAGTATGGGAGTAATAGTCCCTTTGTCAGAGCAGCTAACAAAGCCCTTGCCCAATGCCATGGTTCTTGTAAATCTGAAGGAGTTATCAACTGGAGCTCACAAACTTTTGCCAGAAGGTGAAGCTTCACACAATTTCTCAGACTATTAAATTATCAGACAGTGTCTCATTTTGGTTTTCTTCAGCTTTAGTTTCAAATTTTGCTATACATATGACATTGTGAAATTACCTCTCAGGTACCCGCTTGGTTGTGTCTGTACGTGGGGAAGAGCCCTTTGAAGAACTGGAGATCCTCAAGGACATTGATGTCACAATGCTTCTCCATAACCTGCCAGTTACAGAAGATAAAAATGGTAGAGTGCAAGCGGGAAGGAGGTAATGATGCTCAGAATTTTATAAAAACCTTTCTTCTCATGCATTTACATTAGTGCAGTAAACAGGATGACATTAGCCTCAAAGACACATACAAAACATCACACATTTCCATGAATATAAGCATGTGTACTTGGACTCTCAGTTGTAGAGAGAACGAGGGAGAGAGAGCTTTGATAGTTTTAACCACCCTTTTGCTTATAACTCTTTCCTGTTGGCCATCTTTGTCAAGAGTGTCATGCAAGATGCTTGGGAAAGCCATTGACTGGAGGCTAGGATGTGCCCATTAAATCATTTGGTGTACCAAAATTTTCTGCTTTAGGAGTTTTTCTCTCTCACGGTCCTAAATATTTCGTTAAAAATATATGCCAATATTATTGACCTCTGGTCGAGTTTGACAGTTTGGATTTTATGTTCACTATAGGTTGTTCGAGTATTTAGGTGACAATGGTCTGGATTTCCCTGTAATTCACCATATCCAGTTTCCAAGTGGGACTCACAGGTTATCACAAAACTTCTTAATATCTTCTATTAACAAACAACAATTATGTGGTTTTGGCTTGAAACGTGTTTTTGCATTTGCAGGGATGAGTTGGTAATTGGTGCTAGCTGGTACAAATGCTGGGGCACTTTTAGTAGATGGTCTTGGAGATGGTATATTTGTAGAAGCCCCAGATCAGGATTTCGATTTCCTCAGGAATACATCATTCAACTTACTGCAAGGTTGCAGAATGAGAAATACAAAAACGGTAGGGGCTATAGGGTTTATTTTAGCAGCAAACTGGGTGTACTTGAAGAATGAGATATCATGACCCTTTTAATTACCAAAAATCTCATCCACAGGAATATGTGTCGTGCCCATCCTGTGGTAGAACTTTGTTTGACCTTCAAGATGTAAGCGCACAAATACGAGAGAAGACGGCACAGTTGCCCGGTGTTTCGGTTAGTATAAATCCTTTATTTGGCTACCTATTATGTTGTTCAGATTAAGAACATAATGAACTCTTCCATGTTCTTTAGATTGCGATCATGGGTTGCATTGTCAATGGTCCTGGTGAAATGGCCGATGCCGATTTTGGTTATGTTGGTGGTGCTCCTGGAAAGATTGACCTTCATGTCGGAAAGGTATTGTTTTCTTTCCTTTAGCAATGAATACCCACATAAATTTATGTCTACATTCAAATGTACCAAAATTTGCATACAACTGTTTAATGCACCACAAGTAGGAGATGTTCAAAGTCAGTGTGTAAGACTTGCACAAATGATATTCATATTCATAGAATTTGTGCTCTTTTTTCTTCTGGAACACTATTGCATGTTAGTTTGCGTTTAGATTGTATGTGAAACTGATGGGACGTTTGATACATTCTAGACTGTGGTGAAGCGTGGGATCAACATGGAGCAGGCAACTGATGCCTTGATCCAGCTAATTAAAGATAATGGGCGATGGGTGGATCCTACTGCCCCTGCAGAAGAGTAAGAAACTAGTGGTGGGAAAGCAATAATGTGGCAGCAGAAATTAAATCACTGTCAATCATCATTCCCTTTGTACATGTAAAGTTCCCAAAGTCCAGAAACGCACCTTGTGGTGTGGCAATATCTTCCTGTATGATTTCATCGTATATGTAAGCTCCTGTCCTGCTTGATGCATTTATAGGATGTTGGATTAGCATCAAATGCATCATTCTTCATGCTTGTATTTTTTTGTGACTGTCCTCTTAAAGGAACTTCTGAGCTCTCAAATTCCGGTTATTATCCAATACGGTGATGTATCATGTACCTATACGTAGCGAGAATACCATTGGAGGAAGTTGTGATAATATGGCCGTTCGTCCCTTGCCCTTGGTGCTCCATTCAAGGGAACTTAGGTGGAAGTTAATATTATTTACATGTAATGTTGTATAATATTATGCATAAATTATATACTTTCATAACAATAGACAAGCAGATTAACTATCAATATTATAATCAACATTTAACTCATAAATTCTAGGGTAATGATGAACGATGAATGAACGTAACCAGTAACTTTAAACTGTATACCATCAATCACTCAGAAACGGGAAAAATTAGAATATGATTTTATATAAAGAATCTATAAACCGCCTGCTGCTTTTAAGTTTCCGAGTCACCACTAACGCTGATTCCATCAAAGAAGCTCTCTCCTCACAGCGTCGGCGTACTGAGCTCTTCTCTGATTCTGCCGTCTCTTCTTGCACACAATTCCTCCTAATCCAACTGCAGCAACTGCCGCAATTACTCCGATCGCGATCCCTGCCTTCTTCCCACCGCTCATTCCCTCAGACTTGCTCCCCTCATCCTTTTCTGCTTCCACATCTATGTTGTGATTTGTGTCACTTACTTCCGACGGCGCCGGAGTCGGAACTTCTGGAATGTTGGGCGCATGGGCCGGAGTGGGAGAAGATCCAGGAGCAAGATCTGGTGGCGGCGGCGCAGGCGGGGATACGGAAGGCGAAATCGAGGGAGATCCGCCTTCAGGCGCGGGAATTGGAGATTTGTCGTTGTCTGCTGAAGCGTTTTCAGGTGGCGGAGTGGGCGAATCCTGAGAAACAGCAAAATGTAGTAAAGAGAAAGCTAGAAATGCAAAGAACAAAAGCCTTGCCGCCATGGATCTGAGTTTGAGTATTCCCTCCCTCGCCTCCTTGAAATTGTAAATGAGCAAGCACGAGTAGCGATAGAAAGAAAGAGAGAGGACACTGTGAGAACTCGAGAGGAAATTGAAAAGACAATCTTTAGAGAGAGAGAGAGAGAGAGCCCCTCCGCAAGGACCACAACGAAATAAATTGAAAAGAAAGAATAGTTAGTTAAGATACTTAAAAAGACGTGTGATTTGTGAGAATGGAATGATATGTGTATCCCAGGCTGACTTCAAGCTTATTGCAAGATATTACACAATTGCAGCCGCGACCTATGCTGCAGTAAGGTGTGTAGATTTAAATATAAATAGCTGAAGTTTACACGAGGGAAGATCAGGATCTATTGGGTGAAAAGGCCAAGGGTAGGATAGGTCGAAACTATACCGATTGCTGCCAGCTATTTGTGTTAGAGTTTACATTTGCACTTACAGGTTGCTTTGCTTTGGGTTTGTAATCCTTCTTGCGAAAGCGACGCGCATGGAATCATGTGCACTCACCTCTTGTCAACGCCATTGTGGTGTTTGGGACTTCAATCCGGTAATCAGATCACCTCGAATTTAGCGTTAGTTGTCTTTTATTGTACTCAACAACCCGAATTTTTTTGTTTGATTACCTTGGCTAGCTTAACTTAGTCCACTATCTTAAACTTCTAAGATTTCACACTAGAGTATATAAATCTGAGACATTCGTAATTGCTTCGATCAAGGAGCTTTGCCCAAAAAGTTAGAGGATCATTAATAAAAAATAATTCTCATTTTCTCTCTTTTTGTATAACTCGAACTCAAGACCTCCTATAAAAGAAAGCCTTAAAGTGAGAAATTTACGCCATTAGATCATTCCTCGTTGTCATCAATAACAACAACAGCAACCCAATTATTGATTTAAGAATTTAGTTAAGATGTAGCCATCATTACATATGGGTCATTATTATTTTATTTAATTTTTTGCTCTTCTGCAATTATCTATATCTCCTTGTCCTTTCTACTCTACATGGAAGAAGATAGGAGTATGAATTTAGGATTCTCATGAAATGTTTTTTTTTAATATGAAAGAATTACACCTTCTATTCTTTTTTGGAAAGGAATCCATGCGAGGGATGTGTCAATCCAAATTAATTTTAAATTACACTAAAGTAAAAAAAAAACTTTAGGCTTGACATAAGCCAGATTTTAATAAAACTTTGAATCATACTCTTAATTAAAGTTCAATTAAACTAAAAATTTGATTTAAAATAACATCATTTTGCTTGAATCAATTTAAACTAATTGGACTCGTTCAAATCAAGCTAAATTAACCTTCCAGTTTTGAATCAAACAAAAATTTTGATTAATTCAAATTTGATCTATTAATTTTTAATTAAAATTAATATGCTAGAGTCAATATGTCATCATTAATTCCCTCTTTATCTAAACATGTTCATAAATTAAATGATAAAATAGTCAATTTAAATCCTAGCATTTTTAGTAAAATTAATTTAAACTCAAACATTCTCTAATACTTAAAATAGACTCTAACGTTTTGAAAACATTTAACTTCAACCTTGATTTAACATACCCATTAATAACTACATCTAGATCAATAAAAGATAAACAAAATCTTCAAAATGCAAAAACCTTTAAACTTAGAAAACCCAATAAATCCTCGAAAGCTTAGAGAGCAAGAAAAGTGAGAGAAGGCCAGTAAAAGTTGAGTAAAAGAGAAGTAGTTAAAACTGAGTTAATAAAAAAAAAAAGGGACCAACGAATAAAGAAAACAAGAATAAAAAAAGAGATAAAGCTTGAAAGGGACATGAAACAAATCAAAAGCAAAGAAATTAAGAACAAAAAAAGGAAGTCATTGACACTTGAAAAAAGAACATTATGAAGCAATAAAATAAAACAATGTTACTCAACTCTATATAAGAAGATCAAGGAACAAATGTATTTTCATCAACATTATGTAAAGAAGAATGAAAATAGTCGAGGAGGATATATGGGAACAAACGTATTGTCACCACAAGGAAGTGAAGAAGGACGAATATATTGGAAGAGGAGGTGATAACTGCTTAACTCGATAATGCTTCATCAGGGAGTCGGAATGAATGTTGGTTAGAGCTTAAAGGAAGGTGAGCTTGACAGGGTCATTTGAAATTTTTTTTAAACATTTTCATTCGGATAGAACGACTATATTTATCAATATTTTAAAAATTAGATAAGAAGTTAAACCGATAAAATAAGAGGTTTAAGATTTAAAAGTTTAACTAGTATTAAACTGTCATAAAATCGGCTAAAAATTGAATAAAATTTAAAAATTTTGAAGACAGATTTAAAGATTCAAAGAATTTGAAATTTAATTGAAAAAATAAAATGTTTATTAAACAATAATTGATGTATTTTAGTTTATAAAAACTTATTAATTTATAAAAATTAACTGATTAATTAATAAACTAATCGGTTTTTTTACAATAAGAGTTATTAAAATAAACCTTATCTGACATAGCAACAAAATTTATCTGGCATTCCTAAGTGGCTTAATGTAGTAGGGAGGTAACATTTATTTGACAAAGAGGTGCGGAGTAAGCTTTTTTTGGGCAAATTGCACTATTTTATAAACATTAAATTGAGGTTTTCTACTCCACCCAACTAGTTCTGGGTTCGAGTCCCAAGCAACCCATTATAACTATCTATTGAAATAGTATGAAATCTTATATGATATGTCTAGAAATATGAATTCTTTTTTTTTAACTCATTGCAACTTTGATAAATTTTTACCAAAATTAGGGGAAAAATTGGACCTTTTCCCTTTATTTAAAAGACATGTAAAGTTTTGTGTTCATGCATTTTGCTAACTTGTTAAGTTTCCTTCTTTGCATTTACTAGGATTACGAAGGAGTCGAGATATTGCATCTATTTATACGCATTGAAAATGCCCAAGATAATGCACTCATTCAATAAAAATTAAAAATATTTCATTAAAAAATTAAAAAAAATTTAATTTATTAGCAAAACCTTTTGGTTTATAACCCAGGTAAGGTGTAAATCTCTCCCATTACAATGTTTGATCAACTTAAACATACTGAGGTAAGCTCGAGCGAAACTTGTACTAAATTTTATTTACTCTAATATATGTTGCCAATCTGAAATAACTAAGGAATAACCTATTGAAAGCTCTAGACGATATTCACTCATCCACCACACTGTCTTATGGATAATTATGGGTGACTTTAATAGTATTGTTCATATTTTTGAAGCTAATGGTAGCTTGAAAACTTATACCACTAACCTAAGAGATTGTATGAAGGACATATAAGTTGTAGATTTATGTTGTGAAGGGAATTTCTTTACATGAGGCAATAAACAACAAAGGAATTGGAATATTTAGAGAAAATTGGACAACTTCCTTATAAATAAGGATTGGATGGAAGCTTTTTCCTGACAACTTTGCCTCCTTTGGTGATCCACTTTTCTTACTCCATAGCTCTATCATTGTTCAAAATCTGACACCTCTATCCGAAAGAGCCTTTTCATTTCAACAATTTTTATAGGAATTAAGGGATTTGAAGCAGTTGTCTTAAAGGGATTAGTATATAAAGTGGACAGATGTTGATCTTTAATTTGTGTAAGAAAGCTAGAAATGGTGAAACAGTTGAAAGTACTCAACATGTCTAGATATAAAGACATTCAGAGGAATATTAAAGAAGTTAAAACTAAGTTGATATCTATACAACACCAAATATACCTTAACTCAGGTGACATTTCACTAATGGAAGATGAAAGAGAAGCTTTGAGGACCTATTATGAAGCACTAAAAGTCTATGCTTCTCTGTTGAGCAAAAAGCCAAAATTTTTTGGATTAAGGAAGGATATATAAACACAAGTTTCTTTCTTAAGTCCGTCAATGCAAGGAAAATATAAACAAAATCTCCTTCCTGGTTAATTGCAATGGCAAAACAACATTAAACCAGGAGGAGATTAGTTAGAAGTGTTCAACTTCTTCAAAGGAACGCTAGGATCCCATAAGCAATGCAATTCACCCTCAACTCTTTTAAAGAATTTCATTTCTCAAATGAAGATATAGAATAACTGTATCTGAAAAGGAGATAGAGGAAGTAGTTTTAGGTCTAAAGTTAGATAGCTCTCTTGGGATGAATGTACTTATTGACTTATTTTTTCAGAAATTATAGCCCTAGATCAAGAGGATAATATTGGATGCAATTATAGAGTTCTTTGAGAAGAGGAAAATGCTTAGGGGAGTAAATAAAACCTTTATCACACTAATGCCAAAAATTCCAAGCCTAAACACAGTTCTAGACTACAGGACAATTTCATGCTGCAACTCTCTTTACAAGATTACTGCTAAGATTTTGGCTCCTAAGCTAAAACTTGTCATTTTATACCTTATTAATGATTCTTAAAAGGCTTCCGTTCAAGGAAGGCTATTAAGGGACAACATACTCCTGGCACAGGAACTATATAAAGGTTATAGTAGGAGCAACTCACCCAAAACTTGCGTAATAAAAATAGACTTTCATAAAGCATTTGACTCCATAATTTAGAATTTCATTACGCATATGCTAAAAAACTTTGAGTTCCCTAAGACCTTCATTGAATGAATCTTTCAGCGCATCTCTACAATATCCTTTAGTGTACTAGTCAGTGGTCTTCCAACAAATGTGCTTTAAGGGGTAAAAGGTTGAGATAAGGACACCCCTTATATCTCTATCTATTTATCCTAAAGCATAGAAACCCTCACAAGAGTTATGACTTTCTACATTAGAAATGACCAAAACTTCAGCTTTCACTCTAGGTGCAAAAAACTTAAAGTTGTTTAATCTTAGTTATATTGATGATAATTTGCTTTTTTGTAAGGCAAAAGTGAATTTAGTAAGGCTACTAATGTGCCCTTTAGAAATTTTTAAATCTCTCTAGCCTAAGCCTTAATAAGGTCAAGAGCCACTTGATTATATCTGCTAGCTGCAAAGCTTCTGTAAATTGGCTATCTAACATTTCAGGGCCACATTGTAAAGAACCTCCATTCACATTCCTTGGGCTACCTTGGGAATTTGTTGCTAACCTTAGGAATAGTCTACCTAATTAGAATCCTAATAGTGAAATCTAAGACACTTATCTATGATCAGGGCATCAATTAGGGAAGTTTGACAAAACCCTTTTTAAGGTAATACCTAAGCAAGCATCCTTAGGCTTAGATTATCTAGGAAAAGAAACTACTTCCTAAAATTTTAACATTAGTATAACTGCTATCTAAGTCTAAACTCCTTACTTTAGATAAAGCCAATTTTCTCAAATGCCCTAGTCATTACAGACTCTATAATGGAGCACATGAATCGCCCAACCACCTCTTCTTCCCTTATGATTTTGCTAGGAGAATATAGGACAATATCCAGAGCAAATTTTGTCAGGAGGAAAAGAACTTAAGCTACCTGGAAATCTTGAGCAAACTAAAATTATGCTGTCCCGCTATACATAAAGGAGATAACGTATGTCGAATAATTGCTCTAGGAAATATGATATATGCTTTTTGGAATAAGAGGAATGTAAGGATATTCTAAAGAAAGGATAAAACAATAATGGAAGTAAAGATAGACCTAGAGGTAAGGATGAGGGAGCAATTTATCACACAGAACATGCATGATAACATTAGCCCACCCCTAATTTATATGTGGACGCTCTAAAGGAAAATTAAACAATCCCTAGAATGATGAGCAATGCAACCCTTGCAATTAATCAATAAAAGTGTTAGAATAGGGGAAATAAACTAATTGAAACAAGGTAGCATGAAGAAGGGGGAAGTTTGCAACTAAACAATTAAGGCAAAACTGGGAGCACCATTAAGAGGCTTTGACAATAGCGAAGCCTACAAATCACCTTAGAGGATTTATTAGCTTGTGCAAGAAAAATTATTGGAAGAAACAATCGTGGAAAAGAAGATGCCCTGCCATGCATACGGAGATGCGAATAGTAAAGCTATCGACATTGATGATTGTTTACTATAGGGAAATAGTTAGAAAACAAACTTTTTGGATAAATGATTAGTTTATTTGTAATTAGCCTTAATGGGTATTACAAATCGTTACCATGCGTAAAAAGAGCGCCACGAACAGGAATATATACGGGGGAAACGAGCATAATCATGTGAAGAGTTCGCTGCCAAGTATTACGGCGCTGATCTCCTCAGAATGCAAGTAACCCATTTCTCTCGCTTGAATCTCTTCTATCACTTGAACAATACTCACCATTGATGGCCTTTCTGTACAAGTATTCACGCATCGTAAAGCCAGCTTCATCATCTGTTGTGCAGCTCCCATGGTGTCTTCCCCAAGTGTCTTATCAACAAAATCTTTGAGATCACTACCTGTAGCCTGCACGGAAAGCCAAAAAACTTGAGTGAGAATGAAAATGGTCTTACTGAAACGATCACAATACAAATATTTCCTTCAATCCCTCCAATGGGATGATGCAAAAGGTTGTATCGGCATGGTTCAAGCTGAACTGAGCAGAATGGTTTATAGATATGGAAAATATTTAAACTAATTAATATCAGATCGAACAATGAACTCCTTGCTGTAATAAAAGATATAATGTAAGCAAAAGTTTCTGTTCATCATGCCGTAATGAATTGTGTAAAAATGCATTCTTTTTACAGCATAATCGCCATTAAATGAATCTCATGCAGGACGCAGAGAATCAGTAACATGTTGGAAAACATAACATGAAACGATAACTGGGGACGTGGGGGAGTTGATAACAAAGGAAAGGAAATGTTCATACGTGTAATAGAAGATTATGCCCAGAATTTGACCAACTGCTTCCATCAGCCTCACGTCCACTGATCAACTCCAATAAGAAAACCCCAAAACTGTACACGTCGCTTTGCTTTGAGAAGTTCTCATACGAATCTAACCTTTGAGGAAATGGGTAAGATAGATTAGACTATACTGTTCTAACCATTATAAGAACAAACTATGATGAAGTTTAGCATATGTGAACAAGGTTGAAGAGAACGGATGGTCAGCATTGCATGTGAAAGCAAAACTGATATCTCCAAGACTCAAAATAAGTGACCAGACATGATTGAATGAACATACTCTGGATCAAGGAAGCAGTCAATCGCTGAAGATGATCCAACACGATTGAATTCCATAACCAGTTTAGAAAGACCATAATCAGAAATTTTCGCTGTAAACTTTTCGGTGAGAAGAACATTACTAGTTCTGAAGTGCATGTGCAGGAAAGGTGGGACCAAACCATGAAGATGCTGAATTCCTGATAAAATTGAAGTATTGAGTTTGGGATCAAATTTTATAAATTACACGTCAGCAAAAGGACATAAACCTTCTTATACCTCTTGCTGCTCCCAAAGCTATTAGCAACCTTTGTCTCAAGTCCAGCTTTCCAACTGGAAAGCCTTTACTATCTGGAAAAAGAGGAAACTAATGAATCACCTGTTTGCTTTGGCACAGAGAAAAAGGCGTGAGAAGATAATCATACCATAGAGATAATTTCTTATGTTTCCGTTAGATACATAGTCGTATACAAGTATTTGCTGTTGCCCATCTTCATAATAACCAATAAGTTTGACAAGATTCTCGTGGTTGATTGTAGCTATACTTTTCACCTGCGTTGGATGGGAGCATGACCAAAGCATAAAAACCAGTAAATGCAGAAACATCTTCATCTTATATATAGATTCACCTCGTGAAAGAAATTCTGAATCGGGTCCTTGATGCGTCTCTTTACGGCAACAATAGATCCATCAAGTGGGAATCCCTTATAAACTAGACCAAATGCACCTTCTCCTATAATCTTACTTTTACTGAAATTGCTTGTAGCATGCTGGAGCTCCTCAATGGAAAACTGTCTTAGAGCTTGTGTGCCAAATGAAGACCGAGCACCAGCATACGGCAAAATATCAACTCTTTCCAACTCAACTGTACCAGAAACAGGGCAAAAAATATAACCAAACTTCCCAAATCACTTGAGAGCAAACAGAGAATCATTTTTACACCAAGAGCCTAGCCACGTGAAAGGAGTGCATAAACATCGATTAAGCAGAACATGCATTTTGTTAACATACGGATTTTAGACAAAGTAGAGAAGAACATCCTAAGCTGCTTATTTTTATGCATCATTAGTGAATTGAGTAGAACTTACGGGCAGCGGATTGTGCAGAAGATTCTGTGTCTGAGTTTTGCTTTACAGATTTCTTAATATGCATCAAGCACAAGTAAACAAGCACCACGAAGATGATCACAAGTAGAGCTGCTCCAACACCGCCAACTATGGCAGCAGCTTTTGGTTTTGCTGGGTTCTTACTGTCATCGGATTCCACAGGCGTCAATGTTGGAATATCAGCACTGGTTCCACCACTTGCAGCCCCCGTCTTTCTGCTGCTTGATCTATACAATTCGTGTAATTTAATTCGAAAGCTTGAGAATAAACAGTTTGGACCCGAAGGCGAGTATTTGGCAAAGTTGGCATGTTGAAGAAGTGAATGGCTCCCAGGCAACCTGTACATCGCCGTTTAGTCATTAGAAATACCTTGTGCGATCACAGAGAGGTTGTAGAAGTAGCAGTCAGACACCATTTATTCATAAGCCTAGTTTATGCTTTCGTCTTAAAACACAAAAAGTTTCCAAAATCTTGGTTGGGAAGATTGGTTTAGGGAATTATAAAAGCACATAAAGTTTTATGTATGTGCATTCATATATATAGCTCAAGGTAAAGGACGAGTCACATGGCAATTTCTAGGTTGATCGAGCAGAGACATGCATTGTCAACAGCTCTCCCTTTTTTTACTTGAATATGGCTGGTAATTTCCAATAGGGATTTCTTTATTATTTTGCTCTGAGATGTTTAGTTGTATGTGTATCATGTATTTGTCATATTGGTTTGTTTCTGTATGTCACTAATCTTGTCACTAACTTCCTGCTAGCTGACCTGATTATAATTGACTTGCATCCGATGGAGTTCATTACTAATTCAAAGAATAGGACGCCTATTTTCTATGGGAGAGATAGGAGCTTACAAAGGTTCACCACCTGGCTCATTCAGCTTATATTGGTTCACACCTGTAAGCTGTTGCGGGCATATGTATCTCCATAGCCTACTGCTAGACCGTTGAGGACCGTCAGTTGTGCTCTTGCAAGCAACAGAAGCTTCAGCTGTTATAAAACTCCAAAGATCATTGTAAAACATTGCAAAATCAAAAGCATCCAACTGAACTTGGTTAATTGAATATGGCCAGTAGCAGTAAGAAACTTGTGTGTTCATAACAAACATATGATCCAATGAGTGCCCGTGTAACACAACGTTAACAAGGTTAGCTTGCTCCCAGTTTTTTATTCATCTAAATACGTAAATGAATTACATAAGATTGAGCTTGGAGAATTGATGAAATGCTGGAATGGGATTGCCACGAAGAATTAAGTACTCGGCAATATCAACCCAAGAGATTTTATAAGTTAAAAACTATGGAAAGCATACCATAGAGAAGATGAACCAATAGAAGCAGTGGCAGTTGTTGCCACCAACACAATTGCATTGCATTGTCAGCAAACATCACTCCATTAAATCTTCCGACTAGGGCTTTAAATCCTGCATACTGGATACTCCGAAAGTCGACACAGAATCGTTACTACGTGAACTTGACTGTAACTTTCACAAGCTCAAACAAGTGGAAGATGAAGTTTCTACTCCAATATGCAGTCAGATTATTATAGAAGGGTATAACTATAACCTGTGACAATGGTTTCGAAAGTTATGCGGTAAATCCCTCCAAGTGATCTTAGTTATTATTAATATGAGAAAAAAAACGCTTCTGGAGTATCTGCAAATATTTCTGGTTGAAGGAAGAAATACCCAGAACTTAAACTTCGAATTCGCATAATGGTGTAAATGTTACAGATGATGAAGATACATCGATGAGATTCTGACAGAGCAGACAATGAGGTATTCAGTACGCAGAGGAAAGTTAAAGGAATCGTGTAGCACAAATTTCTATGTCACTTTTCTTGGTGTCAATGAGCTGGATGGACACTGAGAAAAGCTACCAGATATTCAAACTCACTTGAGAACTTTACGTCCCATTTGCCTTAAAGCATCACATTTGAAACTATCCACGACTTCAAATTCCAGCTAAGTAGGTTAAAAGAGGAGTCATAGAAGACACATGAAATCCTGTCATTATTGAAGTGGACAGAAGGATCCTTGTTTTGCTCATACTTCATAGCCTCAATAATCCCTGTCCTCTCTCCACACTCCCCAACAAAACTACTATTGTGGCTAATTAACCAAATCACAAATCCCAATGGTTTCCACAGGGAATCTCGAAAAGTTTAAAACGGCCATCTTAGGAAAATGGTTACAATAAAAACCACCGGAGAATGCTTTCCGATTCTCAGAATTGTTAAGTATCAGAAGCTCCAAATTCGAAACAAGATAAAAGATAGTCTAGAAAAGTCAAAAGTCCTGTTAAAGTACATTTAGCATTGCAGGAGTACAGGTTTTGGAGATGTAGTTTCTGGAAATGCTTCAAGTTCTTATCAGATAGAAGACAAAGATATTAACGAGTTCTATCACTTGTTTCTCTCATGAAGAATCTCGAGGTTTCTGCAAAATCAAAACTTTGGCAAAAACAAAGGAAAAAGATACAGAGATAAAGAAATGGGAAAGTTTTAAACTCTTAGTCTAAATCTAAAAATCTGTCAAAAATCTTTTTCAAGGCATTTGGTTTAGCTATCTATCAACAACAGAGAGTATAGCAAAAAAAGTTGTAGAGAGTCAACTTTACATCAGTACAAAGTTTGGCACTTTTTGGTCTACCAGCTAAGCCAGTGAATATTAGTTAAATCCCATGAAGTCATCTGAGAAAAGCTGATGTAACTAAAAGGTTGTAAGATACAATGACACAACGTGTTTTGTTCTGCAAAACACTTCCGAAAGAGATTGGTATGGTAAGTGCACAGAGGGAAGAGAAAGACAGAGAGGGTACCATCAAAGCTGTCGAGCAGAAGAAGAGTCCGTTAAAGCTGTCAAACTTCTGTGTAGTTTCCAGAGGCCTTCTTTTATGGTTCTGCATTGAAGACGAAAGACTAGCGAAAAGAGCAGCAAACGACAAAACATTTACATTAAATTCCACATATGGTTATGACACTTGGGACATCTTGAACGTGGACAATTGCATCCAAAGTCCTAAAAATATTTAAAAATCCAACAGTTGCCTTAGTTTGTTGTCTGATCTCACTACTACTACCCATAAAATTTTTTCATGTACAGAATTGATAGTACTCTCCATAGTCCGATCCCTTGTGAAAACTGCAGATGGTAAAGAGAAGAAGTGGTGAAAAGTAGACATGGGGTTAAGTTTAGAGATGGAGGCGTGTATATCAATTAAGGAGTTGTAGGCCGATATATCTAATGAATATGAAATGGAAAAGGAAAAAAAATTAAACAGATTTTGTTACCAAACCCAAAAAGGATATGGATACAGGAAGCTCAATGAGACTAGTCAAATGCCATATTCAATAACTATGTCACTGTAAGGCGTTACAATGCATGAGACTGGGAGCAGGTTAACTGGCAGAAGCATAATTGTTTTGGTAGAGAAAGAGAAAGGGAATTTTAGTTGCTTGAAGTGTCATATTCAGGAGGGCAGTAGGGCATACAATACGCTATCAAGTCATTGTCCAGCGAGAGTGAGAAATAGAGGCGGGAGCATTTCGAAAATATAGGCAAGCTTCATACACTACAAGAGGAGAGGAAGGGAAGAACCGGTGGCTATCCCTGCCAGGAGGCCTAGGACCAATAAAATCAAGGCAATTGCAATACCAAGAGAAATTAAGGTACTACAATAACGGAGTTATTGTAAGTGGTTCGAGTCACTAATTTGCGTATTTTAAGTAAAATACTTAACAAATAAATAATTTAGAATCAAATAATTCACTCTAACTGATATTTATAAATTAAATGTATTTATTCCATGTAAACAGTTCTTTTAAATAGGCTGCAATCCCCAAACGTTGCTGTCTAGCTTCATTCTAGGCTTGATTTTTGTCTAGTCTTCACAATCCCTAGTCAACATTTGCTTCTTTGTTCCTCTTTTTCCAAATCCAATTAGCCCCACACTTATCATATAGCTCCACCTGAAATCCCTTTGTTCGAAATTAGCTCTCGAGTATTCCACACTTATGTTCTTTGTTTGTACTCTTTGCATTTTACACGACCAATCCCTAAGTGTGTTAAGTAAACAACTTGAGTAATCTCTACATTCTACCCTAGTAATCCTTAGGTCTTATTTTATTCGAAGGACGCACGGTTGAATTTGTCCGCTTCTCCTTGCAAATTAAGCATAGGTTTTGTACTTCTCACCTTCGGCTAATCTGCATTGACTTCGGCCCGGATTAGTTGAAGAATTGATTGATTTTTCCTAACGCATTAAGATGGGTTGGTTGAAAATTTTAGTCCTAACCAACCTGATGAATGATTAATAAAGACATAAAAATTAAGTTTGTGATCTCAGTACTCAGATTGTAATTATGACCCTATTGTTTTCGGCTTACTAAGTAAGGCTTATGCGGTCGAACATGTTTCTCTGGTAGACGAAAACAAAGAAGAAGAACACTGTTATCGGTGGACTTTCGTTTTGTCTTCTTTCGATCAATCTCTGCTACTGTTAATTTCTTCTCTTCTGATACGAAAAAGTAATTGATACAATCTCCTTCAAATTGTGATGTCCCCAATACTCCAATACCCGCCTATGAGGAGCTGAAGCTTTTAGCGAAGGAGGAGGATCGCTTAGCTTTGGATTCCGCCGTTGATGAGCTTGTGCAGCTCGTTACGCAAAGGGCACGTTGAAAGAGTGGAAGGTTGGCAAGCTATGCGTGTCGGATATTTTTGACTTTTTTTCATAAAATTGAACAATATTTAATTGCATTTTTTTAGTTTAATAAATTATGATTAAGTTGCATAATTATATCTAAATAAAGATAATAAAGTAGTCCAATAAATGATCTAAATCAATAAATCAAAGTTCGGATAAAAAATGAATCTCAATGAGTATGGACTGGACTCATATCAGTCTTATGATGGAGAAGTTCGATATGAAAGTTATACATAAAGGTTAAGGTCTCTTGTCGTTGCTCATATCATTCGTAAGTATAAAGATTATCTGATCCATTAAGAGAGCTTACATTTTGAGAAAACTATAGAAAGATGTTGATTGCGTCCTAGTGAGGGATTTCCGTGAAGATGACGGTGGATTCGCGCTCGTTTTGATTTCGAAAAGCTTGTTTGAAGTTATAGAATCGAAATTAGGTATTTTCTTTATTTCTTCCTTTATTGCCCTTTTCATGTTTGATCCAGATTATGTAACTAAGATATCGTTACGTGTACATGTGGTATCACAGCGGTAACGTGATCGGGTGGTTAAAAATGAAGATTTTTCAGTTTTTTTCTGTAAGGTTTTGTAGAGTTAACTTATGTTTTTCACTTTTCTTGTTTTTTATTGCATGAAATTGGTATCAGTGTGTTTAGCCTTAAGAAAGGGTTGAAACGAGGTTGAGAGCTTGAAAAATTAACCCGAAACTTGTTAGCAATAGTCATTTTTCGGAGAGTGATCATCTCACCTTCACGCGCACCAAACACGTGGACCAATATTGTCCAGACGCGTGTTGGGTGCGTGTAATGAAAGCGCCAACGTTTGCGCTGGACTTGTCTCCAATGTGTCGGTGTTGGTATGTGTCGGACACGTACCTCTCGCTCGACGCACGGGATAATGCAGCACTGATGTCAGTCGTATGGACTTGCTATAGTAATTTTAAAAAATACAAAAATTTCAAATTTCTCATAAGGATGCCCTGAGGTGTTTTAGGTCAGTTTTCGGGTCTGAGAAATTTATAAAGTGAAAATTTCCATTTTTTGAGTTTATTGCATTAGTAATAAATTAAAGTTTAACTCTCAAAAAAAGAATTAAGGTATTCTGAATTTGATTTCGTGTGAATTTTCATGCTTCAGACATTACATGAGGGAGATACTTCAAGCTTTTGTGTCTCGAGTCTTATGTTTTGTTGGGCCCCGATTCATTTTAAGTTTATTTAATTTATTATTGAAGTTTAGTTTGCTTAATTTTCCTTTTAGAATTAATTTAGGATTTTAGTGCTTAAGTGCATGAAATTAAAAGAAGGGATTTAGTTAAAATTAGAATTTTGATAAGTTGTTAGAATT
>JAOSBN010000178.1:8574955-8588325 GCA_027563595.1 Erythroxylum suave | reverse complement strand
TTTCGGAATGAACATTTAGGATGAATTATCCGAGATCCGTTTGGAGTTCATGAATTAGGTCCGATTTGTGTTTTCTTCTGTGGTGAGGAATTTCTCCCTCGTGGGATACGCGTTTAGATGTCACGTAGGACGTCGGACTCGTACCTCACCGGGGAGGGGTTCCAACATGTTTAGTGTTCGGGATCGCATGATGGTTACTCGGAGAAGGTTTTAAGACATTTTGAGGCCATTTTTGAGTGAATTTTTTTTGAAAAGAAAAGATGTGAGCGAGGGGTGCAACAAGAGGACTTCCCAGGAGGTCACCCATCCTACTATTACTTTTGCCC
Source organism: Erythroxylum suave (assembly GCA_027563595.1). Lineage (NCBI taxonomy): Eukaryota > Viridiplantae > Streptophyta > Magnoliopsida > Malpighiales > Erythroxylaceae > Erythroxylum > Erythroxylum suave. The sequence goes on along the minus strand of JAOSBN010000178.1, from coordinate 8,587,999 downwards.
AAGTACATTTAACTTCGGAGTTCTGATATGATTTGGTGCATTAGTGTTGGTATGATCACACCCTTGAGTGAATTTTTTTGCAACAAACTTGTCATAAAAGAGATACATGAGGTTCTTGTGTCTCAGGCGGTCAGTTCAATGTCCAGTAATGCACGATTGCTACTCTACTGATATTTTTCTTTTATGAAAGTCTCAAATGAAGTTTTCAGATAATGTCTTCAGCATGAGTGTGTGACAATGAGACTTTACAATCGAGTTAAGCATTTACTGATGTTACATTATCATATACAATATGCCCATAAAGAATGTGAGGATAACATAAAGTTGTATCCCTTATGTTTGTGGATTTTTTGAGTGCTGATGAGGATGTAGTTACCAAAGTGGCATTTCAAGTCAATATTTTGAATTGTTTTGCTTGCATGTAAGGGATGTCTCTGGTTTTATGTTTGGTTATTCTGCCCAAAAGTGTTGGCTTTATATAACATTTTGAGATATACATAAAGACATTAGATGGAGGAAAGTTATTGCTCAAGTGATCTATTTGCCCAAAGGTGTTAGTGTCATAAGAGTTGATGGTTTGTACTCTGATCGCTTTTATATGAAAATCTAATTGTATATAGATACTATTTAATGGCTTTCAGTAAAGATACTATTTAACGGCTTTAAGTATCGCTATTGTCCTATTTTTTTGCTGAATTAATCAAAGTTACTATGCAATCACCTTTTCGGTCAATAAAATCAGTGTCACCATTGAAACCTTGACCGGTTTCAATACGAAGAAGTGAATAGAGGATGTATTGAATGCTATAGAGATAGTTAAGGTTGATATGGCCATACGAAAGGATAGACCATCTCCACCTACATCCATGAGCTTTAAAGCTCATAAAGTAACCAATGATGCCTGAGATCAGTCTAACATATTAAATCTTATAACCATTAAAAGATCCATTTCTGATCATCTGCTAAGTAGACTTCCGAACATAGACATAGCAAAGTAATTTCTTGATAATATCTCCCAGAGGTACACAGTCTCACCTAATATTGACACAAGTGCTCTGATAAAATAATTATTCTCCATGAGGTATATAGAAGAAGGGGGAGTAAAGGAATACATATCAAGAATGATCCATCTTCACAGTAGACTAAAGATGATAAGCATTCCTTTTCCTGGAGTCTTCATAGTTCACCAGACTCTGAATACACTCCCTCTAGAGATTGGTAATTTGGTGATGACATATTATTCGCAGGATGAGAAATGAAATTTCAATGCTTTGATTGCCCATTGCATTGCTGAGGAGGAGAAACTTAAGCTTGCCACTCCTATAGTCCTCGAAACAATTGAAGGATGGTAAAGATGAAGCCCGATAAGACCAAAGTTAAAAAGACTAAATCTTCTCCACATATTGATGTTGGTCAATCTAGTGCTGGTAAAAGTCCACATGACATAAAGAAGCCAACAGTATGAGGCCTAAAAAGAAAGACTATGACCATCAGATCATTCCTTAACTTATCAATTTATGAATCTGATTTGCGATAGTCGCATTAAGTACTTGGTGGCTATATAGTGGAGTATCTGATCAAGGTACTTCCACAATGTAAGGGTTCATATCTAGGATAAAGTTAAATAAAGGGAGGGAGGAACTGATGGTTCACAACAATGAAAAAGCGTATGTAATATCTATAGGGGATGTATGTATTGAACCTTGCTGCAAGGTTCATTTTGGTTTTTGCACAACACATTTTATATATGATATTTGAATCAATTATGGACAAAAAAGGTTGATGTTTTGTATTTAATGCTTATGTTGAATAGTTGGTGTTTAATGAAAAACATAATGATACAACTTTCTTGTCATATGGTTTGTATAGAATGCGTCTTACCCCGAATTAAATTATGCTTCTTCGTATCTTGCTAAACAAGCCATGAAATGAAAGACCCTAATGAATGAAAAGTCATACATAGTGTGACATAAAAGTTTAAGCCACATTTCCAGAGCTAGGGTTGAGAGATTGATTAAGGAAAGCATTCTCTCAATTATAGATTATGATGATTTGGGAACATGTGTTGATTATTGCAGAGGTAAGTTGACTGATAAGGAAGAAAGGTTAACTCGTGTTTCTGACTTGTTGAGTCTGATACATAAAGATATCAGAAGACCTTATACAGTTACATTATGCAATTCCACATGTATTCTTGTTAGTGATTATTCTCATTACAGTTATGTGTTCTTTCTTAAAGATTGAAGGTGGAGAACCAGTTGGAAAAATCCATTTAAAGTAGTCTTGACCGTGGAAGAGAATATCATGGCAAATATGGTGTTTCAGGACTTGAAAAGATTCGTTTGCTAAATATATGGAATCAATAAGGATAGTGACTTGATTAACTATACTAGGTAGTCTTGAGCAAAATGATGTCTTGCCGAAAGGTATAACCTCATCTTAAAAGACTTAAGGAAGTCAATGCAAAATATGACTAATCTACTTGATTATCTAGAGGTGTGAAAATCCAGCCTTGCACACATTCGTATATGAGGTTGCTCTATTGAGGTAGTATAATCCTTATAAAGAAAAATTGCATGCTTATTATGCTTATTGCTATTTAGTAAAATATCCTAACCACTCTAAAGGCTATAGATCTTACTGTAAAGGAGGAGGGATTAGAATAGTGGAATCATAAATAACTAAGTTTCTAGAATACGATGTCTATGGTGATGGTAGGCCCTTTGACCATTTGGATAATAACAGGGTGGATACTACAGTTATTATGTACCCGCCATTCATACATTTAGATCTAGTGGATCTAGGTCTTTGTACCATGTTTATACAAGAACAGGAACCCGTAACTGTACACACAGAGGTTCTTAGGGGTACAAGATCTAATGCAGTTATGAAGATTTGCCAGAGTAGGATGACCTGCTATCCTATTTGATTACATAGCCTGCTAGGTGAATATGACTATGATATTAAACATGTTACAAATCTAGTTACTTTTACAGAAGCTATTTCTGAACCTAATGCGGAATTGTAGTGGGTTGCAATGATTGATGAGATGCAACCTATGAAGCATAGTAAGGTTTGGGAGCTAGTTGATTTTGAAGCAGAACTACAAAACTGTTAGTTGTAAATGAAGTTTAAAGACCTAAAGGATTTCAAGATAAAATGTAACGGTTTATGGGCTCGTTCAGTTGCCTGATGGTTCACTTGGGGAGAAATGTTGACTTTAGTGTTACTTTTTCTTTCGTATCCTCAGAGGATACATTTTGAGTGATTCTGGTAATTGTAGCTCTGATATAGAGTTACATCAGATGGTTGTCAAAACCATTTTCCTAAATAAAGACCTTTATAAAGTGATCTATGCGGAATAACTTGAAGGATTTCAAGATCCAGATGGAACCGACATAGTTTACGCGTTATGCAGATCAATATATGATTTACATCAAACCTCCCGAAAGTTATACCTTACAGATGATGAGGTTATTACCTCTTTCAGTTTCATGGAAAATAAAGTTAAAAAAATGCTTGTACTATGAGGTTAAAGGGAGCAAAATTATCTTCCTATTATTACATGTGGATGATCTATTGCTCATGTCAAATTACTTGACTATGTTGTATGAGGTTAAGCAACTTTTGGTCAAGAACTTTGAAATAAAGGACCTTGGCGTAGCATCTTTTGTCCTTGGTATTCGGATTCACCGAGATAGATCTCAACACTCATCAGATCTCTTACAGAGAGCATACATTGAGTATATGTTACAAAGGTTTAATAAGGTTAACTGTAAACCTATCGTAGCACCTATCTCTTATAGTAAGAGATAATCTTTGGAAAAATATCTAAATAATAAAGTAAAGAGAGAGGTTATGAGGAATGTTCTGTATTCTAGTACGGTTGATAGCCTGATGTATGCTCTACTATATACTAGGTAGAATATTGCATTTACTGTTTGATTGTTTGGTCAATATCTACTTAACCTATACGTAGACCATTGAAATGCAATCAAACAAGTGTTGAGATAATTAAAGGGAATAAAGGATTACATGATGACATATAGAAAAGTCAACAGACTAAACCTTGTAAGAAATTCATATTCAAATTAAGCTATATGTCCGGCTGATCGAAAGTTCACTTAAAGTTATAATTCTTTTTAAGTTAGCAGATGGTATAATGTCATAGAAGAGTGTTAAGTAGACACAGGTGATTTCCTCAACCATGTATGCAAAGTGCATGCTATGGGGTTGCTTCACAGACAATTTAACTCAGAAATTTGATTTCTGAGTTATCTGTAGTTGATTTAATAGCTAAACCCATTCAGTTGTAATGTGATAATCAAGCTGCTGTGTTATTTAATAACAATATTGAATATCACAAGATCTTACCATTTTTAGGTCAAAAATTTAACCATGAAGTAGTTGATATGAAAAGGTGACATTAAGGTTTGGAGCATTTAAGGACTGAGGAATTATAAGTCGATTCTTTAACTTAAGAACTTTGACCATTTGTGTTCAGAAGAGAAATATACAGTATCGGTGCTTTGAAGTCCTTAGACACTATTACTTAAGGGATCATTATGTTTTTTCTATATATATTTATACGTTTTGATGTATTGTGACGGTGTGATGGTTCATCAATGAAGATCATCATTGTTTATCCTCAGTAATACGTGTTATCGTACATTATTATAATACTATCAAAGTCTTAAGATTTGTGTCAATCTTAAGAATTTAAAGGTCGTTGGGCATATATATAGATTGATCTTCAGCCTATGTCATTTAGATGCATACAATTTTATATAGATATCCTTAAAGTTTCACATGACATAAGGGGATATAATTTTTAATCCCATAAAGGTTCTCTAATGTAGTTTAACATTTAGTTGGAGAATATAAAGGCTTTCTCTGATTTTGTTTAGCATTTGGTGAGAGGAAACAAGTGTTCTCTAATATTGTTTAGCATCTGGTGAGAGAAAGTGGGATTTTTCCAATACAGTTTAGCATATGCGATTTAGCATAAAGTTGGAAAAATTGAGACCTACAAATGAAGATGACATAGTTTAGATCATATAGATATCATCCTAGTTTGCTACACTCCATTTTCCATTCATGTTAGTGGGCTCTTAGATTTGCGTTATTGTATTGGATCTGTGTCGCACACCACACGTGCATTTGATACTTTTCAGTATTGAAAGCCTTGCAGGACAGAATGATAGACTTTCGTTATCTTTGGATCGAATGTTTATTTTTAAACTTAGTCAACTAATCCAGTAGTGTCGCTTAAGTGAGTTTTTAAACTGTTTTCAATTTGAGTCAATATCGCAATTAAGTATTGTCCAAATGGGAGAATGTTAGATATTTTTTATTTTTCCCTTAAAGTTGGACAACAAACTGTATTTTTGGCTTTTTAATAAATTATTAGTTAAGTAATTTGGTCCAGATAAAGATAATAAAGTGACTCAATAATTGAACTAAATCTATGGGTCAAAGTTCAAGTAGAAAATGGATACCAATCAATGTGAACTGGACCCATATCGGTTTTGTGATAGGAAAGCCTAATATGGGAGCTATATATAAAGGTTAAGGTCTCTTGCAGTTGCTCATATCATTCGTAAGCAAAGGATTCTTTGATCTGCTAAGAGAGCTTATGTTTTGAGAAAACTATAAAAAGATGTTGACTGCATCCTGGTAAGGGATTCTCGTGAAGACGACGATGGATTCACGCTGGTTTCTGCTTCAGAAAGCTTGTTTGGAGTTACGGAATCGAAATCAAATATTTTTTGCATTTTTTCGTTTATTGCCCTTTCATGTTTGATTTGAGATACGTAACTAAGGTATCGTTATGTGTTACAATGCGATGCTTCTTTAGGTATTATTGTTCTTAAGATCTAGTCGCTCTCAGTCATTTGCAGATCTTTCAGATCTAGTTATTAGTCTCACAATCTCAGACCTTCTCTCACCACCTTTCTCCACATGTGTTTGCTTTCTTCGTTTAGGTTAAGAGATCAGTGTTTTTTATTTCAATTCTTAGATCTATGATTCTATGATGATGTTGTTCTGTTATGTTGATCTGATTGACTTCTAGATCTGTCATCTGTTGTATGTTGCTTTGATTTGTTCTAGTTTTCTTCCCATATTGGTTATGTTCTCTGATTATGAGTGGGATGTTCTTAGCTTCTCAAGATAGCTCGATTTTTCTTTTCTTAATTTTGTGGTGGCTCTTTTTTCTGTTTAGATCTTTTTAAGTTTGTGATCCACGTGAATGCGGTTCCTGTTATTTTTTAGTATTATGTTTTCCGTTGTCCAATTTATGTCCTTTAACGATAAATCAAAGGCTTGTCTTTCCTCTTGTTGTTGTGAAGTTTAAGTGGGTAGATGCAAGTTTTGTGGAAGTAGTGAGTTAAGTATGAGATTAAGAGCATTAGGGCTTTTGGGTTTTTGGAATGTTGACCGAAAGGTAGGAGGAGAAGGGGTGGAAATAGAGTTGGGCTCTCCATTAGAACCCATGCCACCAGTGGAAAGATTATGGGTGCCCAACCTAAAAGGTTGTGTTTTCCGTATGGAGCTTGGAGGTACCTAAAAGGGATGTAGGAGAGGGGTGAGATGAGGTAGAGAGCACTGAGGTTGTAATGGATGAGTTTTTGATTGGACAACTCTATCATCATTAAGGAACTAGTTCATAGAAGTCGCAGAAAACAAAGGTGATGTGCAGTTACTTGACTTTTGTGGCTATGTGAATGTGAAGTTGCTTTGGCCTGCTTATTTAATTAGGGATTTGAAACTTTGATAAGGACGAAGATGGTCTCTTTTTTTAGATATCTGTTCTCTTCTCAAATCTTATGTTTTGCCATTATCTTTTGGTACTATTTTTGCTTTCTCTTTTTTGATTTCTTCATATTGCTTGATCTATGTTGTTTGTGTCATATTTTGTTTTGATTTTCGTTTGGTTCAATGTTTTGTATTAGATTCGTGTTTGTATGTTGACCGTGTGGAGAAGGATGGGTAGTTGAGTGCACGTTCAAGTTTTGCTTTGTGATTAATGTCTGTTAGTACTTTTTTTAGTGCTATGTTGCTTTTTCGTTTGAAGGTCTTAAGACTGAATTTATTAGTCTTTGAGTTTGTTCAGGGTTGGGATAGAGGTGGAAAGCTTATAGTATTTGTATCAGGGATGAGATACGAAAAGATGTGTCTAAAGGTAGCTTTGCTTCAAATTTTCTTTTACTATCTCTTGATACACTTCATCTCAGTATTGGACTTAGATAGATCCTTAATATTTTGAGGCAATGAAGTTGGTTTGCTTGTTTGTGCTTGCTTTACTAACAAGTCTCTTTAGCTTGCTTTTTGTGTGTATCTAGATCTTGTTTTTGCACTTAAGTTTTATATAATCTATATTAGGAGATGGGAATCTTCTTCCTTTTTTTGGCTTTTTACCCCTGGTGTTGCATGTCAAGACAGGAATTTCAGTAACCTGTACTAGGATTATCCCACCTTTTTTTTGGTTTCCGCCACCGCTTCAACTACCAACTCTCCAAACTTTCGATTCCAAAGATGACCCTTGTACGAGGATGATGCACTACTCGAGAAATGGTGAGCAGAACTTTGCCCCATATTGGGTATAAGCAGAACTTTACAACATGTCAGATATATTTGTCCTGCAAATTTCTTAAAACTTTATCTTCCAAGCTTGCATCTCCTAATGAAGACTTGTAGTTTTTTTAAAATTTTTTTATTTTTTTATTTTTATTAAAAATATTTAATTTTTATTTATTTTTCATCTTTTAAATATCTTTATGTCAAATTTGCATATGGGTCTATCATAAACAACCTCTCTATTTAGGTAGAGGTAAGATTACGTACTATTAGACCTCTTTAGACTCCGCGTTGGTGCGGGATTCAACTGGATGTTAATGATGGTGATGATAATGAATTAAGGCTTATGTGATAAATGGTATAATTGAACATTTTTGAAGATAGTATAGTTTGGTGATGTTCTTAGTATGGTTGCATGTTATTCTCTTTTATACAGGTTGTTGAAATTGGATTACTTTGGTCAATGTATGGCGTATATAATGAGAGTTAGGGTTAATCCAAACATACAATGAGATGGTGAAACTAATCCTTTGACTAAACTTATGATGGGATGGGGAAGTATATGATGAGATTGATTACTACCTATTATAAAAGAGAAAAATTGGGAGCTGCATCTTATTTATACAGGATCATGTACAGAATGAATGATTTGCTAGATTTGGTTTCATATACTTCTCCAAAATGCCACAAAACAAGTTTGGTCTTTTCTTGTTCACTCTCCCTATCCTTCTCTCTTCTGCCATTGAAACACTCCCAATCTTAATCAATGGGAGGCCAATCCTTCTAAGAGAGACCTTTGGTGGGTTTAATAGACTTTCATCTTATCTAATGGCAAACCCTCTTTTCTTCTTGCCATACCTGCTTGCCATCGCTATTATATACTCAATCTCAGTCTATTTCGTAGTGGGTCTTTGCACTTCATAGCAAGCTTTCTCTTACTTTGTTTTGGTCATATAGGCAATTGTTTTGATGGCTAACTCATTCCTTCTCTCCCTGAGCTCTTCTCATTAACGAATACTTCTGCTGGAAACCAAGTGTTTAACGTGGTATGAAGAGACCAAAACGTACATGGTGACTAGAGGCGATGTGTTGCAGAAAAGAGGGCTTAATGAGAGATAGAGATGGACAAACATATATGTTTTGATAGAATTCTTTGTGTTATATTGTGTGAGAACCAATGTTTTAAAAACCGGATCGGAAATTAAACCGGTGAAAGGAAATGTTTAAGGTTTAGATGTTCAACCGGTAGTAAACCGCTATAAAACCGACATATAATAAATAAGAAATAAAACTTGTAAGAGTAAGTAAAAATAAAATATTTATTGAAATAAAAAATACACCAATGTCTATTATTATATAATAAACTAGCAATAAATAAACATGAGTTTAATATGAAACTTACAATAACAATAAAAATTAAAATTCATGCTTTTGGTGAAAAAATTTGATTTATGCCTATTGGTTTAAATTTGAAATTACCAAAATCTGAAATTAAAATACTCAAATTTGACAAAAGCTGTATAAAAGCGTCATAGTTTCAATTTTTTAATACTCTAACACTGACAATCTTGTTAGCCCAAATCAAGAATTGAGTCAAAATTTTACAAATCAAACTAAAAATTATAAATTTTGAATTCCAAAACTCATTCCTTATAATATTAATCTATAATATGCATACTAACAAATATAAATTTAAAACTTTTCAAAATGTTAAAACTTTAAAGTTATCTTTCATTTTATATAAATCCAGAAGCACACGACATATTTAAGCTTTTAAAATAGTTTATGTTTTCTCGTTGACACCTAACACTTCACATAAATCCAGATATTTTTCTTCTTTTCAAAAGTTTTTGTGGATCCAAAAGCAAACACGTATAAGCTTTAAAAAAAGTTTCTGTTTTGTCATTGAAATCTAACCACTTTGTACATAAACTGGTTTTTGTGTTATTATCCAAAATTGGGTTATTATCCAATGGTCAAAAGCTTAGATAACAAAACGTTCTTAAAAGCCAAACTAAAGATTTATTTATTAAAAGACAAAAGTAAACATTCTTCAAAGCAACCATCTCTAAAGGTCAGAGCCTTTTGGGAAAAAAAGAAGCAAAAACTATCAAAGCCTCAACGGTTGAAGCTAACACTCATGAAGAACAAGTTAAGGTTGAAGAAGCTACAAAAGTCACTTTGACGCTAAATCATCTAGTGACCTTCTTTGACGTTTTCAGGTATATATATGCGTTGTCATACTCGTCGTACTGTTCTCTTTCATTTTCTTTCTTTCTTGACTATCATAGCTACTGAGAAAGTAGCGATTAAATGAAAATGCCCAACAAATCTCTGTTCCTCTATTTCTTAGGACATGCAAGAGCAACGAGTGCTACTTTTGTGTGAGAAAGCAAGAGAAACGAAGAGGAGAGAAGAAAGGTGACTGAACCGGTGTAACCAGTTCGATGAAAACCGGTCGGTTCTCTAACAAACAGGCCGGTTTTCATACTAACAGGTTTTTTGTTAAAACCGAACCGGACCATTGACCGGTTCAGACTTTTTTTGGTCAGACCGGCCGGTCTGGTTTTTAAAACCTTGGTGAGAACTGAGAAGGAAGGGCAGCGAATTGGGGATTTCGCAGAAGTCTGCCTGAGAACCAAGGGCGGGCAACGAATTGGGAATTTAATAATTAAACTACGTCGTTTAGGTATGCTTCATTTGTAAGTTTAATTAAACGATATAGTTGAGTTAAAATTAATTAGTTAATTTGATGTGTATTAAATAGTGTTGATTGGTTAGGATTTTTAAAACACGTGATAAGTCACTGTAAGTAAACTTGATTGAAATATTAAAGTCAGGGTTAAAATTAAAAAAGTAAAAAATTTAAGTAATTAATTGTTACATTTTTAAAAATCGAAATATAATTGTAAAATTAGACTTGGTTATGAATTTTTTTATGATTTTGTAGATGAAATTCTCAGCATTTGATATTTCTAATTACAGTAACGTTAATAAAGTGGTTTGTTTATGCGGATTGAATGTTTCTTTAAAGATCATATGGAGCGATAATAATGCAAGAAGAATATCTCTGGGATGTCTTAGTTACTCAATTAGTAATTGCCAAATTTTTTAATGGTATGGCAGCCAATATCCTAATTCTAAAGTTAAGGAATGATATATTTGTACCGAAGAAGATGTTTGAAATAAGAAGTATAAATAAAACAAAAGAACGTTTATGAGAAACTAAATTGTTAAGCACGATATTGAGATATTGGAACAGTCTATCAAAAATAGCCTCCTTATTTGGTAGGAAAAAAGCTGATAATACTACTTATTATCAGATCTTCTTAAATCTTGTGTCTCATTGGGTCTTCTAATCAGTGTTGTTGGCTTTTTTTTTTAATATTGAAATATTGAATAGAAAGAAGAAAGAGTTGATGTTAATGTTATTTAACATAATTGTCTATAGGGATGACATAAGATTGGGCTAATTTTGGGCCATTTTATAAGAGTCTAGTCCAATTCGAGGCCTAAATAAGCCTAAAACTTACAACCTAAACTTGAGTCTGATTAGGTTTGGACCAGGCTTAGTTATTTTTTAAAATATTTTATTTTTATTTTATTTTTAAATAATATTATTTTCACTTGATACATTCAAACTTTGGGCTAATATAAATTTTAGAGCCTAAATTCAAGTCTAGTTCAAAACTCGACAATTAAAAAAAAAATCCAAGTTTAGCCTAATGGTCGATCAACTTAGATCGAGCTCATTGACTTCGAGAAATATCATCCCTAATTGTAGGATTTATTTATTTTTGTTCATCTACTGTATGGTTGTAAATTAAATTTAGGTCAAAATTGAATACATGTTTTAAATCATGCGGTTTTTAATTACGAAATTGACTATTATTAATGTACTTGTGCTTTATATTATTAAATAAAAACTTATCCATTATTAATTGATGGAATTACTTAAAAGTTATGTATGAAATCTAAGAAAACATCAAATTTCATTGTACAAAATAAACTTGTTCATCCAATTTTTATGCATGAATTTTAACATAATTATTCAAAGATTAAACTCCTCGTTCCTTTGATAAAACATAATTTACATTTTAGTATTTCACTACAGAATCCATATATACAATATGACAATTATCTAAGAGCATACTGCTCTTTACAAAATATTCTACATGAAAAGAAGAACTATATAAAAGATTTTAACTAAACTCCATAGTCTTAGTTGACAGATTTTTGAGCAATTTCTTGAGTCCAAAAATGCACTACTAGACTTCTTTTAGAACGTTTTCGAAGCTAAGTCTCCTCTCTTGTACATGAAAGTCAATTATGCAATTTTGATGAGTTTTGCAAACTCAGTGAGTGAACCATTGTAACATCTCATCCCCCCTGGGAAGGGTAAAATGGTAATTTGGAATGGGATATGAGTGTGTGAACATATCTCGGCATAGTCATGCCGAATATGGCCTCCATATATGCATAAATTGTAATTTTTGTATATACACATGTTTGTACATGCATTCATGACATTTCCCGGAATATGTAATTACTGTGAAAAATGTGCTATTTGTGTTTGAAAATCAAATTGGAGTAGATTTTTGTGTGTTTTTCATTTTAGTGAAATTTTAGAAATTTTTCTGGAAATTTTTCAGGATACCTTTTCGAACCGGAAAATTTAAAAGTGACAGACTGATTTGGTTTCCGGTACCGAAAATGACTGTCCAATAGCACTGAAAAATTTGATACATGATTTTAGGAATTTTTGCTTTGAGCCATTGGAATTTGGAGAGAAATTGTAGTAGAAATTGAATTGTTTTTGGAAATGAATTAATGGGGGCTTATAAAGAAGACAAGTAGCAAGTGACACATGTCACTTGCCTACTTAGTCTTATTATTAAAGGTATCAAAGCAACCCACTTGTGGGAGGCTTCTCGATACTTCCATTTTGGAAAGGAAAAAAGGGCTTTTAAAGTGATTCTTGAGGCAGAATAAAATTAAGACCTGGGGCTACAAATTATAAGAAGGAAATAAATTTCAATTTAGCCCCTAAGACTTTCAATTTCTGAATTGAAGTTCGGATTAGCGTGCAGTCTTGGAATTAGGAACATCTGAAAGTATTTTGGATATAACTTTTTCTCTAGTAATCCAAATGAGGAGATTCTTGCTTTGGATTAACCTAGAGAAATAGAGCTACAATTGTTATGAAAGACTTGGGTTTCAATTTAGTCTTTAAGACTTCCAATTTTTGGATGAAAATAGCGTACTGGAAAATGATTTAGCATAAGACATATCTGAACTGTTTGGGGCATAACTTTTGGTATAGTGATCTAAATTAAATGATTTTGGTGTCATTATGAAATTAAGACAAGGGGGAACATTTCTCTAGAAAGAATTTTTGGCAAATTCCTTCAATTTGATAGTGATAAAATTTTCCTAAAGTAGCATGAATTAAAACTAAAGTTTAAG
>JAOSBN010000178.1:8554787-8570533 GCA_027563595.1 Erythroxylum suave | reverse complement strand
GTATATATTATGTAAATATGAAAAATAAAATAAAAAGTTTTAAAAAGCATAAATACATATATGCATAATATATATATATTGTAAATATGAAAATTAAAATAAAAAAGTTTCTAATTTATTAATTTTAAAAAATACAATAACAATTTTTTTTAAATTTTTTTTTAAAATTTAAAAATTTATTAAAAATCTATGCCAAAAACGGTCGGGTGGTTCGGGCCATGGGCTTCTCCGCAGGCTGCTTACGGCCCACGGGTCATTTCGGCTTGCATGAGCTGGGCCACGGGCTAGCCTTCTACAGCCCGCCCGGGTCGTGGCCTGAAATGACCCAATGCTATTTTTAGTCGGGCCGGGCCGGGCCATTGCTAGCTCAGGCCCAACCCCAACCCAACTCGTTGATATCTCTAGACTCAATCGTCGGTATTCGTACCTGATAAGCTAGAGGAATGAATAGGGTTTGATTGCTTACAAACAAGATTTGTTTGCTTCTATTGAGATCGACTTTGACGATCTTAGAAAGCAATTGTACAAGTGAATCGACGAATTCTGCTTCCCGTTCCGTGGCCTTAGTCTCGTACAAGTGAATCGACGAATTCTGCTTCCCGTTCCGTGGCCTTAGTCTCGTTATTACCAATTGTTGTCGTGATTCTTAGTGTGTACAAGGGCTCCTTCAAAAAATTTGAAAATTGGAAAGAGTTTTTCGAAAATTTAAAAAATTCTGAAGTTTTTTAAAAATTGTTTGCCTTTCATATCACAGGTTTATATCTTTTTAAGTGTGTCTATTTTTCCTCTGTAATCAAGCATTTCCCTTGTCGCCTATGATGCTTCTTTTAAGGTTTCTTGCCGCAATTGTATTTAAAGTTGGAAGTGTACATTGGATCCATTCGTCCATTTAGCATTCAGAGGATAATTTAGCCGATGACCAAAGTTGTACTTGGAGTACCAACCAACGAATTACAAGCAGAATCATAGGTACAAATCCCACGCAGAAAACTAGAAGTGAGGCCAGGAAAATCAGGAGAATCACTAGGACCGGCAGGAAAAATGATACTAGTAAAGGTTGATGGTGACAATCGTGAATCCTAATGTAACAAACCACATCAAGCATCAGGCTGTTTTTGTACAGAAATGGCTCTGCTTTTTTTGGCTCGACGCGTAATGAAAACATAGTAAGCACCCATTGCCAGAACTACCACAAAAGCTGAACAGAAGACAATGCTGGCAACGCCACCACCTCCCATTTGACGGACACCGCTTCTGGAAGTGGATACGTAACTTTCTTGTGCTTTAGTAGCCTCCACTTGAAACGCTACAGGCAGTGGCGAGCAACTGGATGATGTGCTGCATGGGTGCCCAGTTTGTGTCTCTTGTCCTTTTGGATGGAAAAAATCAACTGCGGATGGTGAGAAAGCCACTGGGTTCTCGTAAACAAGCCCATGAGGAGCTCTCTCTTGGGCATTTGCAATCAGGAGAAGAACAGATGAAGAGAACAAGAGAAAAAAAGAAGACATGAGAGCGATGGTCGTCGGGTCACTGGTGTTTTGCAGTGGTTGACTTAAAGGTGATGAGTTGTTAGTAGCTGTTGTTGTTCTGAGTGAAAAACATTGATTCGGACTGACATTTATAACTTACAAGGTCCCGTGAAGTGGTTGTTGCTTGGCGTTGAATTTTGGCAATGAAAAAGGTTGCCATAACGAAAGGGAACAACATTATAGCAATTATTCCCACCACTTTATTGGATGATAATTATTAATCTTCAGAGAATTGCCCTTTTATCCGGTTTATAATATTGTATCGTCACAATATTAGTGCCAATACGTCCAAACGAGCCCGGTCTGGTTCAAGCATAACAAATGTTTAACATTTTGTAGTTTTATAATTTAAAAACTATAAGCAACTCAAATAAACAATTAGTTAGTGCTTGAACGTATTAAACATAATCATATACTTAGATTATTAAAAATTACAGTGACTTATAACTAAATTTAAATAGATTAATACCACAGAAGACAACTTATGGTATATGATCACAAATGAACCAAATTTGATTACAAGTTTCAGGCTGCCACAATCATGCTCTTAAAATTTGCATAATTAAAAAGAAAATACTGACATCATTAGCATGCATGTGTATGATTAATGGAAACGTTTATTCAAACTTAATGCCCTTTGAAAAGATATTGCTATGAAAAGGAAAAGTCTTACTTGAAGGATGAGCAAAGGCTATAATTATCTTCTAGAGGGATAATACTTAACGGGAGTGAGCAATTATAGTAGCCTAGTAGGTAACCCCAGGCCAGGAGTGACTTGCTTTTGTGGACATTATTGCAAAGAGAGGAGGATAAGCATTCAAGTTCCTGAAATGAATGCTTTCCTTTTCCCCACCTCTAACATATTAAATCACGTCATCCTTCATCTCATGCCTTCTTTTTCTTATCCTGAGCCTTCTCATTTCCATCTCCTTTTGTCTGTGTGTTTGTAACGGTGACATAACTCTCCCACCTCCACATGCAGGAAATAGAGGAGGGACCATTCGAATATTCGCATGCACAAGACACTCGTCTTGGTTTTTATTGCAATTTCTGTGACTTTCGCATCTTATGGGCAATGTATCGTAACAATTTCCACGATTCGTATGGCAGAGGACTCCTTAAATAGCCTCTATCATTTAGGTCTTGAGTTCCAATTCTCAAATTTAAAAAAAACATTTAAAATATAAACATATTTTAAAATATTGATTTATTAAATAACTTAATAAAAAATGAAAAGCTCACGATCAACATTTTTTAGTACCCCATAATTTCCTGTTTTTGCTAGGCAGAGGAGGGGAGAAATCAAGAATAGCCTCCCATTTGAATATAAAAAATGACTGAGAATGTGAATTCAAAAGACAAAATATATTATGCATTAGAACAACTACACCAACAATTACTTGCATCTAATATAAAGGCAACTATTTAAGGATAGCAGAAAGTTTAGAAAACCCCACTATGATAATAAAAAAAATCAATAAAGTTCCCAATTTTCAATGCTTATGAAGTGTTTAGTAGCAAATCAAATCGATTTATAAAACAATGAAGAATTCCTTGATGCCGTACAAAGCTAGTTGAATAGGATAAACGAAAATATTATTTCTAATTCCCTAAAATCCTAAACATCCCAAACTTTGAATACTATCCAAACTAGGAGTTAAGCAAGGGTTAAAATTAGTAGCTCCCAAGAGGCCAACATTATTGAGCGAGATAGAAACAATCCCTTTCACCGAAATTGAACAAACTCCATTGGCAAAACAACTTAAAACCTTACTGGTCAAAGTCTATTGTCCTTGACATAGATATTGATCAAAAGCCTAATGTCTTACAACAAAGTAGGTACTTCATTTTATGAGTGGAATATAGATGAAATGTCGGAGTACAACATTTTGAATATGCCTCAACAAATGACAATGGCTACTAATGCCTATAAAACTCAATTAGGAACTTTTGATCTTGCCATAGCTGAGCTTATGATAGTTGAATTTTTCAAATAATTGAAAGGTTGTTGAGATTACTACTTAACTGAATCTCAAAGACTTGATATTTTTAAAGTCATTAGGATTAACAAAGAAGGTGAGACAATCTTAGATGAGAATAGTGAGCTAATTTAGGATGTTGTCTCAACTTTAATATTAGCAATTCTTTACATTTTTATAAGGGATCCCTTATACTTAAAGACAAAAGATGTTGAGTTATTATCCAATCTTAGGTGCAAAAAGCTTTCAAATTTCAAACGATACAAAAACACCTTTTAACGAGAGTCATGGTTAGAGAAGATTCATATTAACCTTTTTGGAAGGAGAAGTTCTTAGCATGACTTCCTTCTCTATTAGGTGAGAAAGTGGGAAGCAAGATTAGAGAAAGTCATAATGACCAAATTTGTTACAAAAGATTAACTTATGGTGAGCTAATTAGTTACATTTAGAAAGAAGGATTAAAACTTTGCTAGGATATGAAACTCCAAAACTAGTTGAAATATGAAACGTTCAAAACCAAAAAAGAATTAGAAACTTTATGTCAACAATTTGGTATCTCTTACAAAAATAGTTAGAAAATATGTAAAGATTATAGTAAAGCTCCTAACAACAAAAATAGGAATAAATTCTCATTCAAAAGTAAAAGAGATCCTACAAAACTCCCAAACCAAAGAGATATATTAGTAAAGCTCAAATTTTCTCTTTAACATCTAGATTTAGATAGGTGTATCAAAAATAGTCATACAACAAAATACTATAGGATAAATAGAAAGCTTTAAAACTTAGAGTTCGAGTAAGAGATATTAGGTAAAATTCAAGCTTTAATGAGTATAGATAGTAAAAACTCTAATGATTACTCTAATGGAGAATTTGACGTGAAGCATTATAATTTAAAACTAATAGCTCAATAAGTAGTGATGAAATAATAGATAATGACCAAATACGAAAACAAAAACAAATCAACATAATAACAAAAGATCAAAAATTCCTCTCAAAAGTTATAAACGACATCTAAGAACCCCAATTGCAGACAAGTATAGTAATGTCAAAAATTGTCATTCATCACACAATAATGGCAAAATGCAGACAAGTATAGTAATATAGCATAATGCGTTACAAAAATATCAACAGCCAGTAAGCATAATTCATTACAAATATCAATAGGCAACAAAGCATAATGCCCATACAATCAAAGCAGTAAGAAGCATGTGATGGAAGAAAATGGACGCAGTACACAACTGCATAATGAGGCAAAACACAAAACCAAATGTGGTACATCGTCCTAACTACATAATGAGGAAAAACACAAAACGCAAAATATGCAATTGACGGTTAAACGAAGACACAACCGACGATTAAACCCATACAATCAAATTAAACAAAACACATAACCAACGATTAAACTCATACAATCAGAGTAGTACACAAAATCTTGTAAAAAACAAAGCCTAAATACAACAATGTCACCATCATAACTAAAACTAGATGGACCACTTACCTTAACCAATGATTAAATGATGATGACAATGATGGCATGCGATGGAAGAAGATGGATGTAGAGAAAGGAAGACAATGAGGAAACTGAAGCAAAGATGATAGGGAACGACAGATGACGACAGTGACAATGAACTATCGACGATGAAAAATAAGGAAATGAAGATAAGACAGAGGGGAAACCAAAGAGTGAAACATAAGAGGGGTAGGCTTCGGTAAGTTTAATGTTGTATGAAAACAATGTCGTTTGGTATTAAACCAAACGACATTATTTTTGTTTTATGAAAAACATTAAACTTTCAATTTTACTGATGAAATAGTTATTCCGTCAGTATTATCAACGAAATCCATTTCCTTTGATACACTTTGACTCTCGTTTATCACCAAGCATTCCCACCTATTTTACCAACAGACGTCTCTCTTCTGTCGACTATCAGAAAATTTACAGCGATAATTTCCCTTCACCTTTATTGATAGATATTTTGTTCGTCACAAAATGCAATTTTTCTGACAATGTTATTGATGAAAATTGATTTTCCATCGGTAATTTACTATGGTATTGTTTCCGTCACTTATTTGTAATTTTCTTGTAGTGTAGGCAATTAAAACTAAGACCTGTAGACACTTCTCTTATCTAATGCTCTTTCAAGAAGTTTGCACCACCCAGCTATATTTGAGAATATGATCTAATTGCTTTATATTTTGTTAACAAATCTTTATCTTGGGGCATGAATGTTTTGCAAAGTGCTTCGTATTTGCTGATAGGAGTGTGGGAGACTCTAATAGTCAACAAAGAAGAGACCCTTATTCACAAATATAACATGTAATGCTAAGTTTGTCCCAAATACAATATTGATCCAATTGTGCCTTCACGAAATTCTCACGATTTCATTATACTAGAGTTTGAATTAAAATCAGGATTCTTATTACAATCATTTTCTTAAAACAAATTCAAGGAAAAATAATATTCAACACTTTTGAATAAGAGGTTTATATGTGGCTAATAATATAAGCATATCATCAAAGCCAAAAAAACACTCAAAATAGCATGAAAATTATTTAAACCTATATTTATCCAAAGTAATTAAATAAAATATAGACAAACACTTTATAAATAAATAAAGGAGAACAAATCAAATAAAAAATTATTTTGTCAGAAGGTCCTTTAAATAAATCTTTTAAAAGTTTATAAAAACATATAATTATTTTTACATCAAGTTTTTACGTCAATATATACCTCAAAACCTTCGCTTGATGGTAGCACCAAAATTAGGCTAGAAATCAATCTCCTCTTAAGTTCCTCAAAACTCTTCTAATACTGATTGGTCTACTCAAGTTGATTTTCTTTCTTCAGCAGCTTAGTCAATGGGCTAGTTATTATCGAAATCCTTATACAATCTTCAATAATATCCAACAAGTCTCGTAAATGGTAGTATGAGTTTTGTGGCTTTATCATCGTTCTCCAAGGGAGGCAACTTGGGAGGTAGAAGACGAAATTCGACGTTAGTATCCTCATTATTTTAGATCCTCATGTGCATAAATCAATTTCGAAAATGAAGTTCTTTTAATGGGGAGAACTATAAAGCCCACAAAAGAAAACAAAAGAGTCCAGTCGTAACTAATTAACCCAAAGTTTGTGTAGAAGAGACATGTCCACCTGTTGTGTTGATCTTGGGCTCTAAAATGACTTCCACTTGATTTATGTCTACAATACCACCACTACAACAAACTAGGTTTTTAGCAACGAATTTAAATGTCGTTAAAGAAATAAAAATTGTTGCTATTATTAATGTGCGATGATTACATTTTGTCACCAAAATCGTTGTAGAATTCCAATGGTAAAACAGCATTGGCGATGTTTCAAATAAATCGTGCGAAAAGCTTTTTGTGACAAAAATAATGTGTCGGGAAAAATTATTACCGATGATATGGTGGAACGTCAGTAATGTTTTTGCGTGATGTTTTGTTTTGGTAGATAAAAGTCTTTTCCCACGAAACCTTAAGTGTCGATATTTATTTTTAGTGATGATTTATTTTTTGTAGCAAAAAACTTTTAGCTACAAATTCTTCCTGGGAAATGTTTTTAGAGACTTTTTTGAACGTAGGTAAAAAGTTTTTGTGACTAATTATATTTAGTCGCTAATAATCATCTGTGCCGACTTTTCTTTAGAAGCAAAAAAGTTTTAGCTACGAAATATTTGTTATAGTAAAAAATTTTTACCGACGTTGTTTATACGTAAGGAATTAGTTTTTGTGACAAATTTGATTTGGTAGCTAATAGTAATTAGTGACGAAATTTAAATTTTAATTTAATAATAAAATGAAATTTATAAATGGATTTATTTTAATTTATTACAATATTTAAGTTTTTTTACGAATTACTTTTGATAGCTTATATTATTTAAAAACAAATTCTAATTTTGAATTTTATAATTATTATAATTGTTAAAAACGAATTTATTTTAATTTATTACAAAATTTAAGACATTTTTAATATTTTGTAAATAATCATAAATTGAAATAAAATAAACATATAAAATAGAATGCATGTCATATATAAAACAATATTTACATCATTTACAAACTAAGAGTCTGAATTTTCGTCACTAGCACTATGATATGAAGAACCTAGCATTTGTTTAACCAATTTTTTAGGGTTGTTAATTTCTTTTAGTCCCCAATTTAACTTGTCTTCTGTACATTATAATTTGTTTTTTGTGCATTGTAATTTTGTCTTCAGTACTTGGTTCTCCTCTTGAAGCGCTGTCAACAATGCTGGTCGTGAGGAAGATGCTCCAATCGGCTTAGGGTCATACCCAAGCCCTTTGATATAACCCGATCGTGTACCAAAACCATTGTCGCAAATGTCATCGACATTGAGCTGATTTCCCTCAGCCAATGACTCTTGCAACAACTCCTGCATCTTGATCTACAATGTTAAGAAGAAAATGCAGTTAACTTAAAAATTATTAGTTAATATTATATTTAAAAATTGTAATATGAATTTATTTGTACTTACATAATTATTTTATGCTCTTCTAACGTCCAGCCTTGCCCTTGCTTGTAGTGTGTGTACTTGTACAATGTGATCCGATCACACTGTTGCCCTTGAAGTTGTGTTTGTAATTAAAATTAAATTGAACCAATTACAATTTATTGTATTAAAAATAGAATAATAAATTAAACATGTTATACTTCCTAATTCTTGTCGGACAACGATAAATGATCTAGACCCAGTGTTATGCAGAGTCGTCATTTTTGCTCTATTGACCTTCGGTTTTTGATGCTTTTTCTAAATAAAGAAAATTATTCATAAAATGTATAAATACAATTAATAGAAGAAAAAAATGAAGAGAAGAAAACAAACCTGAAACTGCAGTAAAGCCCAATAATCACACAATTTATGCCAATTTGCTTCAGTCTCCCTTTCCGGCACATGTCTCTTGACCTCTTCATTATATGGGAAGGACTGATAATATTTATGCAGTCGATAGCAATGATCCTTCAACTTTTGTTTTAGCAGTGAAGTGACACTGCTTGAAACCTCAAGCTGGTCGATATCTACAATATTGATCTTCATCTGTGAAAACACGTATTAGATAAGGTATTAATTTAGTTAAGCAAAATTGGAATACTTATAACAAAATGAATTGACATAATACCAAAACTTTATCCAAAGCATTTTGCAGCAAGTTATCTTCCTTCAACTGTCTGACATACTGAAGGCAAGGTAACTCATTCCAAACAATAACGCCCAACTCACTGGCCAATTTTGCTGCTTGGATCTTATCAACTGGGTGCCCTTATGTCGGATCAATAGTCACAGACAACTTGGAATTCATTGCAACATTCATCTGTTGTAACTCAACACCTTTTGTCTTTCCTCTACCTCGTTTTCTGAGGACAGTATTGGAACCTGAAAAAACAACATAATGATTAAAACAGACAAAACATTTAATGAAAGCATAAATGTGTATATGCTTGGTTATCAATAACAAACCTGGAGATCCCTCATGACTACTAGACGATGTTAGTAAAGGTTGTTGTTGTTGACTTTCCTCACGCGATGACGCTATTGCTAGTTGTTCTGTTGGAGAGACTTCATCGCTCGTAACCACCCTCTTCCTTTGTTACGACCAGGTCCCATAGTAATCAACCTGTGTCAAAATCAACAACATCAACAATATAATAAAATAGACATCAAATAAGAAAATGATCAACTACTGCAAAAACATAACTAAAACATAAAAAATATGCTTATAATCATTGTAAATCAACATAACTATAAGATCAACAACATAAGACCTATAATTATGATATTAACATTTTAAAGAAAAAAAACAATGAAACTTACATTCAATCATCTTCATCAAGATGAAGAAAATCATCATCATTAAGTTGATGTTTGTTTGATTCTTCATCATTAATATATATTCTAGCAAAGTATCGTTATTGTCATTGAAGTCATCCTGAGCATAGTCTTCATCTGTTTGTAAGATAGGATGAGGTTGGATTTCATCCAGTTGAACTATATGTGGCTTGACATCTCTCCTATAAAATGAAGATCTATCTACATCTTCTACTCTAATGCCATCGTTATTGATCTCCAATGCACTATCTTGATAGACTTCATAAGCATCTTCATCTAATTCACCAGCATCCTTTTCACATAAATCAAAGACATTCCTTTTATGAAACTTTTGAACAACCTTCCAATTGTGACCCAATACAGTATCATTGACGAAGAAAACTTGTTTGGCTTGAGTTGCAAGGACAAATGGATCATTATCATACCATATCTTACTAACATTTATGCTAGCAATATGCTCATTCACTCTCATGTCAGTTAGATCAAACCACTTGTATTTAAATAGAACAACCTTCTTATCCTTGATGTAGTGCAACTCTATAATTTTAGATATGACACCGTAGAAGTCAATTATTTCATCATCATGACATTCTTCAACGACAACCCCACTATTTTGACTTCTAACTTAACTATCTTGATCCTGTATGTGATATCGCACCCCATTAACAATGCAACCTATGTATTTCTTCCCACAAATATGAGCCCATATTCTAAACTATATAATGTTGTTTTCGTTTCTTATACGTTACGGTTATTTAACCGTATCATTTGCCCGACAATTTAAAATAAATATGAGGATGAGACATGTTCTCATATATACATATTTTGTAATTATTATGAAACTTACTCGATTTTTAAACCATGATATAAACTTCTCCCTATGTCTTTCTTCAACATTAACGATCTATTTGCTTCGAATTGTATCGTTGTTCTCTCTATTGGGAAAAAAAAAGCACAGTAACATCTATGAGTTAATAAAGGAAATTCTAATATGATTGTTTGAATGAAAAGGAATATATGCGCTCCATGTATGTATCGATGTTCTCGCCATTGTTCAAAATATACCAATGGGCAATTTCGAATTTGTTCTTACTTAACTCAACATATTTACCCGCACCAAATGGCCTCACCTTTTGCGAGAAAATAGACAAACCACCATTGTCATTGAAATCAAAGTTACGTTCTGGTCTATTAAATCTCATCTCCACATCAGTTAAGTACATTGAGTAAAATGTCAAGCATTCATTTGCTATATAAGCCTCTACAATAGACCCCTCTAGTCGAGCTCTATTACTTACATAACGCTTAAAAGAACATAAAAACCTAAACATAAACGATTAAACAATTAGGAATTGTTACTAACAAATAATATAGCAAAAACTTGTTGAATTTAATACAAATTACCTTTCAATTGGAAACATCCATCAAAATTGAACTGGTTCACCAAGTTTTGCTTCATATAGTAAGTGAATTGCCAAATGGACCATAACATCGAAAACGATGGGGGAATAATAGTTCAAGCTTACATAGAATCAATGTTATGTCTTTCTTCAATTTATCAAGCTCTTCAACTTGAAGTGTCTTGCAACATAATAATTAAAAAACTCTCCCACTTGACCCAAAGTAACTGACACATCTTTCGGCAAACACCTACGTATTCCAACAGGAAGTAGCCATTGCAAAAGTACATGGCAATCATGACTTTTCAACCCTGACAATTTTCCTTCTTTAACATTCACACAATTACCTATATTAGATGCATACCCATCAGGAAATTTGACTGATTGGAGGAACTAACAAAGTGCTTGTTTCTCATTTTTTGACATGTTGTAACAAGCAAGTGGAATAAAGTATGATCCATCATCTCTTCTTCTCAAATGCAAATCTTTTCTAATATTCATGTCTTCCAAGTCTAGTCTAGCTTAATAGTATCTTTTGATTTCCCAACAATTCCCATAACAGTCCCTAAAATGGCCTTATAAACATTTTTCTCAATATGCATGACATCAAGATTGTGCCTCAATAGTAATTCTTTCCAATATGGCAAGCTGAAAAATATGCTTCTTTTAGTTCAATTCAATTTGATCTCATTTCTTTTACACTTTCTATTACTTGGGTGTTTGCCTGGTGTAACGTCAACTGAATGTGACATATCAGGGCTTTCTCCAAACTGGTCTGGAGGTGATCGGGTCACAATGGGAGAACTTCTTAAGATATTGAGAGAGATGGGGGGCAGAAGGGCAGTAGGACCGGATGAGATCCCTATAGAGGTGTGGAAGCATATGGGACCTATAGGTATAGAATGGTTAGTACAACTGTTTAATGTGATCCTCGACTCCGCTAAAATGCCAGATGAATGGAAACTGAGTAGGTTAATCCCAATGTACAAGGACAAAGGGGACATCCAACTGTGCCACAACTATAGAAGCATCAAATTAATAAGTCATACTCTGAAGCTGTGGGAGAAGGTTATTGAGAAGAGAGTTCGGCGAGTTGCTTCTATATCAACCAACCAATTTGGATTTATGCCTGGTAGGTCCACCACAAAAGCCATACATTTACTCCATAGGCTAATGGAATGCTATAGGGAACGTCGACGAGATTTACATATGGTCTTTATTGATTTGGACAAGGCTTATGATAGGGTCCCTAGGGAAATTTTATGGCGATGTTTGGAAGCAAAAGGCATTCCTATGACCTATATCCACGTAATAAGAGATATGTATGACGATGTTTTGACTAGCGTCAAAACGATAGGGGGCGACACAGAAGCGTTCCTGATTGGTATTGGCCTACACCAAGGCTCAGCTTTAAGTCCGATTCTTTTTACATTGGTGTTGGATGAACTTACCAAACATATCCAAAGAGAGGTATCTTGGTATATGTTATTTGCGGATGATATTGTCCTGGTAGATGAGACTAGGGTAGGGGTCCAGTCCAAGTTAGAATACTGGAGAGAAGCATTAGAATCGAAAGGTTTTAGACTGAGCAGGACTAAGACGGAGTATTTAGCATGCAACTTTTCGGGTGCCCAAATGGCCCACTAAGCAGCAGTAGTTATTGGGCCTGACGTCATTCCATAAACCCAGAGCTTTAAATACCTTGGGTCCATCATCCAAAGTAATGGTAATATCGATGAGGATATAGTCCATCGTATCCGATCTAGGTGGGGCAAATGGCGAAGCGCCTCAGGTGTCTTATGTGATAAAAAGATTCCTTTAAAGCTTAAAGGCAAGTTTTACAATATAGTGATTAGGCCTACCATGTTATATGAGGCGGAATGTTGGCCTGCCAAATGTCGACACACAAGACAACTGTTAGTAGCTGAGATGTGTATGCTTCGATGGATATGCGACCTTACCAGAAGAGATAAGGTACGTAATCGGGTTGTAAGAGACAGACTACAGGTGTTCAGTATTGTCGACAAATTGCGTGAGACCAGGCTTAGGTGGTTTGGACATGTGAGCAGAAAACCCTCTGATGCACCAGTCAGAAGATGTGAACAAATTATCCTTAGTGGATACAGAAGGAGACGAGGCAGACCATACAAGAACTGGAGGGAAGTGGTCAAGAAAGATATGACAGAGTTAGCTCTCATTACAGAAGCTGCCAGAAGTAGAAAATTCTGGTGGAATAGGATAAAGGTGTGTGAAACCCTTTGAAGTTCACCAATGACAGTCGAGTAAGTCTATCAGGACTGTGACTGGTACCACTCGAACGGTGTTTCAACAGCATGTAAGGGAAAGGCCCAGAACGAATGCCGGTAATCCAATAACATTCCCATTCTCTCAAGGTTGCCGCACACGTAATTCTAGGCCTACAGGAGTTAAACAGAGAAATTTCCATCCCAGCCTAACAGGTATGCTTCCAGAGTTGGGCTCCATTTAAGGTATATCCCTCTCTTTACTTATTTATTTCCTTCTTTTTTCATTATTATCTCATGTACCTGTGGGTCTACCAGAAACAACCTCTCTACTATGTAGGGGTAAGGCTGCGTACTATCATGACTCCCTAGACCTCGCGTTTTTGCGAGATTCCAAACTGAGTGATGATGATGATGATCCTTGTTGAATATGTTTGATCATTACAGACAGGACAATCCATATACCCTTTAATGCTCCACCCCGACAAATTCCCATAAGCTAGGAAATCATTTATAGTCCACAATACAGTAGCACGCATTGTAAATATGTTACTTTTAACAACATCAAAAGTTTTTATTCCATATTCCCATATATCATTTAAGTCATCAATTAATGGTTGCAAGTATTCATCGATGTCCTTACCAGGAGCAGTAGGTCCTAGAATAAGCAAAGACAATAACATAAAAGGCTTCTTCATACACTTTCATGGAGGTAAATCATAT
Organism: Erythroxylum suave; assembly: GCA_027563595.1. Classification (NCBI taxonomy): domain Eukaryota; kingdom Viridiplantae; phylum Streptophyta; class Magnoliopsida; order Malpighiales; family Erythroxylaceae; genus Erythroxylum; species Erythroxylum suave. The sequence continues at coordinate 8,556,796 of JAOSBN010000178.1, read as the reverse complement.
GGGACTAGAATCACCAGGCCACATGCTATATGAATTACTCATATTACCGAAAGGATTAAGTCCATCTGAGGCCAATCCAAGTCAAACATTACTACAATCTTGCCCAAACCATAGAAACTTTCTATCAAGCTCTTTCCATGCCATTGAGTCAGCTGGATGATGCATAATGTTATCATTAATGTGTTTCTTTTTATGCCACCTCATATCTAAGGCTGTTTTTGTTGACATATACACCCTTTGTAATTGTGGCTTAATAGGAAAGTATCGAAGGACTTTGATCGGCATCTTTTTCCCTCTCCCATCATCCACCCGCCACCTTGATGTACCACAAATAGGACACAACTGAAGTTCTTTACTTTCCTTCTAATAAAGTACACAGTCATACTTACAAGCATGAAATGAAGTATATCCCAATCTAAGGTCCCTTAACAATTTCTTCACGTCATAGTACGATTTTGGTAAGTTATGTTCCCTAGGTAATGCATCGTTTAGTAAGTCAATTAACATGTCAAACAACTTTTTACTCCATTTATTATAAACCTTCAAATGCAACAATTTCACAACAAATGAGAGTTGAGAAAAATTAGAGCACCCTGGATATAATTATTCTTGAGCAACTTTCAATAACTTCCCAAAATTATCTTCGGTCATACTACTAATTATTTTAGGAATTCCTGATTTATTCCTAGTCTCCATATAATTCTGACAATCGTTTGACATCTCATCAATACCATCATCACCATCATCATTATCATCAAGATCATTACTATCATCAACATTATAAGATGTACCGGCACTTCTACTACAACTTGCTTCCTTACGTTCACCATGATAAACTATTGACTATAGAATTTGTCTACACCTCGGATGAGCAAGTGATTATATACCACAACTTGACTTTGAAAGTCCACATTTAAGCAATCAATGCAAGGACAACGAATACTACATTCTTCACCCATTTGATCCTTAACAAACTGCATGAAATTTAAACTCCTCCTACATATTCAGTTGACCATTTTCGACAAGACATCCAACTCTTATCCATTTAGCTAGACAATAGAAGAAGATAACAAAGTTATAACATGCATTTTCGGTATAATGTTAGGTTTAAAAAGCTTTAGTATAATATTACATGCAGTAAACAACTTGTTGCATTTCATATGCAGCAATTAAGTAACCAATTTAAAACAAAATGAAATGATAACCAATATATAAAATAATGAAGACTACTAATAATAATAATTATCTGAAGATTTATAGTACTTGTATGCGATTGTTGATTCCAAGCAAAGGACGAGGACCGAGTCCGCAAAATAATAATGGGCATGGGATTGGTTAACAACAAATATTATAAAAAACAATAATAATAATAATTTAAAATTATAACCAAAATAATAATAATGAAGGCTACTAATAATTTGCCTACCTAAAGATGTATAGTACTTGTATGCAATTGTTGATTTCGAGCTAAAGGACGAGGACCGAGTCTCTAAAATAATAATGGGCATGAGATTGGTTAACAACCAATACAATAAAAACAATAATAATAATAATAATTTAAAATTATAAGTAAAATAATAATAATGAAGGCTACTAATAAATTGCATACCTAAAGATGTATAGTACTTGTAGCGATTGTTGATTCCGAGCAAAAGGATGAGGACCGAGTCTGCAAAATAATAATGGGTGTGGGATTCGTTAACAACAATTACAATAAAAACAACAATAATAATAATTTAAAATTATAAGTAAAATAATAATAATGAAGGCTACTAATAATTTACATACCTAAAGATGTATAGTACTTATATGCGATCTTTGATTCCGAGCAAAAGGACGAGGACTGAGTCTGTAAAATAATAATGGGCATGGGATTGGTTAACAACAATTACAATAAAAACAATAATAATAATAATTTCAAATTATAACAAAAATAATAACAACAACAACAACAACAACAACAACAACAACAACAACAACAATAATAATAATAATAATAATAATAATAA
>JAOSBN010000178.1:8527784-8554687 GCA_027563595.1 Erythroxylum suave | reverse complement strand
GTTAAGGACTATAGTATCCCAGGAACATCAGTAGGAAAGATCTTTTTGACAATTGGCGCAATTTCTAACTTGTTTGTTCCATTTAATACTGGGATGATTCCTGAGATACAGGTATCTTCTATATCCAAATTCATCAACTTATCCATCTGTTTATGCATTCCATTATCTTACCTTTTTTTTTTCCTTGATTGACTTGTAACAGGCAACTGTAAGAGCTCCTGTAGTTGGGAACATGATGAAGTCACTTTATGTGCAGTTAACAATTGGAATTTTACCAATGTTTGCTGTTATGTTTTGTGGGTATTGGGCTTACGGATCATCAACATCTTCCTATTTGCTAGATAATGCGAGTGGTCCAGTTTGGGCAAAGGCACTGGCCAATATTGCTGCATTTCTTCAATCAATCATTTCTTTTCATGTAACATCTATGCAAAATCTGTCAGAATTAGAACACAGTTTTCTTCAAAAAATGACTAACTCTTGTTATACTTCTTGTAGATATTTGCATGTCCATCGTACGAGTACTTGGATACTACTTTTGGGCCTAAAGCAAGTGGTTTGAGATTTCAGAAGCTGTCACTTAGAGTTGGGTTAAGAGGGAGCTACTTGGCTATTAGTTCAGTGATTGCAGCTCTTCTACCATTTATAGGAGACTTCATTGGGCTCATTGGGTGTGTGTGTGTCATTCCTCTTCCATTTGTTGTCCCTCATCACCTGTACATGATGGCTAAGAAGAATAAGCTAAGTTCTCTGCAGAAGATGTGGCATTGGCTTAATGTCATATTATTTGAAGCTTTATCAGTTGCAGCAACAGTTGAATCTGTGAGGCTCATTGTAATACATTCTAAAAATTACAAAATATTTGGAGAGTGAATGATGCAAAAACTTAATGGGATTTGATAGTTTTTGTTAAGATTTATTCTAAATATATCCTATCTTTATTTTTGACATTTTTTGGACATAGAAATTATCATAAATCTTAAAAATTTGCCTTAATTGAAGATTACGTTTTAGATTTGGGATATTTTGACAGTGCATAGTTAAAGTGGAAATTGAGCAATACGTACATTTGAGAGTTTGTATTTGAATGAATTTCAATAACTTGTGTTTTAATAGGAAGATGAAAAAGACACGTCAGTGAAAAAAACCTAGTGGGTAAGCATGTGTTACAACAAAGAGAGAGTGACGTGTTCATTGTAAGGTGGTCGTTGACTGCACACATTAGGGTTTTATCACTTGAAACAAAAAAGTGCACTGCGTATGGGATTTTGTGCTGCTGCTTTGTTTTCTCATTATTTCTGTTAAGCTGATTGCGTGTGTCTTTGAGCAGTCCTTTCTATTCTGATTTTATCTCTTACAAGCAATATACGTACGATGTGGAGTTGCTGATTTTTCTGGATCTTTGAAGTTGATTGCAAGATACAGCACAGAGAAGATTGTGTGACTGACGGGTGCTTGACTTATTGATGCAGTGACGTTTTTATATTAGCGAACAATTTCATATATGAGATTTATTGTTTGTTTGTTTTATTTGTTCTTACTTTTGAGTAAAAATAGTTAGGAAAATCCTCTGACGAGGTTAATACGAGTCGGTCGTGTTATTGGACATGAAATCTTTCACGGGTAGTTAGGTTGTGGGTTAGTTGCATAGATTAAGTAGTACGGGGTTAGATTAATTTTATGTAATCGTTGCGAACTACAGTGAAAGTGATTAATTTAGGTGAGGATCCCGTAGACATAAGCAAAGTGTACCGAACTGCGTTACTAAACGTCAGTATCTTTATCACTTAGCTTTCGTGAGATTTTACTTTACCTATGTGCAAAATAATTTTAAAAAGTCTGCGAAATATTCATAACTTAGGAATTACAGTTTTCTAATCTCAAAATCCAAAGTTCAATGTTTTCTTATCTTATCATTTCAGTAATTGAAGTTTGACGAAATTACAAATTTAAGAGAATATAGGTTACAACAGGGTGGATCGAATTTAAATATTTAAATATGACTTCAAATCAACATTTAATTAAATATATTTTAAGTAAATTGAGATAATCCTATGCTCACGTTTCACTTTCACGTTTCACTAATTAGGCTGACTTAAGCTTAATTAGTGAAGAATCATAATCGCAATATTACATTGCTTTTGGTTCCTGAAATGAAATAATCTAACTTCTTCCTGCCTCTACTTTACCATATCTTTATTAAGGTTACGTTTGGATCTGCAGTAAACAATTAGAGGTTAGAAAAAAGTGCAATGCCACTGCAGAAATTAATAAGCAGAAAAAGAGTTTCGGTAGGAAACTATTTCTACAGTAAAATTTTTACTTTCGATTAATAACCTTCACTATAAGTATTATTTTCTATTATACCCTTAATTAATATGACTAATAATATATTTTATGAAATATTTTATTTACCAAATTTATTTTATTTATATTTATATTTATATTTAATATTTTATAATTTATAATTTTAAATTTATATGACTAATAATTTATTTTTAATTGTTTATACAACAATTAATAGTTTATTAAATCAATGGGTTATTTAGTCATTTTATCTATTTTCAGCAACACCAATTTTCACATTTCAGCAGTTGCCAAAACAATAATTCTAAACATATAAGTACTTATTGAAAATAAATACTTATCATTTCAGTATGTTGATTCAGCAGGTTATCAATTGTCACCGCTCTCCCAAACCAAGCCTAAGTATGTAACGTTTTTATCTTAATGATAACTTAAGAGAGCTTTATTTTGAAGTATTTTTGGCATTCTTTCTTTTATTTTTGTTCGCATAAAAACATATTTGATTCGCATGCGACTTATTTTAATTTCGAAGAAAAAGATTAATTAAAAATTAAGATACGTTAGTATTTAAATTGAATATTATACGTCATTAGCTCGTTAAAGAAAAAACATAAACATTCCATGTATTTGAATTCAATTCGAATACATACATTAGTGTAAAGGTTATGAATAGACTAATATGGATTGAAAATATGCAGTGCCCTTGAGCCTATTCCATTACCAGGTATTACTCCACTCAAATCTTAACAAGAGAAGATACAGCTACTGCCAGATATTACTGCACCGAAATCTTAACAAGAGAAAGATACAGCTACTTGTTATTCTTACAAATCTTCTTATATTCCTTGACTTTGTCGTTAAATATTGCCAATATAACTAAACAGAAGTCCTAGTTTGTTGATATTAATGAAGACTTCATTGGAGATAATAATGATCATAATCATGAAGACAACAGATAACTTGATGAGAAGTTGACAAAAATAAATGGACATGACAATTTGTCTCTGCAAGATGGACAAAGAATAACCGTTGGCTTGATGATGATAATATAATTAATCTTCTTGTAAAATAGGTAGTGCCCACGCTCATACCTCGCCATGACGTTAATGGGCATTGAAACCAATTATAGCATTTTTAGTGATCAAGTTGTAGCATTAGCATAGGAGTTGTGTATACGCTATCCAGAATAAGGAATTTCTCCAACAGATTCACTTCACACTACAACAAATTATAGAGTTTACTAACAGAAAAGGTAAAGTTTTTAGACACTTTTTTTATGTCTTAAAAAAAAATTTAGACGTTTTATAAAGCGTAAAAAAATCAAGTATCACAAAAAATATTTTCAACAGTTTTCTAAAACACATAAATGCGTTGAAAAAATATAGGTTTTTTACGCATCTAAGCATCGAAAAAACATAGATTTTTTTACGCTTTTAAGCGTCAAAAATCTATTTACATATAGATGCGTCGAAAACATACATTTTCGATGTTTTTTTAGATACATAAATGTTATTTTCGAAACTTTGTGTAAACTTTTAGATGCTTTTTTTGCCAATATTTTTTACTTTTAAACAGTTTTTTACGTCGAAAAATTCCACTAATTTTTAGTTAAAAAATAAGCTTACGATTTGCTTTTTGCATCTTTTTTAAGATCACTCACATTATTATAATAAATTTTAATAAATTAATCACATAAAAACTTAATTCAAATTGAAATCAGAGAAAAAGAGAGAAGATAGAAACAAAACTCAATTATTACTTACCTATTAGAATGATTAATATAATATAGCAATTGGTGGTAACCAATCCATACAAGTCACGTAGATCATTGCTAAAGAAAATCAATCAAACAAACGAATTGCATCGATCCCCTACTCTGTATTTTGTATATACAAGAAGTGTAACCCAGTACATATTAGATATCTTATAGTATTTACGACTAAATCAAACAAAAGAACATGAACTTTGCAGCTACAAATCTCAACTTCAAAAGAACGTCTTTAGTATATTTACTTATAAGTCAAACCTCACATTCCATCGACTGTTCATGTTTGCATTCAAAGTCTGATTGTTTTCCTTAATATAAAAATAAGGCACCTGAAAGACAAAAAGAAGAAAAATAACTTATAAATTAGGTAAGTTAATTATATGATTTGATGGAACCTTACAATGAATACATAAGCACCAAAAAACATGACTAGAAGGTATACCTTACTCATCCGCCTATATTCTCCCAAATCAAACCAAATCTTGCAAAGCTTAAGATTTGTCTTGAACCAAGGTCTCTACAAACAGGAACTCAAGTAAAGAAATGGTGCAAAGATGAACCTTTTAAGAAAATGAAGCAAGCTATTCATTCTATAACTCAACAGAAAATGGCTCAGTAGTTAATCCAAGATAGCTAGAGATAGCTGCATTATTTGAAAGGACAAAGAATTGAAGAGGGTTTGCAGAGGTTGGTTGTAGGACGAAGTAGCCTATGTAAGTTGCTTTTGAGAAAACAAAAGTTCAACCTGTGAATCTAAACATCCAAGTACTATATAAGAAAATGATGGATGTTCATAATCTGAGAATCGTACATGCATCCCATAGACCAAAGAAGGACCTCACCTAGTTCTAAAATCTACCAAAGGAATATAACGGAAACTTCCATTGTTTTGTCAGATGGAGAAAACATCTGACAATATTTATAAACAGGTGGTCTAGACTGTTACACCTTACTTTTATATGTAAAGCAAAGATAGGAGAATGAAACACTAAATTTGTTGTTTCTGTTATGACCTCTAATGATGAATTCTCTATCTCTCTAAAGGATGATTCTCTATATATATTACAGTAGACACGTATAAAATTAGATCATACTCTAATCCAGCAATCATATATCCAAATTTAACTCTCCAGACAAGATAAATACGATCTAGATATCAAAACTTTTGGATTTATGGATAATCAACATGTGCTGAAGTAGACACGCTTGTTCTCTTCACCGGACGTGCGTTGACAGGATCACAGGATATTGTAGTGGTTATTAGAGAATATATGAGGTTAATATTGTAATTGTGTATAGTAGGTCAACTTCCTACTTTGTAGGATCTCCCTTGTATAAATATTTGATATTCATGAGTAATACAAGTCAAGTCATTATCATCAATCTGTCATGGTATCAGGGTAGTACGGTCCTAGGGTTTCCAACTGCCAACTATTTTTTGCTTCTTTTTCATCTCTATCACAAGTCTCTATCACATGAATTACTTTGTACTTCTCTGCTTATGTCTACAGTCACAGACATGTCTACCCACACAAGTCCAACACTTCCGAATCAATTTGATCCCATCAAGCCTCTCATAATTTTGAACATCACACATCACAATGCTATCAAACTCACGCCTCAAAATTATCTTATTTGGCGTCGTCAGTTTGAGTCGCTTCTCACAGGTTACAATCTTCTATTATATGTTGATGGGTCTGTCGCCCCTCCACCGGAATTTCTCACTATCTCGACTGAATCTGCTATGCCATCTTCAGAGATCATAGTTACTACAGTGGACAATCCTGTGTTTCAGACGTGGAAACAACAGGATAGTCTCATCCTCACTGTCCTCCTCGGTTCGGTCACGCAGGCAGTGGCTCCTCTCCTTCACACCGCTCCTTCATCACGTGCAGCATTGGTTATTTTGCAGGAGACATACACAAAACCTTCACGAGGACATGTCAAGCAATTAAAACAGCAGATCAAATCACTGGTTCAAGGTTCTTCTTCTATTTCTGACTATTTACTCAATATGAAATCAAAGGTCGATGAATTGGCATTAATGGGATCACCTCTTTCTCATGAGGACTTCGTGGACAAAATATTAGAGGGACTCAATCCCAGCTTTCAGTCAGTAATCTATGGGGTTAATGCTCGGGACACACCACCGTCCTATGAAGAGCTACATGAAAAATTAATCATGAAGGAGCTACAGATTCTTCAGTCAGCCCCAGCTGCTCTCCCGTTGTTCCCAGTCATTGTGAATTCCACTGCAAGTTCACAGAAGAACAAACAATGGCGTCCTTGTCCACCTACAGTCTTTGGGTTATCGTCCTCAACTGCTTTAGGCCACTGGAATTCCACTTCCACCGCAGCACCACCTCAGTCATCCCACCAGTTTTAGTCTCGTCCCTCTCGTCGTCCCTTTCAAGGCTACTGTCAAGGGTGTTGTGCCCAGGGACATCGGATCTCAGACTGTCCCCACTATCAACCGACTCCCCGGTCATCACAGGTGCCTTTCTCGGGTCTTCAGACGTCGACCAGGCCTCTCACTCCTCGGCCATTTGCTCCAACTCCCTGGCAACCATATGCTGCATACACAGTCTCCTCACAACCCTTGCTTCCCACCCCAGCTGCCTATGCCACATCACTGTATCCTTCTTACCCAACTTCTCCACAGCCACCGCCCTCCCCCTCATGGCTGCTCAATTCCAGAACTTCTCACCATGTCACCAATGACCTTGCCGATCTCTCCCTTCATACTCCTTATCCGGAACATGATCAACTAACCATCAGCGATGGCACATCACTCCCTATCCGTCACAGTGGTTTTGCCTCTTTGCCTACTCCTACGTGCAATCTTCATTTAGACAATATTTTACATGTTCCTAGTGTTCAACAAAATTTACTTTCTGTTTATCAATTGTGCAATTCAAATAATGTTGCTATTGAATTTACTAGTTCTGGTTTTTGTGTGAAGGATCGATGCACGAGAGCCAGTCTTTTGACAGGTCCAACTAGGGATGGAGTGTACCAGTGGCCGACACAATTCTCCTCATCTCCACCAATCATTACATTCTCCACTACCAACACTTCTCAGTCTGTGTGGCACAGTAGGTTAGGGCATCCGTCTTTATTAGTGTCCAAGCATATTCTTTCTAGGTTTGGCTTGTCAGTCACTAGTTCTATGAATAATTCACCGTGTGATGCGTGTCAGTGCAATAAGAGTCATAAACTGCCTTTTGGTGAGTCCACACTTGTGTCCACTCGTCCACTCGAGTATATTTTTTCTGATGTTTGGACTTCTTCGCTTTATTCCAATGAACACTACAAATATTATGTTCTCTTTGTGGATCACTATACCAAATTTATGTGGTTGTTTCCTTTGCATCGTAAATCTGATGTTCATGATATCTTTGTTAAGTTTCATGCACTTGTTGAAAATTACTTCCATCAGAAAATAAAATGCTTTTACTCGGACAATTGTGGTGAATTTATTTCCTTAGCTTCATATCTAGCAACTCATGGCATATCTCATTTCACCACACCTCCCCATACACCTGCCTCTTACGTACTGGCCACATGCCTTCCAAACTGCAGTCTATCTCATTAATCGCTTACCCACACCCACACTTCAAATGTCCTCACCGTTTGAAAAACTGTTTGGTACCTCCCCCAACTACTCAAAATTTCGAGTCTTTGGCTGTCTGTGTTTTCCGTGGCTTTGTCCTTATATGTCGCATAAACTTGACCCCAAATCAGTTCCCTGTGTGTTTCTTGGCTACTCTAAGACTCAGAGCGCCTATCTATGCCTAGATCCTGTCACTTCCAAAATTTATGTCTCCCGTCATGTCCAGTTTGTAGAGTCTATCTTTCCCTTCAAGTCTCACGGTTCCCAACTTCCTCGTCCTACCTTTGATACTTCTTCCAATTGGTATCCCCCTATCTATTTCCTTCCCCTGTCTCATTGTCGGTTCCTACGGTACACTCTCCATCCCCGATTACACTGTCTCTGGCTGCCTCCATGCCAGATTCTTCAGACGAGGCTCCGTCCACTACATCTGCTTCACCCTCTTCTCCTTCCCCACCACTACCACCTGTTCCCTCATCACAAAATATTCATCCTATGACCACCTGTGCCAAAAATAACATCACCAAACCCATCACTAAACTTAACCTTACCACTCAACTTCACGCCTCTCCTGACTTTGAACCAACCACTGCCACCCAAGCTCTCAAAGATGCCAGGTGGCGAAAAGCTATATCCGAAGAGTTTGAGGCCTTGATGAGGAATGGGACTTGGGAATTGGTACCTCCTGAGTCGGCACAAAATCTTATTGGTTGTAAGTGGATTTTTCATGTGAAACATCACTCAGATGGTTCTGTTGAAAGGTACAAGGCTCGACTGGTCGCTAAAGGGTTCCATCAACGACTGGGGGTAGATTTTCAGGAGACTTTTAGTCCTGTGGTCAAACCTACAACCATCCGCTTGGTGCTCACTATAGCTCTTACATGTGGCTAGTCCCTACGTCAGCTTGATATTAACAATGCCTTTCTCCAAAGCTCTCTCCAGGAGGAAGTATATATGCCGCAGCCCCAAGGGTTTGTGGATCAGGATCGTCCTCACTATGTCTGTAAGCTTCACAAAGCTATCTATGGGTTGAAACAGGCACCTAGGACCTGGTACTCTGAGCTTCGGGCCTTCCTTCTCTCACAGGGGTTTTATAATTCCAGGGCTGACACATCCTTATTTATCTTTCATCATTATTCAGTCACCATTTATCTCCTCATCTATGTAGATGATATCATTGTTACTGGATCTCACCCTTCTGTTGTCAGGCGCTTTCTTGATACCTTGGCCAATCATTTCTCCTTGAAGGATCTTGATGAACTATCTTATTTTCTTGGAGTAGAAGTCCTCCCTCATCCACGAGGACTAGTGTTATCCCAACGAAAGTATGTCCTTGATCTTCTTACTCGTATGAATATGACGGATGCAAAACCTGTGCAGACTCCATTGTCTTCTGATCAGCGACTGACTCTCCTGGATGGTACTTTACTACCGTCACCCTCTGATTACAGAGCTCTTATGGGCAGCCTCCAGTATCTTTCTCTTACTCGACCGGATGTTGCTTTTGCTGTGAATCGTCTCTCTCAATTTATGCACCAACCGAATACTTCTCATTGGTAAGCAGCCAAGCGGGTCTTGCGCTATTTATGTGGCACTATTGATCATGGCATTCTCCTCCGCCGCGATTCACCCTTGACTCTTTATGCCTTCTCAGATGTAGACTGGGCGGGTGACCGTGATGATTACTCCTCCACTAGTGCCTATATTGTTTATCTGGGTGGTAGTCCCGTCTCTTGGAGCTCTAAGAAGCAGCACACAATTGCTAGGTCCTCTACTGAAGCTGAGTACCGCTCTGTTGCTTCTGCGATAGCTGAGATACGTTGGATTTGTTCTCTCCTTACCGAACTTGGTGTCATCACACCTCAGATTCCAGCCATCTACTGTGATAATGTTGGTACCACTTATCTGTGTTCTAATCCGGTGTTTCACTCCCGTATGAAACACATTGCCTTGGACTTTCATTTTGTTCGGGAACAGGTCCAACATGGTCTTCTTCGAGTGACCCATGTATCCTCAGCTGATCAACTTGCTGATGCCCTCACTAAGGCACTGCCTAGATCCGTCTTTCAGGCTATTCGTGACAAGATTGGACTTACCTCTTGCCGTCCATCTTGCGGGAGCCTATTAGAGAATATATAAGGTTAATATTGTAATTGTGTATAGTAGGTCAACTTCCTACTTTGGAGGATCTCCCTTGTATAAATATTTGATATTCACGAGTAATACAAGTCAAGTCATTATCTTCAATCTGTCACGGTCAAACACTCATTTTTATTAAAAATAGTTTTTGAGGTAAAAAAAATTACTTATTCACTCCCCAAAAGCTTAATCTAACAAACGCTTAAATTTATCTGAACTTAATATGCTGTCGAATGTCATTAGATCTAAGTAGCAAGTTAATCAGCAACTGTTCAATGGCTTCACACAAGAAGGCAAGGTCGTAGATAACAACAAATTAAGGGATGTCAACAAAAGGGCAGATATGTTGTTTCCGAGGTTGTTTGATATTCAATTTAATTCAGATATTTTTCGGTACGTAAATTAGATTCCGTTTGAGTTAGAGGTATTCAGTAGGATGGTAATATCGATCACACTCTTGACCAGATATATGTTCTCAATTTCTCATCTACCTTCTTGTCTTTTAAGTGATTCTAAACTAATAAATCGATTAATAACTTAATATCATTTGTTTATTCACATGTAAAAGAAATTATATACCAAGTATCAGTCATTATTATGTCTTTATCAAAAGCCATTATTATGTCTCTATCTTAAAGAGGAAGAAATTCGATCCTTTAACATTGTCCTTTTAACAAATTAGCAACGTTTTGGTACAACAACTACATGTCGACAAATAGTTTAGGAATTATATCCTATATGTCTCATATGCAAAGATGAGAAGGATGATAGAAACCATCTTTTTTTTTCAATACTGGTATTTTAAAGTTATTTAGAGTAGGGTGTTTCATCTACTATTGGTGCATTGTCACCTATATGAATGGATAAGATCCTTTTATAGAAAATAAAAGACTAAGGAACTTAAACAAATGGAATGGTGTTAAAAACTACCTTTATATCCACAATTTACTCAATTTTGAGAGAAAGAAACAATTGAATATATAAAGGGGTAGATACTGAAAAACATCTCCTGGTAGAGAACACTTTAAATTGGATTAGAGAACTCTTACTAGCTAGAAATCTACAAAGCAGTATCACTGCAAACATGAAAATCAAATGGAACCTTTAAATTTTTTCTCCCAAGCTTGTTGTAACAAACATTAGTGTCTTTTTTGGTTTTTTTAATACTTTTATCATTGTAATGGTATAATAGTTCAGCTAGTGTTAATAAAATTTATTTATTCATCTTTCAAAAAAATTGTAGTTGGAATTTTGACTACTATACACCAAAATATATGGACTCGTACCACTTTCATCAATGTAACCCTCTTAACTCCAGTAAAGTTTGTTAAATTTAAAAGAAAGAATCCACAACTTTTTAGGAAATTCATGTAGTAAGCTCAAACTAATCCGACACATATGCAATAGGAGATATAGAGGTGTAGGGAAGTTATGCTAAGAATTGTGGCATGGTTTAGTACACTAAATATCTTTCTATACATTACTACAAGGTATGTCTCCAATTGATAAAACTTGAGCTTCCATCTTTATATTGTTAGTTTATGCCCTTATGATCAATTAGTTGGTTGTAGTTTTATGTATGACATTATTATTTAATTAATAAAGACATTATTTATCTTTGTGTATTTTGTCAATTACATTCCATATTTTAATACTGACTATAAAATCCCTGTAATAATTACTGTGCAATTCAAATTTTAATGAGATCATAATTATAAGATTCAATTTAATTTATATATTATTCATAAATTGTTTCTATTTTAGTTTCATCAAGACAAGATATTGATGAAACGATAAAACTAATACATGTTATATTTCTTTCTTATAAAGAAAGTAATTGATCTCATGAATAAAAGTATGGAGATAAACAAATGTGTGGGTGCTTATTAGAGAATAATTTTATTAAAATGAACACATTATAATCATCGCAAGTGGAATATTACTTATTCATCTGTGTATTTTCTTATCATGATGGTTGTATAAGTAATCCTCATACTTGAGATTATCAAGGTATCTCATGTGAAAATTACTATGTTTTAATACTAATTATGACATATCCTATTTAGAATAGCTCAGCAGGTAGTACTTAGATACAGTATGAACTATATGAAGATAGTTAAGCCAATAAAGAAATTGTCACTCTAAAGTAATTAAAAAGAATGTTTCACTATTTTTATTAGTAATGATTTAAGGAATTCTCTAGTCAAAGTAAATGACATTTGAAAAGGAATTTTCAAATGTCAATTATCAGTCAATTGTTAATTAGCAAGAATGAATATGATGGGATTTAAAAAGGGTAAACACTAAATCCATACTCTATGTCCAATTGGAACATTGGATGACGAAAGGATAAAATTATACATTATAATCATACATGGACAAGTAAGTCAAATGACTTTGACATTCCTAATATTTTGGTGGTTATGACATATTACTAGATGTTGATCGTAATCTACGATTGCAAATTATTTAATTAGATAATTGAAGATAAATTAAAAGGAGCTTAATTTTTCTATTTATAATCATTGCCAGCATATTAGAAACCCAGTAGGTCACACATAGAGGACGGTTAAAATTAAATTAAATTATAGTTAACTATGAAGTTTGAGAAACTTTAGGGATCAAATATGAGATATTTGATTTTATTGAAATCAAATGAAATTATAATTAGAGTTTAAATTTTAATTATGATCAGAATATTTAATTTTAATACAGATAAAACCTTATTGCTTTTTTTATTTATAGGAAATAAACATAAGGGATCTAGCAATCCTGTTTATTTCCTCTCAAGATTTAGGTTTCTTTTTCTTTGCTACTTGCATACTTTTAGAGGCTAGATACTTGGACAACCCATGGCTGACACCTTAAAAAGGTTTCAGAAAAGGTTTTAGCAGGAATTTTAAAATAAGTACGATTCCTTTATTTTATGATTCATGTTTTTCAAGTTATTCACACTTACTTATTTCCTCTCAAGAGTTAGGTTTCTTTTTCTCTACTACGTGGATACTTTTAAAGGCTAGATACTTGGATAGCTCGTGGTTGACACCATGAAATTTAGTTGGAATTTTAAAATAAGTATGATTCCTTAATTTTATGATTCATGTTTTTTAAGTTATTCAATTATTGAGATTTGAACAAAAAATCATTAAAAAAATTTTTTTTTTGCACTCATGATTGGAACACTTTTGTTTTCTAACTAGTGGTATCAAAGCCACCTTCCATTGTTTAACTTGAATCAATTACTTGATTGTTATTAATTTGATAAAAATTAAAGGCTTGAAACCTTATTTTATGGAACTAGGTTTTGTTCTTTTATTAATCTTCCAAATCAGTTTTCTTAAAAGTGAAAAACTGCGCCTTTCACGTGCTCTTGGTTATTGAAAGTTTAGTTTTATGAATCACCAACTGCTTCTATTTTCTGCCTTAAAAATATGATTCAAAATAACAATTAAAGCATATATTTGTTTTTGTGGATAGTCGTAAACAACACAATGAATGCATGTCCCCTTTACTTTTAGTTTATGTGGATTATGTTTTAGAAAAATTATTTGCATGCATTTAGTTATGTGCTTGAATTATTTTTGGCTTTATGTGATTAAATGAGTTTCTGGATTATTTATGTGTTGATTTTGAATCTGAAATGGCCTCAAAGGCTACACCAATGACATGAGCTATTGTTGAGTGCTAAGTTTTACTTATTCAGAATACAGCAATCACACAGGTCATGAATTGTAGTACGTGATGTTTCAATCCCACGAGGAGTTGTTAACTAATCTAAACCTAAGTTATCTAAGGCTTAAGGAATTAATAAAATAAAAATAAAAATAAAAACATAACAAAAAAGTAACAAAAGAATATGATTGGCAGAAAATTAATTCGTAAAATTAATGCAAAAGAAATCAACTTGAACAACACCAAATTGACAACAGGAAACGCACAAGAGAATTTACTAAATGATGAAAGGTGGGATTTTTCCTATCATCAATGTTAATCTAACCATTTATGTGTTATTGTGCTGTTGATTCTAAACTATCGAAGGGAGAATTACTGTCTCTCAAGTTATAATCAGAAACCCTAAATAAGTTTAGTACCGAACATGTAATCTCTCAATTACAATCAGCGATAACTGGTTAGTTTTTAATCTTTCTAATAAATAATCAAGTCTCTCATGGGATTTCTCTCTATACAATTACCAATTTGATTAATTACATGATCTATTAGATTATTTAACTCTCATTAAATAAGCTAATCATTTCGTATTTGGTTTACTTTCTCAATTTATTACTGAAACATGAAGCTACAATAATCAATCGCAATAACACAAAAATGATTAGATTAACAGTAAATCAAGTCAAAATCCATAAAGAGAAATAACATATCATCATTGAATCCAAATCCATAAACATATTCAAATCCATCTTAGACATTCAGTAAAGAAATAACAAAATGAATAAAATTGTCACTTGAAAAAGGACTCGAATGACTTGGAAAGGCAGCAGCATCAAAAGCACTCTCTTCTTCTTCCTCCTCTCTGTTTTCTTCTTCTCTCCTCTTGAATATTTTCCAAAAGTGGCAGAATGGAGAGCTTCCTTTAAGGTTATTTTCTTTTCTTTACTTTATATAATCTTTTCTATTCTAGGCAACCTTAGGGTTTTTTTGGGTCTAAAAATTCCCTCGAAAACTTAAATCCAAAAGGATGTCCCCATCTGTTGTCTCATAGGCCACGATTGTGACACTTAATTTCACCTTCTATTATGATCTTGGTAGACTAGCCACGATCGTGGCAGCTCCAACTCACTTTTTTCACAATCGTGGCCCATTAGTCGTAGGTTTTGCCTGGTGTTTCCTTTAATTCTCCTTTATTCTTTGATATTTTCCTTGAAACACTAACAAACACATCAAGGCACCTCAAACATATAAATTTGAAGCTTAATCACGGGCTCTAACCCACAAAATAAAAAAAAAACACAAATATTTGACTAAATAGCAAAATCCTAACCTAAACATGCATTAAACATTCAATTTAATAACTAAACACTACTAAACTACCTAGCAACACATTATGCAATCTACCACTATCAGTTGCTGCTGGTGAAATTTTCCTCATTCACCATTGGCAACCATCACCATTAATAAGGGTCACAATGGCACACCAAATGAGGAAGGAGAGTAACGCTAGCCATATAAGCGAGCATAGGAGTGGTTGAAAGGCTAGGCTATAGTGTATGGTGTGCTATTAAATACACATTAAGAACGTAATATTAAGTACACATTAAGAACGTAATAGCTACCCTCTATTATTTAATAATAAAACCAAAGTTTTGTTTATCATAAGGCTTTATGAGTGCCTCAAGACCCCTTTATCCTGAACATATTTTATCTTAAATTAATAAGTTCTGTTTAAATAAATTTGTATGATTTAAAATAGTGACTTATTATCAAATGAATATAGAGAAAAGGTTAGGAATAATGTAAGATATATTTTGGCAAATAATTGCCACCTAACAGATCTAGGAATCACATAAGATGTGATTGATAAAGTTGTTATCTACCTAATTCAAATTAAGTTGGTTTGTTGAGTGATCAAGATTAAGTAAGTTTGAATGGGATCCTAGCCTATTCGGAAATTATTTTATAATCTCTCAATTTAGTAGTGAGGGCTATTATTTTAAATAAAATTATGGGAGTAATCAAATATTTATTAAATTCCTTATTTTATTTAATTTTATGGCATAAACTAATATTTTCTCTTTTATGTCTTTCAGTTATTATAAGAAGATTAGTACCAATCTATCGCTAAGTACCATCGTGGACACTAAAAAACTAACTAAAATCAATTTCTAGAACTAGTTTAGCAACTTGAGAATTGTTCTTAGGCAAGAAAGTAAAATGTGTTTTTGACAATACTGCTCCACTAGAGCCTAGTTCAGATGCAACTTATGAGGTCTAGGGTAGAGATCATCATTATATTGATGATGATAAATAAGCTACATGCTTGATATTAGCATTTCTTGGAGCTTCAGAGGCATCATAAGAGCATAAATGCTCTAGCTATAATTTTACATCCCAAAGAGTTGTTTGATGCACAAAGCAAGGTGGAAAGATATCATTTCTCTAAAGTACTATTTCAATGCAAGATGGAAGAAGGATCTTCAATGAAGCTGCTTGTGGTAAAGATGATTGGCTATATTGAAAAATTAGGCTAATGAGTTTTTTTTCATGAACCATAAGTTAAGCATTGATATGGTGCTATAGTTTATTAGTTCGAGATTTTCATAGTTTGATATAAACTTCTATATCAAACAAAGGGATGTGTCATTGTCTAAACTATTGAATATGCTCAAGGCTATAAAGGGATACTAATATGTGCTTAACTGATTATTTAATTATTCCATAACGCTTAGCGATTATTGACATTAAATTGCTTAAGATACTCACTTTTACTCATATGTGATTTTAGGCACAATTCGGAAGCAAAGAAGTTAAAGTAAGTCGAAAGCTATACATCTTATCCATTTTCTGAAGATTAATTTTTACTTATCTTCATGGAGCAAAGAGAAGAAAATTAAAAAGTCAAGAAAGATGGAAACACAAAAAAAGAACGTGGGCTGTATGGATTTGCTTGGCCATGCAAGGTATTAATTTAATTAATGGATAATGCATATGGTACCAAGGTGAGAAGAAAATGGTAGTTACTGGGATAAATCACCAAAACGATAGTAGCAACAAGCGAGAAACGATAACATAAAAAGGAGAGCTAAGAAGACCAAAATGCAGACGTCTCACATCTACGTTTCACACAGTTAACACAGACGTTATGCATGAATGCAGACGTGGTATGCACACAGACAATAGAAGTTTGTGATTAATGCAGGCAATGTCTGCATTTAAAGGAGAAGGCATCAGCGAGGGTTAAGTGAAGAATGAATAGTGACAGTGTTCCATTGAAAGTTAATTCGTCACATTAAGCACAGTGGGGGAGAAAACAGAAGAGAGGCAACAGAGAAGAAAGAAAGAGTGAATAGTGACGATGGTCTAAATATTTATTGGTCAAATCGTTAAACAGTAGAGAAGAGAGCTTGCGCAATGAAAAAGGGCTAGTGGGGTTTTTCAGTTAAGGTGTTTTTATAGGGGCTGAAGTTTTTTCTTAGGAGACCCATAGAAGGTTAGAAATCCTGACACTGGTTTAGAGGTGACACCGACATCGCAACCTAGGATAAGTGTATTTTTATTATTTTGTTATTTCTTTCTCTCATTAGAAATTGATTATGTTAATTTAATCAATAGATAATGCATAAGGTACCAAGGTGAGAAGAAAATAGTTGCTGTTGGGATAAATCACCAAACGACAACAACAACAAGTATGAAACAGCAGCACAAAGAGTAAAGCTAAGAAGACCATACGCAGACATCTCACATCTACGTTTCACGTAGCAACATAGATGTTCTGCGTGAACACAGACATGGTCGACGTTTCATGCAGACAACTGCATTAAATGCAGGCAATGTTTGTGTTCACAGGAGAAGGCATCAGTAAGGATTAAGTGAAGAATGAAAAGTGATGGTGGTCCATTGAAATTTAATGCGTCCATCAAGGACAGTGAGGGAGAAAATAGAAGAGAGGCAGCAAAGAAGAAAGAAAGAGTGAATAGTGATGGCATTCTAAATGTTTATTTGTCCAATCGGTGAACAATAGAGAAGAAAGCTTGCGTAGTGAATAAGGGCTACTGAGGGTCTTCAGCTAGGGTATTTTTGTGGGGGCTGAAGCTTTTTCTTAAGAGACCTATGGAAGGTTACATGTGCCGACACTGGTTCGGAGGTGACATCTATGCCGATGACCTGAGATAAGTGTATTTTTATTATTTTCTTATTTCTTTCTCTCATTGGAAATTGATTATGCTATCTTGTGTGGATTGATTGGGCATTTGAATGATGATTAATTTGATGCCTTATTGAATCATTTCTCATTAAAACTCATTGCTAGAATCGAATGTAAAATGTAATCATTATATTCCCAAATCATGTGTAGCGAATAATGGTTCCAAATCATTAGAGATAACATAACATAGGTTAAATAATCAAAGTTTGTGTGATCATTACCTAGATTGGTCTATTTTTCTGATTCGTAAGGTGTTTGTCTAGATAAACTTAGAGAGCTTATTTTAGGTTTCCCAATAGCTAGGGTTAATTAACGAGCACTTTGTGATTAACTAGGATCTAAGGAAAAATCAGGATTAATGGAGCTTGTTGTTAATCTACGGCGATAATTGCTAAGAGAGATAAAAGAACCACAAATTAATGAATTATACTTAATTAGGGTGCAGGCCGAGATTTAACCAAAGAACCGGATCCCTATCAAATTCCCTAATTTTATCATTTTTTACTTGTTTTCTTTAATTTGTTTTCATTAGGTTTATTTTATTTTATTTTCATATTAATCCAAAACCCCCCGTTTACATAAATATCAATTAATTTCATTTCATAAGCTAACCGAAAACTCCCCGTGGGATCAACCTAAACTCATCACTACTATAGTGGTAGTCTTATTATTTTATTTTGACTAGTGTTATGACATGCTGATCAATTTTGGCACCATTGCCAAGGAGTGTGGTGTTTAGTTTTTGTTAGTGATTTTATTTAGTGTTTTGCAGATATTTGTTTGTAATTGATTTCTTTTCAGTTATTTCGTGATCTTTTCATTTTTTTCATGTTTGTGATCAAAAAATTTCGATATGGATGGAAGTAATTTTTTCTTTAATTCATATTCTCAATCCTATAATAATGTTTGGACTGATCAACCTAACTTTTATTATGGATAGGATAATCAGCCGAATTACTTTCATGATAGTTTGTAGGAAACATAACAATTTTCGTACAAATTAGAAGCTTCCTATCAAGACTCAGGTACATCCTTGGAAGAATTAGTTAATGTGTATATTGCTCACACTTTGCAATTCCAACTAGAACCAAGTTCCAGAATCTAGAACTTGATAAGCCAGGCGGATCAATTGATGGAAGCTATCAATCACCTAGCATCACAAAGCAAAGGGACACAACCTTATCAACTTAAGGAGCACCTGATGGATATTAACACAGAAACCTTACAAAGTGAAGAGGAGTTTGAGAATCTTGAGTGTAGTTAATAGATGTTGGAAGAGGAACTGCACAGGTTATCTTGCTATCCCGAAAGATAAGAAGCTTAAGTAAGCTACTTCTTTAGGTATGTTTAAGATTTTGAAAAATCTTTCTAGTTATGTTTCACATTCTTAGGTATTAGATATTAGATATGGTTCTCATATTTGTAATAACATACAGATGTTAATAAGGAGTAAATCATTGAGGAAAGGTGAAGTGGACCTACGAGTAGGCAATGGAGTAAGAGTTGTTGTATTAGCTACAGGAACTTGTAGTATAGCTTTATCTTTTGGCCTTAAACTAAAACTAGATAATTATTATATATTAGTCAATAAATGTTATTGGTTAATGAATGCCATATATTAGTCAATCAATGTTATTCGTAGTAGTTGTTATAATAGCTAATTTTTATTTCTTAGGTTCTTTTGAGTATAAGTGGAACATAATGATTTTTTAGGAGGACCTTAGGCACTAAAAAGAATTCTAAAAAGCAATGTTTTAAAAACTAGATTGAACATCATATCGGTCAAAAAAAAGTTTAGGGTTTAAAGATTCAACCGACATTAAACCGTTTTATAATAAATAAGAAGCAAAAATTATAAGAATAATTAAAAATATAGTATAAAATAAATACCTTATTGAAATAAAATGAACTAATAATGCCTATTAATATATAATAAACTAATAATAAATTTAATAATTTAAGTTAAGATTGAATCTAACATAAATTTTAAAATAATAATAACAACAACAACAACAACAACAACAACAACAATAATAATAATAATAATAATAATAATAATAATTATTATTATTATTATTATTATTATTATTATTATTATTATCATTATTATTATTATAAGAACAACAACAATAACAACAACAGCAATAGCAAGAATAATAATAATAATAATGCAAAAGTAACGAAAGTTATTACTAATTTGCATACCTCAAGATGTATGCGATTGTCAACTCCAAGAGAAAAAGGAACACAGAATCTGCAAAATAGTGTGGCAGTGGAATTGGTTAACAACAATTTTGGAGAATAATCAATTATTTTGAACGTTTGAATATTATTTCAGTTTTGATATCAAAAATACAATAAATTAAAATTACCACAAAAATACAATAAATTAAAATTATTTGCATTTTTTTATATTGTTAATGATTGAATTACTACATATTATCGATGCTAAAAATAATCAATAATGTTTTTAACTAGTTGTGTAATTTATTTAGACTTTATAGACTTTTCTTTTAATTTTTCCCTTATCGAATTGATGAAAAATAAAAAGCTATATGCTACATTTGCAGTTATTTAACTTCATCAACCAAAAGTTACTAATTTTCAATAACTCAAGTGAGAAACAAAGAGTTATTACTAAATTGAGTATAGTAGGAGAATAAAAAAATATCATTCTTGTACAATTAGTTTTAATTTATATTATTAAATAAAAAATCTAAAAAAATTTACTTTCTTAATTAATATAAAAGAGACCATAATTATCTTTTGTGGGTTCAGTTAAAATCGCTTAGTAAATTTAAGGTTAAAGCAATTAGGAACATATCGTTATGACAAATTATCTGATAATCTTAATTTATTTCGAAGTTCTTATAAACCTATTCTTTCCCAAAGGATATAAGAGATTAAATTGATATTAAATATATGTAATTAATAAAAAGTTTAAATTGTATAATAATAAATATGACATAAAGAAAAATACTTCTAATCGTAAACAAAAAAGAAATTAATTCTTTCTTACTTTAAGGAATTGTTTAGGGACTGAATGTTTTTGGTCCCGAAATATATTCCACAAATTACTACTTTTTCACACAAAATAATTTAAAGAAATTAAATACATACATATTATTACAAAATTAGAAAAATTAAAATCATAGTCTAAATGACAATCATACCAATAACTATTCATCAATTACAATTTTAATTCTAAGAAAGAAATGGCTTTCATTTCAAATAAAATCAAATATATATCATGAGGACTTTCATCGAACTCCTTGTGTGCATAATATAACACACACACATCTTGGCTAATTTCTTAATTCTTTCACCTTTCTTCACCATCATTCACACAACACACATCAAAACCAATTTGCTACTCACAAGATGCAAAGAATTAAAAAAAACGCATAAACCACAACAATATAACTATACTGATTCAGTGCAAATGTTAAAACCAAACTAGGTAAAAAGGGAACGAAACTTACCATATGTGGTCAAGAAGAGAACGCCGATGTTGACAACATCAATTCCGACTGGTGAAGAAGCGTGGCGATGTCGGAGGTAGCAAGGAAGTAGAGATCACACAAAGGAAGGGGGGGGGGTGGAATTCAAGCGTTTTAAGATGTTTTAAGTGGGATAATGTCGTATGTCGTGTCGTCCCACATAAATTTTTTTACCGTCCAAACATTCCTCGACAAATACATAATTCGTCGCTAAAAGCAACACTTTTACCTACGATATACATAAATCGTCGCAAAAAGGTTTGTCATAAGGCAAAAATGACATGGTTCCAATTATTCTGATGGGACACAATTTGCGACACTAACTATATTCATCGTAAAAGGGCTTAGCAATTAGTGCCGAAAATGAAAATCGTCATCAATTATCGTATATTTAGCTACCATGATTATAACCATCACTAAATACCACGTTTGGGCAACAAATTACTTTTTACCGTCACAAAATGTACAACAATATGTGACAAATATGAGAATTTGTCACCAAAAATTTCAGGCATTTTAAGATGTTTTAAGTGGGACAATGTCGTATGTTGCATCGTCCCACATAAATTTTTTTACCGTCCGAACATTCCTCGACAAATACATAATTCGTCGCTAAAAGCAACACTTTTACCTACAATAGACATAAATCGTCGCAAAAAGGTTTGTCATAAGGAAAAAATGACATGGTTCCAATTATTCTGATGGGACACAATTTGCGACACTAACTATATTCATTGTAAAAGGGCTTAGCAATTAGTGCCGAAAATGAAAATCGTCATCAATTGTCGTATATTTAGCTACCATGATTATAACCGTAAGTAAATACCACATTTGGGCAACGAATTACTTCTTACCGTCACAAATGTACAACAATATGTGACAAATATGAGAATTTGTCGCCAAAAATTTCAGCTTTTGGTGACGATTCAACGAATCGTCGCTATAAAGTTCGATTTGGCGACGAATTTAGTTAAACGGCGCCAAAACCCTTCTTCATTCTTCTTTAGAAACCCTGACCCTTATTTCCAAACCTTTCTTCCTCTATAGTCTCAAACAACTCTTCTCAAAACTAGCAATCACCGACATCTTACGCACATGTCAAAGCTATTCACTTGATCGAAACATGGTTCACAATGCTCTAACTTCTTTTTTACTATGTTCTGTATTTTCATTTGAGTTGATCTTCATTTTATAAATCTATTACTGACTAGATCGGCTCTTTGAATGACAAGTTTCTATGATAAAATTGTGATATTTATGTTTCTACAATAGATCTAGACATTCTTTGTATAGATCTATGTAGATCTATACATTATCCATTTTTTGTTGTGTTGAAGTTGATTTTTTTATCTTTCTTAATTGTTTTTTATTTCTTTATGTTATGTTATTTGCATATTGTCGTTGGACAGCGTGAACTATGTTAATGTATGTTATGGAAGGGAAAACATATGGTTTGCATTTGAATCTTCGGATATCATTGTCATGTCTGTAAGGTGTTTGATGATATTTCTCTTACGATTTGCATATCAAAAGTGTTATACTCAACGCAATATCTACTGAATCTTCTAAACTTGCTTCTTAATGGTTTTAGGTTCTCTGTGATTGGAAGTAACATTAAATGTGTTCATGTTGGTTATGGAAGGGACAACATATGAAATGCATTTGAATTTTGGGATGAGTTTGTCATGTCTGTAAGGTGTTCGATGATATTTCTGTAACAATTTGCATTTGAAAGGTGTTATGCTCTAGGCAGTCCATTTAAGTTATAAACCTTATTAGTTTCATTTGTCATCATAATTGGACTTAAATATATTATCGTTTTATTCTAACTCAACTTTTAAATCATTTTCCTTTAAACATTATTAATGAAGGAATGTCGTCACAGAGACTAGTTAACGATGGCCCTAATTCATTCAATTGGGAGGAATGTGGAAAAATTGTCCTTACTGAGCAAACTAATACTGAAAAAGAAATCTCTCGTATTAGATGAATTCGTCGTAAGCCATCCATGATCGATCTTCTAGAACAAGATGTTTAGTATCATCTGAACAATTTCACTTCCCTTATTATGTACATCTCATTTCTTTTTATGAAGCTATTATATATATTTACATTTGATGGTTTATACTACATGTTGTTTAAAGCTACCTTCAGTTTCGAATTTGACATGTTGGCCCGTGGTGGCGGTAGCACTGTCACAACAGTTGGTAAAGGAAAATCGATTGATTTAGCAAACTCATCAATTTCGAATACTTCGTCTGCTAGTGCACGTATGCATGTCATCTCAATTTCAGTTTATTTAAGGGTTTACTAATATGATAATATCTAACTTCTATACTGATTGTGTTTTAGGTTCTAAATCTAACAATCATTTCACTGCATTTTCTTCAAATTTAAAGATAAGCGTTCGAACGTACAAGGGCTCTTCTGGGGAATCCAAACATTGGGACGCATTTATCTTTACCGACTGTCATGTCACTTAGAATCCAAATAAATAATTATATCATTGTCAGTTCACAAGTCAATCAGCTGAACTCAACTTTAAAGTTTAGTTCTTCTTGTATCAGCAATAGTTTGCCAAACAACATATGTATTACTTATGAGTCAAGTTGCATATTATTGAATATTGACTGTTATTGTTCTAGTTTTATGAGTGTATGAATTAGATTACTTCTAATTCTAAGTTCGTATTACTCCATATATCATTTTATTATATTGATAAAATAATTTAAATTTTTATTAACTAATTTTTAATGTTAATTAATACTAATGATTAACTAATGTTAGCTCCATAACCTATATGTTATCAGTTTTTTTGAAAATCATGTTGATAAAATTCTTTTAAATTTTTATAACTAAGTTTTTCAATGTTAATAAATGTTAATGATTAATATTGATAATACTGTTTAACACTTAAAATTATAATATTAGATTTTCTTCAATAATATATTGTAAACATTCAAAACAAATCACCAATAAAACATATATTAACTATGATAGATTATAAAAATGTTAATTTAATAATTTATGAAAATGTCAATCATTTAGCGACGAATTCCAGCAATCGTCACAAAATGTATACATTTAGCGACGAATATTAGAATTCATCACTAAATGCGGAACATTTGGTGACGATTCAAAGAATTCGTCGCTGAATGCTGACATTTAGTGATGAGAAAAAAAATCGTCGCAATACGTATAAAGTTTCACGACCAAATAAAACTTTCGTCGCCAGTTGCGGAACTTTAAGTGACGAATTTTTATATACGTCGCAATATGTTTGAGTACTTATGGTGACGTTTTAAGAAATCGTCGCAATTGTATTTTTTAGCGACGAATATGTGGCATTGTCACCCATACCCTGTCATTTGGTGACGATTGTAAATATACAACATTAGAAGATGAATTCCATGTTTCGTCGCTAAAGATTATCCCTTTAGCGACGCTTGTTATTGTCGTTAGTAAATTACAGCTTTTAGTGATGAATATTTTTAAATGTCATAATATGTTACCTTTTGGCAACGAATTTTTTTCATCGCTAAAGAAATCGTCGCCAAAAGGTTATATTGTTGCAATGCACTCAAAGAGTTAAATTATGGTTCCGAACGTTACAATTAACATGGAAGGAAGCAGAAAATGTACCAAAAAAATTAATGGCAATCAGATCTTCACACTAGATGGGGAAGGAAGCAAATGGGTTATAAAAACGAAAATAAATTAGGTTTAATGTTTTAAATTTTAATAAAATAATCAATAATTAGTTTTTAAAATAATGAACATCTGACATTCACGCGATAACTAGAAAAAATATGTTTTAGCAAATCATGTGAAATTAATGGGAAACACATTGGACTACTTTTGCAACAAATTGAAAATTCAAGTATTCTAGTCTACTTTTTAAATTGCGGACTAATATTGCAAATTTAAAATAAATTTGAGATTTTGTTTTATCCTAATAAAATTATCCTTATTTGTCGCTTGCCAACAAGGAGAAGAAATGGAGAGTTGGTTATTATCAGATGCCTTGCTTTCCTTATGAATCAAGAAGCTAAAGACAAGGTCATTCCTAGTATTTTATAACCCGAGTAAAGTAAAATAATAGACCTCTATTTTTATCTATTTTTGAGCTCTTATTAAAAATAAAAAGAAGTAAAGTATGAACCTTTTATTGTTCTTTATAACATTAAAAATGAATTTTATTTTATTTTTTACGGGATTAAAAATAAACCTTATTTTATTATTTATAGAGATGGGCCTTGAGTAGGCACCTACGCTACCTTTGTGGACGGCCCTAGTTAAGGATCATGTTGGCGAGTTTGATTGCCTACAATGAACTTGTAATAACAGTCACTAAAAGAGATAATGGACAGGCATCAGCCCGCAGCATATATTCGTTTCCCGTTTTCTCATATACATATATATATATGGCCAAACGGCAAAAACTGAACCTCACCTTCCTCATAATTTAAACCCAAAATGTGCATCATCAAACAGCTATAACCTGCATAATTCGCATTAAAATACAGTGAAGAAGCCACAGGCCAAGGACAAGATAAGCTAATATTATCAATCGCTAATAATTTATGTTAAAAGACGACGCCATCTATTTACCTGACATCTGTTTCAGGCCGATCTTTGTAGTTGCTACACAGCAACAATTATAAAGAATCTTTTGTATCTCATTTGAGTGGAACCAATCACCATTCCACAACCACCACAATAGCCATTTCATCTAATCTCTTATTGGTCCTCGATCTCTTTCCGTATTTTAGTTTGTGACCATTAATAAATCAGTTAGCTCCGTGATTCACAAGTACTTACTATTTTTTAGCAGGTTGACGATAAGAACAGATAGGACAATACCATGTTTTCAACATAAACATTGCTATAATTATTCCCAACTCCCACAATGGCCTTGAAGGGCTGGAAGAACAAAACTTGTCTTAATACTATGAGTCTTGAGATAAAGGAAAAAGGAAATCTGCTTCTTCTTTTTCTTCTCCAATTCTTTCCTCATTTATTCTGATGCCATCTTAATTTAGTCAAGAGAAAGTTCCAGTTCTTTGAAAATAACAATAAAAATAATTACTGGAGGGTCTATGACTTTTTTGCTCTGATCCATCTAAAGTCCCATTGATTCTTGAGATAAGACAGCCATTGGGAGAATATAATTTGCGTTGTCCTCTTTATTATTCTTCGTCTTCGTTCTTCTTTATGTAAGATATCACTTTGAGGGCACTTCCCTTGTCAATTATGGAACTTAATTTTACTCCTCTAATTGAATCAAGGAAACAACTTTCCTACATTGTCTGCCATAACTTTCCATTCACCTTAGTAATAATGGCTTTTGGCTAGCTGGTCATTAACTTTGGCTGGTGGGTTTATCGTTATTTTCAAACGATGAACGGATCCATCTAACTAGATTTATATTTGCAAGACAACATCAACCGTTCGCCACGCTGAAGGATAAGACAAATTAAGGACAATTTTGAGAGATTAAAGTAAATAAGCGTAAATATTAATTAACACCAGCACTGAATACAATCACCCGTAGATATTAGGTACAACAACAGGAAAGGAAGACAATACACCCTTGACCTACACAGTTTTTCCCTTTATCTACAATTCCATGGCCTTCCAGACTCTCTCCCTGTAAAGCCCTAAAGAGAGAGGAACTGTGAAAGGTGACCCTCCTAA
>JAOSBN010000178.1:8485699-8506586 GCA_027563595.1 Erythroxylum suave | reverse complement strand
TTGAAGAAACATTTAGTACATTTATCCCCATCCTTAATCCAATTAATTATAGACCTCTGCTTCAATGGATAACATTGCTTATCCACTATTTGCAAATAGGACTTAAGAGCTTCCTTTTCGGCTATAGCTAGATTGCAATCAGTTGGGCTAGCTGCCAAGGATTTCTGGATTATTAATAGCTTGTTTCTTGCTTCCTTAATTTCCTTTGTGGAATTCTGACCTCTCCTTAAATTTAACAACTTCAATTCCTGTTTGGTAGCCTTGAGCTTTTGCAAACAAATAAAATGCTTAGTACCATAGATCTCATGCTCCAATCCCTTAGTAATTGCTTCTTGAAAACCCTCCACATTAACCAAAAAATTGTTGAATCTGAAGGGAGATGGATTCTAATAATTTTGAATAAATTATGCGCCTTTATAAGGGTATGATCAGAAATTCCTAGGTCTAAGAAGTTGGTTGAACTCTTTGAAAAGGTTGTTAACCAATCCACATTCACCATTGCTCTGTCTAACTTTTTTTGAATGAACCAGTTTGAGCATTGTTTATTGGACCAAGTGAATTTATGACCTTCAGATTTTAAATTTGTTAATTCCACATCCTCCATGCAATCAAACATATCCTAAGCGTAATTGATTAGGTTATAGTTCCCTTCTACCTCTGATCTATATATAATTGAGTTAAAATCCCCACTAATTAACCATGGACCATTAACTGAAACTTTGAGGCTTCGAAGGGAATTCCACAATTCGATTCTCTGAAACCCTATATTGAAGCCATAGAGAAATGTAGAAAAAACATAAGTGCTTTCCATTTTGAAGTTAAGCTTTGTGAGAATGAATTGCTGATTGGTTTCCAGTACTTCCACTTCCAAAAATCTCCATTGTAAACAATAATGATCCTTCCATAGGCATGACATTGGTGATTTGTTATACATTGCCATTTGTTTCCCAAACAACCTATTTTATTCAGATTGGCTGCCTTAATTCTGGATTCCAGTAAACAAAATAACAAAGGCTTTTCCTTTAGAACAAAATCCCTTACCGCATTAAGCTTAGAAGGATTGTTTGTTCCTCTTACACTCCAAACTATTAGTGTCATATGAGATTGCTTTTCCCTTTGGAGCCTTTCCTATTGCTCCTATTACTTTTTCTTGAGTTTACTTGTTCAAAATGTTCCTCTTGAGTAGCTTGTTTCTGTTGTTCTTTCAAGTTTTGGGTATGTTCATTTAGTTGGATTTTCCTTGTCTTTATGACAAGGAATTGTCCCACTAATTTCCTTTTCACTTTCCCATTGGTTCCCTGACAGTTTATTGGAGGCACTCAAATGTTGCTGTTGAATTTCCACTTATTGATCTGAATTTTAGAAGGTTTTCCACTTAGATACTTTCATCTTTTATAGTTAATTCACTTTTATCCTGAATCAATTTACCTTTTCTTTCAAGATTATCTAAAAAATGTTCAACTTCCTCTAACACTTTTTTATCTGCAGAATTTCGCTTTTCCAAACCCGACACCTCCCAATAATCTCGTCTAGTGAAAACTCTCCCTCTTGGTATCCATTCTTTGCCTTGTGATTTTAGGGAAGGCCTCCATTAGTATGTAACCAATACCTTGTCTTCTCTAAGAGAATACCCATCAACCAATCTTAGGATAAGAATGTTGTCTTTCATTTCCTTGGAAATATTCATACTCACACACGATCTTGCAAATCCAGTCTGTTTTCTCAAAGCAGTGTTTTCATCCAGACAAATTGGTTTTCCCAAATAACTTGCTAGCATACTTAAGCCTTTAGCTGGCTAATATTCCAAAGGAATATTATGGATATTCACCCAAAGAGGAATGCTTTTCAATCTAATTTTCTCTAATTCCATACTCGGTTACCAATGAGATATGCCAAGGACCTTCTTCAATTATCTTTTGAGCTTTCGATTTGGAGGAGAAGGTAAAGATTAGGTTATCTTCCTTAGTTTGCATAACTTCCATTAGCTCTCTACCTTTCCAATTTCCCTAAGTCTAAGCTTGTATCACTGGAAAGGCTAGTCTTTTATCCATAAGAAAACCAATGAGTGCCCTTTCCTATAACCTAGCACCCTCCTGTAGAATGTCTAAACTTAGAGCCACCATTATCTTTCTTTCAATCTCAACTGGTGGACTATAGATCAAAGAAGAATTCAAATTGTCACCCACCACCTGTTTCCAAGTCTTTCTAGCCCCTTTGTTCTATGGATGCACGCTGTCAGATGGAGCATAAAATTTAGGAAGTGGAAAAGCAATGGTTGAGGGTATGGGTGAGGATAGTTTGATTTGTAGAGTGAGTTGGGGACAAAGAGTGGGATGCAAGGTTCGATGCCATTTGAGAAGGGGATGAAGGGAGGGAAGAGGGAGAAGGATTGGATAAGGGTAGATATGGGAAATTTGTATAGTTATTGGATTGTATGTGTATATGTATATTTTTGAACATGACAATTGGAGTAGTTGTGTTATATGGAAAGTTTTTGTGTTTGAAAAACAATCATCACTTTTAGAACTAATGAGGAATTTGATGGTTAATGGTTTGTTTCGAGAAATATTTAGTTAATTGTGGTTTAAGAATTTTTGGAAGCATCACATTAGGTGGTATCAGAGTAGGTTTACGTTTCTAGGGACGTATCAAGAAGAAAAACTAATGATGTCTTCTTATCTCTTTCAGGATGGCTTCAAGAGAGGATAATGCTAGCCCTGAGTCACTTGGGGAATTGGGGAGTTTGATCCATACCCCGAGCATGCCGATCAGGGGGATGCCTAAGAAAATAGGGTAGGAGGAGAGGTGCCAATCCCACCACAGATGATACAATTCTTTTAGATGATGCAATAGGTTATTATTGCAGCTCCAACTTGAGATATTTCTGGGATGGATAGTAACTATGAGCGGATATGTAACATGGGTGTAGTAGAGTTTCAAGGTATTGCAGATCCTGAGGAGGTTAAGGCATGGTGGGACCAAATAGAGATAATATTAGACCATCTAGAGTGTATCTTAGAAAGAAGGTTGCAATACATTATTTCTTTATTCCAGGGTAATGTGATGAGTGTGATTTACATCATATTTTAGGGTTTAATTTGTTATGTATTTAAGTGTTAATTTGATTTTTTAGCATGTGTTTAGGTTAGAATTCTGTAGTTTGTTTGTTTAAGTGTTTTTTATAGGTTAGTCATGGCTTTGAGCTTAAATATTATGTTTTTGAGCTATCTTGATGTGTTCGTTAGCATTTCAGGGTGGGTCAACATTGAAGAACAGAGAAGTTTCGGAGACATTTGGGCTGAAACAACGGCCTACGATCATGGCACAATAGGCAACGATTGTGACATAAACACTCGAGCCAGCCTACGATCATGGCGATCGTAACAAAAGACTATGACACAGCCTATGATCGTGGCTTAAATGCCACGATCATGACAAAAAGTGCAGATTTGGCTCACGATCGTGACATGCAGGGTCACAATCATGGCCTGCGTCAGGTGGGCGCAAAAACAAGTGAAAACGTTAAGTTTCGAGAGATTTTTCGAACCATTTCGACCCCGAAAAAACCTTAGTGTTGCCAAGGTATTTAAAGAACAAGAAGAATACAAAGAGGGAGCTTTTGCATCAGCCATCAATTAAGAAACCCTAGAGAGTTCATCGATAGATTGAGAAAGCAAAGAAGGAAGAGAGACGTGGAGTAGAATCCTATGTGAAGTACTTCCCGAAACAAGTGATTTCTCGTCGTTGCTGCCTCCGTCATCCATTCCAATTGTATTTTCTAGTTTTATTTTCAATTTTATTGATGTATAGAATTGGGATAGTCGTTGACAATAGGATTATTGAATGTTGAGAATTATCTAAACTCACCTTCGAGTTATATATTTTTTATTTAATGAAATTCGATTGATTGCATTTTCATTAGATTATTTGTGATTTAAATTCTGCTCTTGAATAATTCGGTGATGAACTAAGAGGGTGAATCGAGTAAAAATCATTAAATTGGGCTAACAAGTGTTAGATAATTTAATAAAATGATAATTAAATCGAATCAGAAAATTTGTGTGAAGAGAGATCTTGTATAAGTTTTCGATAGTTTTTGGATAACTTTAGATCTTATTTAGGTTTTGGATAGATTGTTAATCGAGAGATTGCAATTCCTATAATCTAATTAGGGTTCATAATTAGGGTTAATGATTATAACTCTAGAGAGAGTAATCAACCCTATGACCATTTAAAACTGGTAATCCAATAATTTATAATCGGTTCAGTTTTCATTTGACTCAGATAAATTTCCCCTTTCTCTCAATTGGTAGTTCCTTAGGTTAATTTTTTGTTGGTTGTTGCATTTGTTATTTTGTTTACATTTCTAAATTTGATTCTTGAAATTGATTGTGTGATTGAAATAATTTTCTATTTTAGTTTGGTTATTTTGAGTTATTGCGAATTGTTTGGTCTTATATTTTAGGATTAGATTAACCCTCCTTGTGGGATCTATAGCTTAGGTACTATGCGAATGACCTGTGTGCTTGTAAAATAATGAGGTTTATTATTAAAACTTTTTCATATCAGAACCTACGATCAAGTTTTTATCGCCATTGCCAAGGAGACAATTAATTTAATTCTATAGTTTAAGGCGTTTAGTTAGTTTTTAATTTTGTGTTTTTCGTTCCTTCTTTTTTATTTCAGAAATTGTGTTCTTGCATGAACATAAGAGTCACGGGAGGTTTGAGTCATGTAGCTGAAACTTTAGACTTAGATATCACTCAGCTAGAATGAACCATTAGGAAAGCTCGACGAGAAGAAGAAGAAGAAATTACAAAATCAACAATGGTCGAGGAATTTTAGTAGAATATTGAACATGGAGTGAACCAAGGACTTCAACAACGGACCCTTATGGACTTCATGAGACTAGGGTTTAATGCGGTGAATCAAGGAGTAGCTAGGTCGCCCGTTTAAGCAACTTCATTTGAGATAAAATCAGCCCTCCTGAATATACTTCAACAGAATGTGCAGTTTTATAGATTGACAAATGAAGACCCCAACGCACACGTAGTGAACTTCTTCGAAACCTGTGATACCTTTCTATACCATTAGATGTCAGAAGATGCAGTCAGAATTAGGCTCTTCCCCTTTACCTTTAGAGATAGAGCAAAGGCTTGGTACCACTCCCTTAACCCAACCAATATCACGACGTAGGATCAGCTAGTTTGTGCCTTCTTAGATAAGTATTTCCCCTAACCAAAACTACGAAGATCGTTAAGGAAATCACTAATTTTTATCAGAGTGATGGGGAATTGACTTAAGAAGCATGGGAGAGATACAAGGATTTACAACTGAAGTGCCCACACTATAACTTACCCAAGAAATTCCCATTGTAAACATTTTATAATGGAGTCAACCCACCTACGAGAGGCACAATTGATGCAACTTCAAGAGGATCATTGATGAGGAAGATAGTTGATGAAGCAAAAGAGTAGATAGAGGAGATGGAAAGCAATAACTATTTGTGGATGAAAGAGCAGAGTAGACAAACTACTTCTTTCCAGGAGCAAAAAGTAGTTTAGCAATCAAATGAAGGAAATACAAGGCAAGATGGACAACTTAACTTGATAACTCATCAACATGAAGGCTTCATCTTCAGCTCCAATGAAAGCCATACAACATAAATGCAAACTCTGTGGACAAATAGACCATGATACTGTAAACTGTTACCGGATGAAGGAAGGAGATTCGGAGCAAGTAAATTATATAGGACCACAATATGGATAAGGAGGGGGCAACAATCCCTACTCCAACACCTCTAATCTTAGGTGGAAGAATCACTTTAACTTCTCTTGGATAAACAATGATGGAGGACAGTTCAGACCACAAGGACAAACAAACTTCCAATAAAATAAACCAAGCTCAATGGAATCTAAGTTGGATAAGATATAAGCGTGGAACTTTAGATGATGCACAAAGGAAGCTGGAAGGCAAATTTGAATAGGTAACAAAGAACCATCCCTCTTCAATACACAATCTAGAGGTCCAAGTAAATTAATTGTCAAGAGCTTTCTCTACGCGGAATTTAGGGTATCTTCCTAGCACTTAGGGAGCAAAACCAAGGGAGCAACTAAAGGCATTCACACTTCGAAATGTGAAGGAAATTGAACAACCCACGAGGACAATAGAGGAGCCCATCCATCTTGTTGAGAAAAATCAAGAAAAGGAGAAAGAAATGGACATGAGTGAATACCCTCCTTATGTTGCTCCTCCACCATATCAACCCAAGATCCCTTTCCCGTAACGATTACAAAAGAAGAAGTTAGATGCACAATTTTCAAAATTCGTGGAAAAATTAAAGACATTACGTATAAATTTTTCCTTTGTATAGGTGTTGGAACACATGCCTAAATATGCAAAATTTTGAAATGATATTTTATCAAAGAAGCATATTTGGGAAGAAAATCGAATAGTAACTCTAACTGGCACCTACAGTTCCAAAGTCAGTCAAATGCCATCTAAATTGAAAGATCCAGGGAGTGTTACAATACCTATACGGTTGGTGAGTTTGAATTTACAAAGTGTTTGTGTGATTTAGGAGCAAGTATTAATCTTATGCCTTTGTTAATATTTAAGAAGTTGGGGTTGGGTGAGGTCAAGCCAACATCAATGTTACTTCAGTTGGCTGACCAATCCATTAAAAGACCATTTGGATTAGTGGAAGACGTTCTGATGCAAGTGGACAAGTCCATTATTCTTGTGGATTTTGTAGTTCTGGATTTTGAAGAAGATAAGAATTGTCCACTGATTTTAGGTCGACCATTTATGAACACAGGGAAAGCCATAATTGACATTTACGAAGGGAAATTAACACTTCGAATAGGTAAGGATCAAATTGAATTCAATATGAATAAAACCCTAAAGAATCCAATAATGAATAGTGCATGCACGAAGGTTGAAATTATGGATCAAAATGTGCAAAAACAAGTTGAGAGTTGTTACGCTCAAAAACCGCAAGTGAATGAGTTGTGACTTGTAGTTAAAAAGAGCTTATATCAATCCCACAAGGATTGATGCCCAGACACCGCTTAATTTAAATGTTTAAGAAATGAAATTATTAAATGTAAATAATCTGTAAAATTAAATTAAAAACAAAAGATTAACACAAAGCAATAGATAATATTGAACTTGTAGTAAATTGAAATTCAAGAATCTAAAGACTAGAGATTACTTTTTTTCCCTATTTTGTCTCTCTTCTATTTTTTTAATTGAATTATGTCTCACCCTAGATTTCTGAATGTAATAATTACTCTCTCTCAAATTGTAACTACTTATCCCTAATCGAATTAACGAGAAGTGGACGATCTCTCAACCTACCCAATGACTTCACCGATGCAACTAGTTGTTAAACTATCCTATGGGTGATCAATTAACTAGCCGAGATCTTTCTTCTAACTATTCAATTAATGTGACGATTATAGGTCTATAGGTCACCAACTCTCATTGTACAATCCTACACAAATTTCATCTTACTTACTCTCTCAATTTGTTGCAAGATAACAAATAAAATCAACAATCATCAAAGACAACTTCATTTAATTCAATAAAATAGGAGTTCTAACAAAATAGTTCAAAAGCAATCCTTAAAACTAAATCAGCCTAACATGGTCTCCACAACATCATCAACATTAAAATAAACCATTTTACAAAGAATGGAAGAGATCAAAGTAACAGAAAATTGAATATAAAGACTCCTTCTCTTCTTTTCAAAAATCTGGAATTTTGGTGTTGATGAGCTATTTTCCCCAATCTTGATGATAATCCTTGACTTTAATCCTTCCTCAAAGCTCCAAACATGTGTTCTTCACTCTAGGATGGTGGTTCTACAAAAGGGTGCTGTCTCCCTTGAAGATGGAGGCTTAATTATGCTTTTATAGTCCAAAAACCCTAAGTTTAATGAAGTCCTGCATAAGGTCTCGGATTATAATTCCCATGACAGTGAGAATTGGCATGATTCCCACGATCGTGGGAATTGCTCACATATGTGCTCCTCTTTTCTTATCCTCTTTGATCTCTAGTTCAACCTTCAAGTTGCTCCAACTTCCTTCCTATATAAAAAAAATAGCTAATTCTTATCCTAAATTAACATCAAACATATAAGAATAACAATGGAAATCAAACTAAACGAAATCATACAAAATGAGTCCTAAACTAAAACAATAATCAACAACTATGCACACAAAAAAACACATGTCAATTACCTATAAAAATATATCCTAATGCACAAATGGACAATGGCTATCAAAACTCTGAATCTAAGGGAGATGATGAGATGGAAGAGTCAGATGTTCAAATGCATAAAGATAAATTGGTTTGAATTGAAACACCCATACCACTATTTATAGAAAAACCACCGACATTAGATCTTAAACCTTTACCTGCACATCTCAAATATGTCTTTCTAGGTGAAGGTCAAATGTTACCGATAACAATCTCCAATCAATTGAGTGAGAAACAAGAAAGTAAGGTGGTAGAAATTGTTAGGAAGCGAATGAAAGCCATTGGATGGCAGATTGTTGATATTCGAAGAATAAGCCCAAATGTTTGCATATACTGAATAAACCTAGAGGAAGGGTGTAAAATAATGATTGAGAATCAACAGAGGTTGAATCCTAACATGAAGAAGGCGGTTAAGAAGGAGATCATTAAACTTTTGGACGTAGGAATAATTTATCTCATCTCCGATAGTAAATGGGTTAGCCCAGTACAATGTGTACCTAAAAAGGGTGGAATGATGATAATAGAAAGTGATGGTAGAGAAGTAATTTCAACAAGAATAGTCACAGGATGGAGAGTATGTATAGATTACGTAAACTTAACTCAATGACTAAGAAATATCATTTTCCTCTTCCGTTCATAGACCAAATGATAGAAAGGATAGTTGGTCATTCATTTTATTGCTTCTTAGATAGATATTTAGGATATAATCAAATTTTCATCTACCCTAATGATCAGCAAAAGACTACATTCACTTGCCCTTATGGTACCTTCACGTACAGAAAGATGTCGTTCAACCTTTGCAATGCCCTAGCTACATTTCAAAGATACATGATGTCTATCTTCACTGACATGATAGAAGATATAATGGAGGTGCTCATGGATGATTTTTCAGTTTTTGGAGATTCTTTTGAAATGTGTTTAACTAAATAGACAGAGTTCTTCAAAGATGTGAAGAGTCACATTTGGTGCTGAATTGGGAGAAATGTCATTTTATGGTGCAAGAGGGGATAGTGCTAGGGCATAAAATTTCACACCAAAGATTTGAAGTTGACAGAGCAAAAATAGAAGTGATAGAGAAACTTCCACCGCCGAGCAATATAAAAGGTGTGCGAGGATTTTTAGGCCATATAGGATTTTACCGTTGATTCATCAAAGACTTTTCACAAATTGCAAGACCTTTGACAAACCTTTTAGTCAAGGATGTGCCCTTCTTGTTTTACGATAACTGTGTTTAGGCATTCAACACACTAAAGAAGGCATTAATATCAGCACCAATTCTATCACCACTAGATTGGACACTTCCATTCGAAGTTACATATGATGCAAGTGACCAAGCTATAGGTTGCATATTGGGCCAAATAAAAGATAAGAAGTTGCATACGATTTACTATGCCAGTAAGACCCTTGCAGGACCTCAGCTGAATTATACTACTACAGAAAAGGAACTACTTGCAGTAGTGTACAAGTGTGATAAATTTTGACAATACCTTTTGGGTTCAAAGGTAATCATATTCACCGATCACCCAGTATTAAAATACCTTTTTAATAAAAATGATGCAAAACCAAGGCTCATTTGATGGTTGTTACTTTTACAAGAATTTGATATTGAGGTGAGATGCAAAAAAGAGTGAAAAATGTGGTTGCAGACTACTTATCTAGACTTGAAGGAGGGGAATGTAAGCTAAAAGATGATATTAACAAAAAGTTTCCTGATGAACTCTAATGTTGCTCGAGAGCTTGACTACACCATGGTTTGTCGATATCGCAAATTACATGGCTAGTGCTAAACTTCCGTCAGATCTATCGTATTAACAAAGGAAGAAATTCTTGCATGATTGTAACCGATATATATGGGACAAGCTAATTTTATACAAAACATGCGCTGATGGGTTAATATGATGATTTGTTCCAAAGGAGACAATGTTAGACATCCTAAAGTAATGTCATGAAGGTCAGTATGTCGGGCATTACGGAACCATCAAGACAGTGGCTCAAATTCTTGAAAGTGGATTTTATCGGCCACAACTGTTTAAGGATGCTCAGACCTTCATAGCATAATGTGATCGATGCCAGAGAATAGGTAACATTTCTAAAAGAGACGAGATGCCTTTATCCAACATCTTAGAAGTGGAAATCTTCGATGTATGGGGTATTGATTTTATGGGTCCTTTTCCATCTTCAATGGGAAATGCGTACATTCTAGTAGGAGTGGATTATATGTCATGTTGGCCTGAAGCAGTAGCATCTCTAACCAATGATGGGAAAGCAGTGTAAAAGTTCATTATAAGGTTATTCAACCGTTTTGGAGCCACGTACGATAATAAGTGATTGAGGCACACATTTCTGCAACAGATCTTTTGATGCCCTCTTAAGTACACCACCGAGTTGCTACAACCTACCATCAATAAACTAGTGGACAAGTGGAAGTTGTCAATTGGGAGCTGAAAAGAATTTTGGAAAAGACAATGAACAAACAAATATAGTAAAGACTGGGCAATAAAGCTAGATGATGCTTTATGGGTCTACAGGACAACCTTCAAAAGCACCTATTGGAACAACTCTTTATAGGCTCATATACGGAAAAACTTGTCATTTTTGGTTGAATTATAACATCAAGCATACTGGGCAATTAAAGCATTAAATTTTGATTGGAAACAATCAAGCAAAAAGATACTTCTGCAACTGGACAAACTTGAAGAGTTTTGTTATAATGCATACGAAAACGCCAAACTCTATAAGGAAAAGGTAAAGAAATGGCATGATGCTCATCTTAAACAAAAGGAATTCAAAGTAGGAGACGTTGTTCTGCGATATAATTCAAGGCTGAGACTATTTTCACGAAAGTTAAAATCTAAATGGAGTTGACCATTTACAGTCATTCAAGTTTTCAATCATGGAGCCCTAAAATAAAAAAACACTAATAAGGCAACTTTTTAAGGTTAATGGGCATCGTTGCAAGCTATATCTTGGAGGAGCAATTCCTAAGGACAAGGAAGTGATATCCTTCTCTTTGAATAATTAAGATGCCCATGGATGCACGGTCAGGCTAAGGATCATGAATTAGCACGTTTAGTAGTTCGATTGAAATTGTTAGGTTTAGCTAGAATTGTTTTAAGCTTTTAATAAAACTTAATTAATTTGTGTTCACCCAGGATAACTTTTAAATTTAGTTCTCATTTTCATTTTTGTTTTGTTTTACTTTCATTTATATTTCTTCTTTCTCTTACGTGTTTGTTTGTCCCCTTCTCACATTGAGGATAATATGTAGTTCAAGTGTGAGGAGGGTTATGTGTTTTACTTTGAATGTAATTTTGGCATATTGAATGATAGTTGTTAGGTTACATTTTGTGAATTATGTGAATGTGTTAATGGCTTAGATGGATTAGATTTGATTTAATTTTGAACATACTATTAGGCTGTAAAGAATCATTAGCTCACAAAAATTAGTGAATTAGGGGCTTTGGATAAATATACAACTTGATTAGGATTTAGTGTGAATTTATCACCCTCTAAATTTACAGCTTAATTAGGATTTAGTGTGAGTTGTCACCCTCTAAATTGTCACATTCATTCGTAATTTGAGGCCTTTCGACTTAAGTAACTGTACTAGTACTTTTCATAGAAACGAGTAGCTCAAACAACAAGGGAGGCAATAAAAACTAATGAAAAATTTTGCTAAATTAATAATTATTCTGTTGGCCTTCTACTTATTAATAGAGCTAGTAACCAGTTAAGAACGTGATATAGCTGAGTAACCAGATCTACAAGCATCATAAATATATGCCTTCACTTCAAAATGCTATAATGATGTTTCAACCAAACAGTTTTAAAAAATGACTTAGATGAGTAACCAGATCGACATTCGTCACCAATGTTTGCCTATGAGTAAAAGACTAAGTCCTTGTTTAAATAAATGAAAAACAATGTGTGTTCTTAATAAAACCTACCAAAGTTGTAATAGCTTGACCTTTTATGAAACATATTTAGGAGTAGTTACAAAGTAGGAATGACCACAGAATTATTAATGTGTGTGTGCAATTAGAAGGGGTAAATAAATTAACATTCGGATCTGGATTAATCTGCATATTTAGTTCAAAGCCCCCAAATGCAGATTTTGCATGTTAATGATTTGATATAACTTGACGATTGTGTTTGAAGTTAAATTTATTTCATAAAGTTGAAGCCATTGTCTCATTTCTACATTGTGTGTCGTGTGATTTTTTTTGTGTTTGTTATTTTGTTTACTTGAGGCAAATAAACATTTAAGTGTAGGGATGTTGATAAGTGTGATTTACATCATGTTTCAGGGTTTAGTTTGTTATGTATTTAAGTGTTAATTTGATTGTTTAGTATGTGTTTAGGTTATAATTGTGTAATGTGTGTGTTTAAGTGTTTTTTTATGGGTTAGTCAAGTCTTTGAGCTTAAATATTATGTTTTTTAGGTACCTTGATGTGTTTGTTAGTGTTTCAAGGTCAACATTAAAGAACGGAGAAGTTTCGAAGACATTTCGGCCAAAACAACGACACAATCATGGCCCATATGTTATGATCGTGACAAAAGACCATGACACAACCCAAAATCGTGTTCTGAATGCCATGATCGTGATAAAAGCCCTGATTTGGCCTACGATCGTGGCCTGCTTCATACAGACGTGGAAATAAGTGAAAACGTCAAAATTCGCAGGATTTTTCGTATTGTTTCGGCCTCGAAAAAACCTCTGGGGCTACCAAAGTATTTAAAGAACAAGAAGAATATAGAGAGGGAGCTTTTGCATTAGCCATCAATTGTGAAACCCTAAAGAGTTCATCGATAGATTGAGAAAGCAAAGAAGGAAGAGAGAGACGTGGAGAAGAAGGCTATGTGAAGTACTTGTCGGAATATGAGGTTTCCAACCATTACTGCCTCCGTCATCCATTCCAATTGTATTTTCTGGTTTTATTTTCAATTTTACTGATGTATAAAATTGGGATAGCCGTTGAGAATAGGATTGTTGAATGTCGAGAATTGTTTAAACTCACCTTCGGGTTATTTATTTTTGATTTAATGAAATTCAATTGATTGTGTTTTCATTGGATTATTTGTAATTTAAATTATGCTCTTAAATAATTTAGTGATAAACTGAGAGGGTGAACTGAGTGAAAATTATTAAATTGGGCTAACAAGAGTTAGGTAATTTAATAGAACGAGAATTAAATTGAATCGGTAAATTTGTACGAAAAGAGATATTGAATAAGTTTTCTATAGTTTTTGGACAACTTCATATCTAATTTAGATTTTGGATAGATTGTTAATCGAGAGATTGAGTTCTCATAATCTAATTGGGATTAATGATTATAACTTGATAGAGTAATTAACCCTAGGACCATCTAGAACTAGTAATCCAATAATTCATAATCGGTTAGTTTTTCATTTAAGGCAGATAAATTTCCCCTTTCCTTCAATTGGTAGTTCTTTAAGTTAATTTTTTGTTGGTTGTTACATATGTTATTTTGTTTATATTTAGGAATTTGATTCTTGAAATTGATTGTGTGATTGAAATGATTTTCTATTTTAGTTTTGTTATTTTGAGTTATTACGAATTGTTTGGCCTTAGAT
Organism: Erythroxylum suave; assembly: GCA_027563595.1. Lineage (NCBI taxonomy): Eukaryota > Viridiplantae > Streptophyta > Magnoliopsida > Malpighiales > Erythroxylaceae > Erythroxylum > Erythroxylum suave. Next base: position 8,492,728 of record JAOSBN010000178.1, on the reverse strand, counting down.
TTTAGGATTAGATTAACCTCGTGGGATCAACACCTTAGGTACTATATAAACGACCCATACGCCTGTGAAATATCAAGATTTATTATGAAAACTTTATCATATCGGAACCTGCTATCATAATGCACTGACTTGGTGGAAGTCAGTGAAGAGATTTTATAAAACCAGAGAGATGACTTGGCAGGAGTTCCAGAGAGTTCAAAGATAAATACACTCCGCCAGATATATCAGGATCGAAAGAAGATGAAATTCATGAGTTTGGTTTACACAAAGGATATGTGAATGGTTGATTATGAGGCTCACCTTGTAGCCTTGTTTAAGTAGTATTGGAGGTTATGCAAATCCTGAAGACAGATTTTACTGATTTGAGCAGGGTTTAAGGACGAAAACTCATTTCGGTTCTAAAGTTGAAAAAGAGAGCTAAAGGGGCGATCAGAGGGTTAGCGTCAAGAGGGGAGTCAGTCTGTGAAGAGGGGAGCTACTCATATTGGTGCAGGGGATCTATGAGAGCCAATGTCACATCAAGTAGAAGTGGTAGTTTCTGCCGATCTGGTGAAGATCGAGGAGCTGGTAGGGATTCAGTACAACATAGCACTACTAGTGCACCATCAATTGGATATGATAGGAAGGGCTAGTCATAGATTCAAAGGATCTTTTCATAGAGAAGTTAGAGGATTCAAAGTTGTGCTACTTGTAGCAGATTTCACAGAGGACCATGTTGGGGACTTACTGGGATAAGTCAGGCATGTTATATTTATGGAGAGCAGGGACACTTACAGAGGAGTTGTTGGACAGTAGGGAGGAGTCCAGGAGTGAGGGCAGAGGAGACAGTACAGGTTTAGAATGGTGCCTTTGGTTCCAGCAGAGGTTTAGGAAGAACTAGTAGTAAAGGAGGTGGTAGAGGAGTTGGACATGGATCAGCAGTAGATACGGGTACTGGTGGGACATTTTTGGCTCATAGTCAAACTTAAGCGAGGATATGCCAAATGAAGAGGGAGGAGACACCAATAGCGAATGATGTCATTTCTAGTACAATTTTATTATTTGATGTTAAAGCTTATGTGTTAGTAGACCCATGATGTACATATTCTTATATTTCTTTAGAGTTTGCCTCTAGAGTTCTATAGGAGGTAAGCCCTTTAGGATATGACCTAAGAGTGTCGTTACCAATAGGAGACTATGTGGTAGTGAATAGTGTAAGGAGGGGAACAATAGTGATAATTGGTATAATAGAGCTATTGGTGAACTTTAAGGGTGACTAGGATATATATCTACCTTTGATGGAGTTTGCGTATAACAATAGTTATCACTCTAGCATCGGTATGGCACCATTTGAGACATTATATGATACACGGTGTAGAGATTTGATATGTTGGGATATAGAGGATGTTAGATTGTTAGAGGGACTAGAGTTGGTTCAAGAGTGGAATTCTGAGGTTTGGTAAGAGAGGGAAGTTAAGTCCGAGATATATCGGGCCATATGAAATTGTATTACATATGGGACCATTAGCTTATAGATTGGCGTTACCACCAGAGTTATCACAAATTCATGATGTTTTCCATGTGTCGATGTTGAGATGGTACAGATTGGATCCTGGTCATATTATATTGAGGCCTAAGATTGGAGTTACAAATGGCATGACTTATAAAGAGGAACCTGTGTAAATATTGGATAGACAAATTAAAAAATCAAGGAGGAGGGAGATTTTGATGGTGCAATTTTTGTGGAGTCATCATTGTTGTCTAAGAGAGGCGACTTGGGAGGTAAAGGATGAAGATCGACATCAGTATCCTTATTTGTTTGGATCCTCAAGTACGTAAATTAATTTCGAGGATGAAATTCTTTAATGAGGGGGAGATCTGTAAAGCCCAATCATAAAATAAAGCAAACCAAATGGCCTAAACCAGCCCATAACTAATATATTGTATAAAAGATAACATTTGGAAAATAAGAAAAATACCAATGCGACAAGCATCTTCTTCTTCATTTTCTCTCGACTTTTACAGTTGGTATATGTGTCAATGTGTCCATTTTCTCCTGCTTGTAACACTTTCTTTATAGGTGTTTAACAACATCAAAAGTTCTCACACTTAGGTAAAATTCCAGTAGCCATTTTTATGTCTTTTTGTGTGATTTTGATCATCCTACACTAGGTTATAGTTGGATTGCATATTGTGGTTGTTTAGGACAATATATGAAGTTACATGAAGGTATAAAAGGGGAGGAGTGGAAAATGATGAAAGAAAAGAAGAAAGAAGAAGAGGAGAGGGTAAAGACGATGGCATTGTTTCGAAAATTTAAGTTGCATGTAGGGGCAAATAGGGAATACAAAAAGTGAAGGGTAAATCTAGAATTTTGTTGTAAGAAGGGCATTTTTGGTATTAATGAAAATGAGTGAGGGAAAGATAGAATTTTTATTTAGTTAAGGATATTTTAGTAATTATGGGGGTTAGGTTAATAGGGATATTATTTTTATAATTGAGAATAAATTAGAAAAGAGAATAATGTTGGATTATTAGTATAATTGGGTTGGAAATTTTTTACAAATTAGTCTAATAGAATTTTGTAAATTCTAGGTCCGAAAGTCCAATTAAGGAGTAATTGGGGTTATCAATTAGTTGAATCTGAAATCGAAGTAAGGATAACCTTGGATTTTACTCTTAAAATAGAATAATGTTTTGTTATTAATAAAATATATTTTGAATTAGTCATTAATTATTAATAATTACATACATAAATTATGTTTATTTTATTTCACTAATAATTAGCAAGTCAAGGTGTTTCATGTTTATATTTTTATATTTTGTTACATTTTATTAGATGAATTGCTTGTTAATTCAATGAAAAATGTGTTAATTAAATAGAGACTGGTGGTTGATAAGTTGTGAATAATTGATGAAATTCGAAAATTAGTGGCTTGCTTAGGATAGGCTACATTCGGTAGTCTTAGATGGATTAGTTGAGTCGATATGAGTGAGTGGTGGCTAAGAATCTGTCCATGGAACAAATACCGGGGCATCCTAAGTCCTGATGATGTCCTGTGTCGATGATTAAGTATCGAAGTGGTACTAGGATATCTTGAGTTTCGAAAATATCCTGTGTTGATGACTAGGTAATGGAGTAGTATCAGGTACCAACAGAGATTGAGAAATTGTGGTACCTTCTGTCGATATTTATACATTTAATTACATTTCCACTTGGTGAGAGTTTACGATGAGTTAAGGTGAGCCGACAAACCATTAGATGTAAGCCTACTATATTAAACTAAGTCCAGACAATTCAATTAAATAGTGGAATAAAACATATGTGGTAGTTGAAACTAATATTTGTGTAATCATCATTTGGTGAAATTTTTGATATGATTGTTAACTGTTTGGATTAGACTGAAGACTATTGTGTATATACATATCATATGTATGATTTAATTGGTTGACTAAGTGTTATAGTTATTTATTAAGTTACTTATTTTTAAGGGCAAGATTGGTTACCCTCACTAAGTTGGTAGCTCACCCCTTGCCATTATTTTTTTTAGGAGATCCAGTGATTGCTGATAAGCTTAGTGTATGTGATTGACATAGTGGAGGTTAGGTGGGGCCAGCAGATTACTTTTGTACAATTGTTGGAATGTATATGTATGTTTTCGAACATGACAATTGGAGTAGTTATATTGTATGGAATATTTTGTGTTTGACAAACAATCCTCTCTTTTGGAACTAATGAGGAATTTGATGGTTAATGGTTTGCTTTAGGAACTATTTGGTTAATTATGATTTAAGAATTTTTAGGAGAGTCATAATTAGTACCAAAAAAAGAGGATTCGGTCATCTACAAATGATCGGTTAAAGATCTTTGAGGTTTTGCATTTTTAATGGTAGGTGAAGTTTCCATTCTGGTTTATTTTGTGTTCCATAAGTCTAATCAGAATTTTCGTACACAAGAAGAATATGCAAGGTAAAAGATGGTCTCTTTACCTTAGACTTTTAGCTCCTTTGAAGATAGGAGGGATTTCCCTATTAATAAGAATATTAAAAGGAAGTTGTAGAGATGCATTGCCTAATCCAATTGATTGAAGTTTAGGGGAAACCAAAAGCATCAAGGCAATCAATCAAAAACTTTCAACTCACAAAATCAATTGTTTTATAGCCAATCTTAGAGGTAGACTTGTTACTTGAGACTTTGCTAGGTGTAGTTCCTTAAATGATCTTAGGAAATGAGAATGTTATTTTCTATAGATCTGTCATGAATGAATGCACCTTAACTCGATTAAAAATGCAATTGAGTATAAATTTCAAACTTAGAGTTAGGATTTTGAAAATAATTTTATAAATTATATTGAAATAGAAAATAGGATTCAATCAGTGCAAATAGGAAGGATTATAGACTTTAGAGACAAGGGTCATAAAAGTTTTATCAATCTCTTTTAATAATTTATCCCAACAAAAATTTATATGGTGATAAATGAGACTAAAGAGGGTCTTCTTTATATCTTCTTTGCTGCAAGGAATACAAAGACTATTTACTTGCTCCCTTATGATGGAGATAGGAACAAAAATCTTTAGAGCTTACATGAATGAACAAATAGTGAACAAATTCCTAAAATATTTTAGGACAATCAACTTGAACTCCTCTTACTTTCGAAGAAAGTTACCTTCGAAGTCTTTTCGAAATGTGGTCTTGTTAGAATTTCGTCTTGTCAAAATTTATTGTGTAAAGAAAAGAAAAATGTTCCTGCTACTCTCTTTCAACCATTAAACTTCTACTTAGGAAGAAATCTTTTCCAATTCAATGCCCTAATATAATTGGGTTAACATTTACAGGGTATTTGGTTAATTGGAATGATCATCCCATTACTAATATATTCTTGGTAATAGGATATTTCCTTATTTGATTGAAGAAAACATATATAATATATAATCTAAACTGCATATTTATTCCTTGAGTTTAGATAAAAAGTAAACTCATTAGCCACCTATCTTTATTTATTCTACAAGGGTTGAGAGTAAACTGAGGACATGTTGGACAAAAATATCCTTAAAGAATCAACATAATTACTTAGCTATAAAACAAAAAACTAAAACCTATTTTATCTTTTCTCACTTCTTCTCTACGTTTTCATTGTTTGACAACTCCATTTACTCTTTTCTTCTTCCACATTTGCCTCTCTTGTGTTCAAATCAAAAGATTATACATCTTATAACAATAAACGTACTATCTCTAGTTTCTAATGATAATTGTTTTTACCCTTCTTCAGATCTTCAAGTTTGTCTTTCTCTATCTCTCTCTAATATTGGTGTTGGGTTATTTGGGGTTGAGGTTTCAATTAAAATGTTTAGAGTGACTTAGAAGAAGGAAAAATCGAACATAGGTTTGTTTGGGTTTTGGTTTTTATGAAAAATTGAACATGGGTTTGTTTGGTCTTTTTTTATGTTTTATAATTGCCTCTTTTTAAATCTAGAAATATTATCTTCAAAACTTAGGTGCTTTTAATCAACAACAAAAGTGTTTTATATTAGGGTATTATCTATCAAGGTATCGCTTCCTCTTTTTTTTCTCTCTCGCTCTACTTTATAGCATCAATTATGTTGAATTATTTAATCGTACCTTTTTTTGAACAAATTTATGTAAATACATTAAAAATTTTATTTATTGCAGCCATGGCTCGTTTGAGTAAGTAGAAATGTCCAAAAATGTGTGGAGATATGTAATGTTGTTAGTTGGCTATTGAGTTTATTGTCATAACAGGCATCTTTATATAGTTATCAGCCAATGGTTAGATGTTTTTATATCTTACTGAATCTTTTTTTAAAAAAGCTTATAGACCAAATATAATATAACATTTTTTACATCCAATTTCTCCGTTTTATTGTAGAAATGGAAGAAATAATCTTTTGGTTTTATTGTCTAAAGAATTTTTTTCAACTACAATAATTATGGATATTTTGATCTTTTTGTTAATTATTTCTTTTTCATTCAAAATTTATATTTTTAAATAAAACATTAGCATCACATCATTGTTAAAAATTCTTAAGGATAAACCAAACTAAATAATACATATTATATATATTCCTCATCTATTCTATTCCTAAAAAATCACCATTTCATTCCTTATCTATTTATGCAAGTGAACCAAACACCCTGTTATTGTATTACATATTAGCAACTCAAATAAATCTAAACTCATTACCACACCTAAAACATAATTTTCCAATCCTTGCAAAAAAGTTCTATCATTTCTTCCCTACTTCGAAAATTATTATGAACACGATGGAAAAAAAAAAGTGCATTACATTGACATTACTATCACACAGTAGCAACCAGTGCAAAAGCCTATGTGAATGAAATTTAGTAAAATTAAGTAAAATAAAACAGAATAAAAATATCATAACTAAATAAGAAGGTCTTCTCTCGTTACGTAGTGGCTTCACTTGTGTAAAGCATCTGGTCTACAATCACTGTTCAAGGTAGACTACAGACCCCATTTTATTTACTCTGAGGTCACAACATGCCGTACGTAGTACATCTGTACATGCAATAAAGAGAAAATGATGGGAAGTATAAAAGTGGTTCCCAGCGGCCTACGCTATATAACATTGGAATACTAAAGCTGTTCAATTCACCTCCTCGCAACTAGAAAGGTGATAATGCCCTCAACCCTGGGTAGAAAAATGATCATAACTCGTCACCATTATCATCGTCATCCTCGTTTTCTTCAGCTTTCGCTTCTGCAATGGTCTCCAAGTTGGGAGAATGAGAAGGTCTTAATGGGAAATCAAGGAGGGATAGCAGAGCCTCAATCCAAGGCTTCATCTTGTGTTTGAATTCCATTGCCATTTTTAATCTACAAATCCAAACCGCGGGAAGTGTTAGATTTTTAGATTTATCTTAACCAAGTCTTAATTGTGTCCTAGTTTTTAGGAGTCTGATGCATGACCAAATTTATAGGAGTTTTAGTATTGGAATCGGTAGTGGGGTAGTTAGTTGTGTTTCTGTTCCTAATTTAGTGGTAAGTCAGTTCATGTAATTTCTATTTA
>JAOSBN010000178.1:8437023-8471111 GCA_027563595.1 Erythroxylum suave | reverse complement strand
GTCGGACATTTGTTTGGGTTCGAATGAACCATTTGTTCCGCTGCTGATTCTATATGTTTCGATTATTGTTTCGTCTTCCGTTCGCTTTGTCTTTCGAACCTTTGATTCGCTTCCGCTTCGCTTTCGATTTGCTTTCGATTCATCTCCGTTTCGAAATTTCGTTTCGTTTTCCGGTTGGGATCCGGTTCCCGGATCGGGTCCCAACAAACCCAGCTCTGATACCAATGGGGATCAGTGGAGAAATTGGACCGGATCTAAATGAGCCTATATACAACCTAAAACCTTAAGGCAATGGGTTATAAATCCTATTTTTTATAAGTAAATCACTTCATCCTTATGTCTCTTTTCAATGTGGATTGAATTTTAAATATAAGTCAATTTTATGGATATGCTCAATTTAGGTTGAAATTTAAATGTAAATCTAGCTTATTAAATTGGCTAATATGGCTATGGATTATTAAATTTTTGTATGCATTTTAATTGCACAAAAAATGAAAATGTGATTACTTTAGGCATAGATTAATACTAAATAGAGTTGTATACAAATATCTACCTTGTTAATGAATTGGTATTATCTTATTTAAACCATTTCATTAATTTGTTTCCTGTAATATCAATAACTTCTATAATCAAATAATTCCTATACAATAAAAAAGATATTATGTTATACTTCCTACACACTCAAAAAATGAACAATGAAAAGTGAAAATGGCGAATAGTGAAAACGAAGGTTCTTCTTGTCCAGGTGCTGAAACTTCCAGATTTGCTCTCTTCGTGCTTGACTCTTCTCAGACGGTTCACTACAAAAGTGTTCCAATAATGGGTCAGCTAGAGGATTGTCCCAACGGTGAGTCACAGAGTGATAGTGGACATCTACTGCTAGCCGACCTTAGTGATACTCAAACTGATGGTTAAGTGGATTATGCTATATATGATATAGAAGAAAAACGAGAACAATTGCCATCACTTTCGTTAAAGACTGCATATTGAAGGGGAAAAGTAAGAGAACAGACAAAAATTCTCATGGAATCTTGTCTGGATTCTCTTTAAGTGATAAGTGGAATGGCAAAGTTTCCATTGAATAGGAAAATCGAAATCGTTTATTGCCCCAACTTGTGATTCATAACGATTACTAAAAGAATCTATCTCCTAATTGGAAGCATGTTATTATTGTTAAGGTATACAAGGAAGAGTGTGGGGTTTCAATTTATGTTTAATCGTTTCTCGGCTTTATGGAAATTAGATGGAGAAATGGAGATACTTGACTTAGATTATGGATATTTTATTGTGAAGTTTGATTATGAGGAGAATCTCACCATGCGATGTCCGATGGCCCCTATGTGATTGTGAGCCATATGTTCACAATCACTCGATGCGCACCTAGCTTCTCTCCTTCTATTGCGCAAATCACAAAGGTAATTACTTAGGTTTGAATTGCTGAGTTCCCAGTTGAATACTATGTTTGTCGTTGCAAGTTGTATTAGGGAGCCAATTAATATAGATAGATAGATAGTGTTGGCAACTAGGGGAAAATTTGCACGTATTTACATTGAAGTTGATTTAAAGAAGCCCTATATTCCAAGATTGAAAGTGGTAGAGTTTGGCGTAAGGATAAATATGAGGGTGTTTGGGCGATTTGTAATGGATGTGGGAAGGTTGGACACTTGATTTCGTATTGCACTGAAATTCCTTGCCTTTCTTCTAGTAAGAATGGTGGTGATGGTGTGAGGGTAAACGGTGAGAGAACTGGTAGCGGCTCACAAGACCAATAGACAACGACAATGGAGATGAATGAGGGAGAACTACAATTTGGTCCTTAGATGACAGTTCAGAAATGACCACATAGGAACTTTAAAGGAACTGGAAGACTCCCTTCTATCTGCAATACTCAAAGGGATAAGGATAAAAGCGTTCTCAATGGATTTCACAACTTAGAAGTAGAAATTGTGGAGATAGCGCAAAATTTAGAGGAAGCCAACATGACGAAGATAGGTATCTAGAAAGTGTTTAATTTCCACAACAATTCCAATCAAAAGAAGAATAGTAATAAGATAGGAACGTCTAAATCCACTGATCAAAAAATGGATCTACCTCAACTTCTAAGTTGACTGAAGCAACACGACCTGCAAATTATGTGCCCACATATGCAATCTTGGCACTCCTTGTATGTAAACTCGATAATATGTCAAGTGAAATTACTACTGTGCCACTTTTGGACATGAAGTCTCCTATGGTAGCAGAAGCTAATATTGAAGAAGGCCTGTAATGCCTCAAAGAGAAAGAGAAGGAATAAGAAATTGATGATAAAATTGAAGTTTATGGAAGTTTAATTTGAAGAATTGGACATCAATTTGGTATGTGTTCTTTAATTATACTTTTTCCTTAAAATTGTGTATTAGGAAATTTAAGGTTCTTGAGTAAAAATTGGGAGTTTATGAAATTGTTGTTAAAAATATTTAATTGGAAATTAAATGAAGTATTATATGTGATTAATTAAGATTTTGGACTTATAACTTATATTTTCCCCGATTGGCATACATTATGTTTAAATTGTGAAACTTGATACGCATATTATTTTTAACTAATTGGTGAGATGAATAGGTCTTGAATGTTGTATGAATTAAATTAAAACCAATAACAGAACAAAAAATGACATTAAAGAATGACATTTGCTTTAGTCAAATATGGAATAGCTTGAATTGGCTACTATAAGTGATTATCATTAAATTTCAATGAAATTTAATTAGATTTTCCCCTAATAAAATATATAGGAATTGGAGGAATATGATAAGGATAGCATGCCAATTAGAGAGTTAGTAGTACTACATCATGATTTATGTTATAAGACTGTATGGCTTTGAGAGCTCGGTTCTGATGTAAAATATTTGATTTGGGTTATGAACTACATGACTCCGAGAGCTTAGTTCCAATGTGAATGTATATAAAAAAATGGATCGTATGGTTCCGAGAACCTGATCTTGTATTTTTAAAATCCCATTTATCCAACTCAGTGATACAATTTTGATGGATTTTACTTTGGGGCAATTACAGAAAGTTGACAAATGCATGATTAATGATTAAAGGACTTCAAATGAGATCATTGTATTTTTCGATATCAACTATTATAATAAATACATGCTTTTATTTCATAACTTTATTTTTAAATTCCTATTTTTGCTTTAAAATCAACGGAGATATTTATACGTGCAAAATATTATATATCATGCATGTTATGATTGAATGAATTGAATTGAATGAGAAATAGAATTGCTTGTATAGCTTAGTGTATGGATTTTAGAAGGTTTTAAAGAGAATTAAAAGAAAGTTGTAGTGGATCTGCTACAAGACAAGAGTCATATAGAGGACCTTGAAAGATTTAGAGGTGGATGTACTACAAATTTTTATTTGGTTTTGGTTATGACATGTATATATAAAGAAGTGAAGGATCTTACATGATTTTATTGTGAATTATACATTAATAAATGAAAGTTATGCATGAAATCTAGTTTAGATGTGTTGAAAGGATTGGAGGATCTGTAAATTATTTTGTCAAGGCATTTGACATGGAGATGGATAGTTGAGAAACATACATAAGAAGTGTATTGAAGTTTTTTGCGGGAAATTTTGAGTAAATATAGAGAAAACTCTATCTAAATTTTTTTTAAGTGATAGATTAATGAGATTTAAATAGAAAATGTTATAGTTTGAAGTATTAGATATTTAAGAATATGGTAACACTCGGTATGCAGATTTCGTTATCTGTATGAAGTGTTACATTTAGTGGTATCAAATCCAGGTTGGGTGGTTTTGGGGTCTATAATTAAGGAAATAAAGGAAAAATGAATTGTGTACATGCCAAATGAAGGATTATATCATAATATGATATGAATCTAAAGAATGGAATCAGGCACTCTAGGAGTTGCTGAGCAAGAGGAGTAAAATCATGCCTCGGCTACTGATACAGATAGGGGTATGGCGAGGCAGCTTGTACCACCATTTGCCGGTCATCCAGTTCCTAACCCAATAGAGTTTTTCCAAACTATGGTGGATTATATGAAACAAAAGATGCTTGTTACTCTCTTGTACAACCATAATCACCTCTTCCATTACAGAAGCTTATATTAGGGAAAGCCAAGAGGTTGGGAGCAGAGGATTTTCTGGGAGAGTCATCAGTTACTGCTCTAGATGTCGAGTTTTGGTTAATCAAGATAAAGAGAATTTTTATATCCTCCATTGCACACCAGAAGAGAGGCTGGAATGTGCTGGTCTTCTCCAAGGACCAGTATATCAGTAGTGGGAGTCTAGTAAATGACTTGTTCCACCACAAGATCTTACTTGGAAGTACTTTTTGTCCTAATTTTCAGATAAATTTGTAGGGGAGGCTTATAAGGATGAGATGAGGGATGCATTCCTTTATTTGAAACAGGGGTATAGGATAGTATCAACTATTAGAAAGAGTTTGATCGATTTGAGTATGTATGTAGAGAGATTAATTCCTACAGGGGCAGATAAGTGTAAAAGATTTGAAGCTAGCCTCCACCATAACATTAAGAAACTCATTGTTGCACTGCAGATAAGGGATTATGGAGAGATGGTGAAAGTAGCCTTGAGGATTGAAAAGGTTAATATGGATGAACAAAAATGGAGAAATAGGGGACAACAAAAGAGGAGGCAAGACAATCTAGTTCATACTTCTCAGCCATTAAGAAGCAAAAGGGTCCAGGGTCTTAGGCTTCAACACAAACACAGACATCCCACTGCCAATCAGGGTAGAGTCAGAGATCAATGGTTAGGGCAGGACAACTGGCCCCATCTATAGCTAGTACTGCAAGTAGATCAGAACGTGGGGTAGATATCCCATATGATCATTGTGGCAAGAAACATGGCGGACAATGTTAGAAGGTGATGGGACCATGCCTACGATGTAAATCTATGGAGCATTTTCAGAGAGATTGCCCTAGTAAACGGTATCAAACGGTTAGTCAAGCAAAGAAACCAATTCTTACAATCCAAGGGGCAAAGGTAGAAGGGCGGGAGCTAGTTTTGGTGCTAGTGGTTAAAGGGTCACATCAAAGACAATTGATGGACCTAATACCCGTACTCTAACTCGTGCATATACTATACGGGCTTGTGATAACCAGGATGCCCTAGATATGATTGCGGGTATTTTTACTATCTTTGACATTTCTTTTCATGCATTGATAGACCCATGATCTACACATTTTTATATATGTATGTCATTGCCTGAAAATATGGGGTTACTTGTTGACACTCTTGAACATGATATTCTGGTTACAAATCCTTTGGGTCAAGTGTGGTGGTAAATAGTGTTTACAAGAATTGCCCATTAAGAGTACAAGGTTATGAAAATCCTGGTGATTTGATTGAACTAACTTTTCGCGCATTTGATGTGATCCTTCGTATGGACTGGCTATCTAGACATCATGCAGTAGTAGATTGCCATCTTAAAAGAATCACTCTTAGAACAATTGATTTTCATGAGATCACAGTTATTGGTGAAAGGTCAAATTTTCTCTTCAATTTTATATCAGTGACCGTAGCAAAAAGGCTTATTTGAAAGGGTGTGTAGCCTACTTAGCTTATGTTCTTGAAGCTAGAAAGTATAATCCAAAAATTCAAGATATATCAACTGTATGTGAATTCCAGGATGTATTCTTAAGGAGTTACTAAGGTTACCACGGGAAAGAAAAGTTGAATTTCTATTGATGTGATACTTGGTAAAACACCATATCGGATGGCACCCACAAAACTTAAGGAATTGAAAATCCAACTGCAAGAACTTCTTGAAAAGGGTTTTATACGCCCTAGTGTATCTCCCTAGGGTGTACCTGTTTTATTTGTCAAGAAGAAAGATGAGTATCTTAGGCTATGCGTGGATTACAAACAACTAAATAAAGTGACTATGAAGAATAAGTATCCACTACCTAGAATATATTACCTTTTTATCAACTTAAAGGTGCAGGTGTTTTCTCTTAGATTCATTTGAAATTAGGATAATGCCAGTTAAGAGTAAAGGAAGTCGATGTATTGGAGATAGCTTTTAGAACGAGATATAGGCATTATGAAATTTTAGTGATGCCTTTTGGGCTCACAAATGCTCTATTAGCCTTTATGGATCTCATGAATCGTATTTTCCATCCTTACTTGGATCAATTTGTGGTAGTCTTCAATGATGATATCATGGTTTATTCTAAGAATCCAAAAGAGCATAATGAGCATCTGAGAATTATTCTGCAAACTTTGAGGGATAAACAACTTTATGCCAAGTTCAGTAAATGTGAATTTTGGCTTAATGAAGTTTCTTTCTTTGGTCATGTCATATCAGTAGATAGGATTAGAGTTGATAAAAAAAAAAGATAGAAGCCATTCTAGAATGGAAGCCACCTAGGAATGCTACAGAGATTAGAAGTTTCTTAGGATTGGGAGTATATTATAGAAGATTTGTTAAAGGATTCTCTATAATTGCAATACCTTTGACCAAGTTACTTCAAAAGAATGCAAAATTCATGTGTGGTGATTAATGTTAGGAAAGATTTGAGAAGCTAAAGGCCATATTGACTGAAGCGCCTGTTCTTACACAACCTATACCTAGTAGAGACTTCATGATCTATAGTGATGCCTCATATAATAAGCTAGGATGTGTACTCGTACAAAAGGGCAGGTAATTACTTATGCTTCTAGGCAACTTAAGCCTCATGAAAGGAACTACCTGACCCATGATTTAGAGTTAACAACCATAGTCTTTGCTTTGAAGATTTGGAGGCATCACTTATATGGAGAGAAATTTTATATTTACATAGATCACAAAACTCTTAAATAATTGCCTACACAGAAAGCGTTGAACTTAAGGCAAAAAAGATGGATAGACTTAATTAAAGATTATGATTGCATCATTGACTATGATCCAGGCTCAGTAAATATAGTAATCGATGCTCTTAGCAGAAAGTCGTTATTAGCTTTAAGTGCTGTGAATGCTAGATAGCTATAGCCAGTGATGAAGCCATTGTAGCTAAGTCGAGGTTTAAACCAAATTTATTAGAGCAAGTCAAGGATGCACAAAAATAAGATGGAAAGCTAGTTATCATTCTTAAACAAATTCAAGACATTAGACAAAACCATACTGCTTTTGCCCATCATTTGGTCTCTTGAGAGAATCTTAAATTTAAATGGATTAAAACAAACACTAATGGAAGTTGTCGTGGTAATCCAGGGGAGGCTGCTACTAAGGGGATTTTATAGGATCATTGAGGTGTTTATTTATTGGCTTCTTCCTTTAAAGTGGGATTGTCTTCTATCCTTAATGCGGAACTTTAATCAATTCGACACAGGCTTCAATTTGCATGGGATGTAGGTCATCATCGAGTGGTGTTAGAGTCTGACTCTCAACTTTCCATTCATCCTATTAACTCATCTAGTTCGGTTCACCACCTACTTAGAGCTCTGATTAAGGATTGCCGGGGTCTGACAAACCAAAATTGGCGGTGTCGTATTAGACATATCTATCGTAAGGCAAATTTTTGTGCTCATTTCTTGGCTAAACGTGGGTTTAATAAGGATCTTGGATGTTCAATATAGGATTCTTATCCTATGGAGCTATCCGCCCTTCTTAAGGTGAACTTGGTCAGGGCCTGTTTGTTTCATTTCAGTTGTATCTAAAAAAAATATGAATATAAGATTTCAACCAAACTTTGGATGAATTTACGATGAAAAAGAGACATCATATATATAAAACAACAACAACAACAATAACAATAACAACTTATCTACTAAAGTTCATGCTTCAAATTTACACCCTCTTTTTCTTATTCCCTAAAACAATGTCATTAGCAAACAATATACACTAAGGCACATTCCCTTTGATATTCTTAGTGAGCTCATCAATCATTACTACAAATAAAAAAGGGTTCAAAGAGGAGCCTTGGTATAGTCCAGTATCGATAGAAAAATGCTTTGTATCTCCTCTTATCGTCCTTACTCTAGTTTTTATACCTTCATACATATCCTTGATAACCTGTATATAAGTCTTAGGAACTCTCTTAACTTCTAAACACCTCTATATGATTTCCCTATGTACCCTATCATACGCCTTTTCTAAATCAATAAACCATATATAGACTATGTTGTCTTTCCTTGGAATATTCCATTAATATTTTAAGGAGATGTAAAACTTCTATTATGGACCTTCCTAGATTAAACCAAACTGGTTTTTTGAGATAGAAATATAATTTCTCACTCCCTTCTCAATTCACCTTCCATAACTTTATGGTGTGACCAAGTAATTTGATGCTTTTATAGTAGTTATAGCTTTAAATGTTCATTTTGTTCTTCTATAAAAGAATTAAGATACTAAATCTCCACTCATCTGACATTTTAGTGAACTTAAGGATCATATTAAAAAGTTTGGTTAACTAAGTAAAGCTCTCTTTGCCTAGGTTATTCCACACCTTTATGGGCATCTTATCAGACTCTACTACCCTTCTACTCTTCATCTCCCTCAACATATATAAAAACTAAAATTAATTATCCAAAAGAGAACATATATACAAACTATAATTTATGATCCAAAAGAGATAGTGTATATGAGAATCGGAATTCATCATTCAAAAGAGATAGCATATACAAAAATCAGAAGCCATCATCCAAATGAGCTCTATATACGTAAATAGTTAAGCCATAATAAGTATCATATACAAAAATGACTAGTCACAACGTGCACCGCATAAAAATAACTAGCCACAATAAGATTCATAAACAAATATAGCTAACAACAATGATTACCACATACTAAGATAACTTTCTATTTGTTTAGATTGTTACTATTTTCTTTCACCTTTTTTTTAGTTCTTGTGATAATTGGCTACTTTGGATTTCTTAGGGATTATCACACATTCTCTTAGAACATATTCTCACATTGTGACCATATTCCTTACACCTTTTACACGACAACTGAAGTCTTTTTCGAGTAGTATTATAAGGAATTTGTTCTTATCTTACTTCCTTGCTCCTTGCTTTTTTCATCTCCTTAATGTTCTTTTGTATTGTGGTGGAAGAATTTTAGAACCATGATTTTCATTCAAACTTGACCACAAATCTTCCTAGGAATTACAAAAATCGAGATAATCGAGATATATAAGCTTCTTTAATTTTTTTCTTTACTATCTATATAGTGCATATATTCTTTTGGTTTGTCACTATCGTTTCTGACTACAACACAAGTATATTGACAAGAAATTCCACTCAATCCCATCTCTTACGTGGTAAGGCTTATTGCTCGAATTAATAAGTTGTTAAAAATCCATGTGTTGCACTTCAAATAGTCTTCTACCATTAAAGTATAACATCCAATTGTTGGCAAGTTGTTTGTACTTCTATACCTTATTCTGAATCTTAGGGCAAATGGATCTAGTATACTCGATCCCCTCCTTTTTTTTCTTATTATATCCCTTCACCATTGCTTTTGTAATCATCTTAAACATTATGATAATTGGCTTGTCCTAGCCTCATTAATGTAAGTATTAAAGCTTTCATAGTGATTTTTCAACATGTCACATTTGAGCTGAACACTATGAGTTCAACACAATAAAATACCTACAGGTTGGTATTTTATTCAACTAATCATGAAACAATTTGTCAATACCTTCAAATTGCCCCATGTATCTATTCAAAGTAAAAACTCAAATTAAGCATGACTTCAACAATCATATATATTCAAGCTCAAGGGAATTTAAATAAAACAATCATACATCTTTCAAATTCATTATATGCTCTAGCTGCATTTCACACTATAATCTTTATAACTTTTGTTGTCTTAAATTTGATTTGAATGTTGACATAGATATGTCTTGTAACAACCCAGACCACCCGCCCACAGAAAACAACAAAAACAACTTAATGACCTACTCCATAAGTAGCTTGATCACCCACTACAAGCTCACAATCAACTTGTTCACCCTCTTCTAATCATCTTTTATTATGTCTCAACAACAGCTATTCAATGATATCTAAAGTACCTCCATAAACTCATAATCTTTCTTTTCGGTAAAATTAGTCATATCGTGATGTAAGCCTTACTTCTCAACTCTTTAATGTCATCTTTAACAGACTCTTGAGGAAATTCATAACTAAAAACTTAAACCTCTTTGTAGTCAAGTTCTTTGTGTGTATATGCACTGAAACATCATTAAATGATTTGGCTACTTCAAAATTATTTTTCCCCCTCCTTCATGGTGCACGGTAGAGGTAAACTTGAAGGTCCCACTTATCAAAATTGAAACTCAATTCTAAGGTGTACAAAATAAAAAAGGATTACTCCAGTGCATAAGGCTCTCTACTTTTTAAAGATCAAGGGAGGGTCATCAATTGTACGTCATTTTCTTTTTATATTTTATAAAGAGACTGCTTTCTTGACTCGAATCTATGATCTGTTAGTCACAAAAGAGTAGCCTTACCAATTACTCCAAAGCTCGAAGATCTTTAAAATAAGAAAGACAAATAAAAAGATAAAAATATGTCCTCAAATATTTAATTAAAACTACAATCAATTCTAGATTTCAATCTTAAATCATGTCCTTTGATCATAATACAAAAGAAGGAACATCTTTAAAACAGAGAAAGGTCAAAGGATTCCTTGAAATTCGATAAAATCAAATTACATAAAAACAACATTACTAACTAGCTTATTTATTTTATTGTCCTCTTATTATTAGTCATAAAAATAGCTAAAAACATTATATAGCATATAAAGACAAAGAAGCATACGAGATATGTAATCTACTTTTTCTTTTTAATTTTTTTTAAGCTCGTCAAAGTAAAAGCCTTTGGGCAGCAATTATGTGTCCGGTGTTACTTAACAAACCTTCAAAGGATTTCATTATGGTTTTATGGATCTAGTCATAGAACTAATCATAAATACACTTCTAACTTGCTTTTGTTCAGTGAATGACCTTTACACAAGAGGGTTAAAATCCTTGACATGAAAGTAACTTATAGAATGCTCTATTGCCTAAGCAGCTACAACAATCTCTATGTTCAATATCTACTTAGCAAAACCTTTATCTAAATACTTGCCCAAAAAAAAAATCCACGAAAATGAATACAGTAATATAGAACGGATATATGGTTTAGATGGATACAAATATGTCAATTGTTATACTAATCTAGCTTAACGCTACCGTATTGACATTCCTTAATCATATGTCAACAAGACAATGCGCTCACCACCTATAGAAATGCAAATCAATTAAATTCATGAATTATTTTTAATAATTACACTAATGAAAAATGTTATTTTAATATTAGTGTGCATACTATTAAATTTTGTTTAAAGGCGTAGTAAAAGTTGAAATCTTTAGCATCTGAAATGCATCTTATTGCTTCCTAAGTATAGGTACTTCAGTGACAACCATTAATGCACCTTCTAAAGAGGAAAATAACATGTTTAAGAAGTAGAAATTGTTATCAGAAAGTCGTATATGTTTTCAAAGAATGGTTGATTAGTACTGCAAGTAAATATTTTCAAAAGGGTAAACAACAATAAGTCTGAGAAGGTTAGATAAAAAGTACCTTCTGGCTTGCATCTTCATTCGCATGTTTGGATAACAAAAGGAAAAAAAAGAAAGAAACTAATGTCATAAGTGCAAAATAACAAGACCCCCCTCCGCTAGCAGTTGTAATATGAGCATTCTCTATTATAAAGACAAGGTACGAAAATTCCGTACAAAAATCAGGATTTGAGGCTTATCTTTGTCCTATCTTTCTAGGATTAGGGACACTACTGATTAAAGAAAATGCAAAATTAATTTATACCGGAGCATATACAGCCACAAAAAGAAAAGAGAAATAAGCTATCAAATCATCTAATTACCTTGAGATAAGTAAAAAATCCTGAAACATCATATCCACAAATTAGCGCTAGAGGAATGGAACCAAGCTCGTGTAAGAGATAAATCAGTAACCGGAAAGAAATAAAAATCTCTCAGTCAAGAGGAACCTCAACTTCACCATCAGTAATCTCCTGCCGTAAGTCCTTAGGATCCTTCCCATCAACAGTACACCCAACCGACACGCACGTCCTTCACCGTCCCACTCAGATCCTTTGCCATAGACCTCTTCCTCATCACCTTCGCGATCTCAATCACATCGTCCAGCGATATGTTCCCGTTGTGTTTGATGTTCTTCGTCTTCTTCCTATCTCTCACCGGCTCCTTTAGGGCTTTTATCACCAGAGCCGCCGCAGACGGCACAACGGTCACCTTGGCCTGCCGGTTCTGTACCGTGAGCTTGACCGTTCACACGGAGGCCCTTCCAGTCCTTTGCTGTTTCCTTGGCGATGTCTTCTCCAATTTTCTTTGGGGAGAGACCAAGAGGCCCGATTTTGGGGGCAAGCGAACTGGCTGCGCCGACTTCGCCTCCAGTGACCCGGACATAGACGTCAACTACCTGAGACGGGTCGAATTTGGGCGGCATTGTTGCTGCTCAATGTGTAGAGTGTCGGGACTAGGGGTTGGAGAATTTGGAGTGGCGATATAAGCAATGATACAGACTGGAATTATAGGGTTTTGTTCGAAGCGATACGAGTTTGGGCACTTCTAAGCTCGACCCATTATAAGCATGGCCCAATGGATTCAGGTACGTGAATAAACTATCTGACAAATCTTTTTTACTTCTCTTAGCTGTCGTCACCCGCCTCCATCCTCATCTAATATACTCTGTTTATAGAGCTGAACGTCTGATATGGTTCTAATGCTTTAAGAATATCTATTCCAGTCTCTGATATACTCCTTCACCCATTACAAGTTTCTTCAGCAAGTATTTCTGCACTCTTTTTTATTTTTAAATTAAACGTTCTGAAAACATAAAAAGTTTTAACTGGTAAGACGCATCCATATTTACTAGCGGTGGATATTATTGTTATGTCATGATACGTATGGCCCACCGTCGCCTCTCTGCCCGAGGTGACTTTTGTTAAAGTATAACCAAAAACCATATCGTCTGGTTACGTTTACGAACTATAAGTTATATACCAAGACGTAACAAGCAAAGAGCGTCCCTTCGGGGACATCCGATAAAATTGGAACGATACAGAGAAGATTAGCATGGCCCCTGCGCAAGGATGACACGCACAAATCGAGAAATGGTCCAAATTTTTTTTTTCCAGTGTCAACCTTCCATGTTCTTACATGCTTAGTTCTCTGTTCTGCTGTGCTGCTACGGTCTAAGGTGTTTTCAAGCTCGGAATATGTTTACCTTGCAAGTACTTTCCTCACTATTTAAGCTTAAGACAATTAGTAAGAGTATTTCTTTATTCATCTACCTGAATCTATAAAACGAAATAAATTGCTGTGGTCTTCGTATCGCTTCTTCCATGTTCTTACATGCTTAGTTTTTTATTCTGCTGTGCTGTTACCGTCTAAGGTGTTTTCATGGTCGGAATATGTTTCTGGTGCCTTTCAAGTACTTTCCTCGCTATTTATGCTTAAGATAATTATTCGTTTTACAGATTTGCCTTTCTTTGGGATACGAATACCGCACCAGTTTAAATAACTATCTAACAAATCATTTTTACTCCTCTTAGCTGCCCTCAACCACCTCCATCCTCCACCTAATATTCTCTAAATATAGAGCTGAACGTGTGATATGGTTCTAATGCTTTAAGAATATCAATTCTAGTCTCTGTGATCTTTCTTCTTCTTTACCCATTGCAAGTTTCTTCACCAAGAATTTATGCACTCTTTTTTATTTTTAAATTAAACGTTCTGTAAACATAAAAGTTTAACAAGCGGAGAACCGGTAGTAAGACGCCGCCCTTTTTACTAGCAGTAGATATTGCTGTCATTTCGACAGTTGTATGGCCCACCGTCAGCCCTCTGCCCGAGATGACTTTTTAGGTGGTGTTATTATCTTGTTAAAGTGCAACCAAAAACCATATCGTTTGGTTACGTTCACGGAATATAAGTTATATTGCAAGACGAAAGAACCGCGGAGTGTTCCTTCGGGGACATCCGATAAAATTGGAAGATGACACGCACAAATCGAGAAATGGTCCAAATTTTTTTTCAGCATCACTTCCTTGTTCTTAAATGCTTAGTTCTTTATTCTGCTGTGCTGCTACCGTCTTAAGGTTTTCATGCACGGAATATGTTTCTGCTATGCTGCTACCGTCTTTAAGGCTTTACTCTGCTGTGCTGCTACGTTCTAAGGTGTTTTCAAGCTCGAAATATGTTTACCTTTCAGGTACTTTCCTCACTATTTATGCTTTTAAGATAATTAGAAAGAGTATTTCGTTATTCATCTACCTGAATCTATAAAACGAAATAAACTAGTGTGGTCTTCTTATCGCACCTTCCATGTTCTCATATGCTTAGTTCTTTATTCTGCCGTGCTGCTACAGTCTAAGGTGTTTTCATTACCGGAATATGTTTCTGGTACCTGTCAAGTACTTTCCTCACTGTTTATGTTTAAGGCTTAAGATAACTAGTAAGAGTATTCCATCTTACAGATTCGCCTTTCTTTGGGATACGAAGACATCACCAGTTTAAATAACTAACAAATCATTTTTACTCGCTCTTAGCTGTCTTCACCCAACCCATCCTCACCAAATATTCTCTAATCATAGAGCTGACCGTGTGATATGGATATGGTTCTAAACATAGAGCTTTAAGAATATCAATTCTAGTTTCTGTGATCTTTCTTCTCCTTTGCCTATTGCAAGTTTCTTCAGCAAGTATTTGTGCACTATTTTTTATTTTTAAATTAAACGTTCTGAAAACGTGAAGGTCTAACAGGCGGAGAACCAGTAGTAAGACGCCGCCCTTTTTACTAGCGGTGGATATTGCCGTCATTTCATGAGATGTACGAAGCACCGTCAGCTCTCTGCCCAACATGACTTATTAGGTGGTGTTATTATTTTGTTAAAGTAGAACCACATCGTTTGGTTACGTTTACGGACTTTAAGTTATATAGCAAGACGAAACAAACATGGAATGTCCCTTCGGGGACATCCGATAAAATTGGAACGATACAGAGAAGATTAGCATGGCCCCTGCGCAAGGATGACACGCACAAATCGAGAAATGGTCCAAATTTTTTTCAGCCTCAACCTTCCATGTTTTTACGATGCTTAGTTTATTCTGCTGGGCCGCTACGGTCTAAGGAGTTTTCATGCTCGGAGTAAGTTTCTGGTAAGAGTGTTTCGTTTTATAGATTTGCCTTTCGTTGCGATACGAAGACGACACCAGTTTATCTCGGCTTCTTGACTCCTAATCGGTTCTTGAACTCTTCTGCGCGGTTTTAAGCTAAGACTAAACTGGTCCATCTTGGGGCTTCTCTCATTTGTTTGATTAATCCATTTTCCAGTATAATTTTCATGGAGAAGGAACCATATGGTTAGGTGGGGACAAATTCAGCTCGAGCTGTTCAAGGGTTGAATGGTTTTTATCTTAGAAACAAATTCACTGTATATGTGGGACAACTTTCTTCACCCAGGTGCTAAAGTTCATTAAGAAAAGCATTCAAACCAGTTTCTGCCTGGAAGATTGGAGTAGTTGATTAGTCAGGTACGTCATATGCTTTTGCAAATGATGTTCTTAGCGAGATACGCCATTCACTGCATTCTGGCATGTCCATTTCAGTTGCACGCAACAGTTCTCAAAATAAACTTCGACGTTAACTTGGCTTTTTGGATGACGTCAGCAGGATCAGGACTCTGAACTCTAATTCAGTTCTCTTCCATTGTCCTCTCATCTCTTTTTACGTCTTGCTATCTGAACTTGTTTTCTCTCTCTTGGTATGTAGCAATAGCTTGCAGCTTGAGTTCTGTAATTCGCTGTTGCCTAACACGAAAAGACAAGAAATGAAAAGGAAAAAAGAGCGGCATTGCATGTCCCTGTCCAATTCGGAAACACTTGTTTTGCTTTCCTGCCACCAGGTGTGAGCCCTGCAAAAGCTTTAAGCAGTAGGGCATAGTTTAGAGTTACGAGGGCCTTGATATGGGTTTCTCGTTTCACAAACCCCAATACCAAAAATGGATTACCCACAATCCATAAGTGCTGACTCCGACTTTACCCAAAAAGGAAAATTACTGTTCTTAATATTTGGATGAATTTTAACCCAGAAAAACATCTTATTCGTAAGTTGTGGTAATAATTAAATTGACAATATTAAGAGTGAAAAGACAGCAGATTTAGGTTTCATATCTGCTAACAAAAACTCGATAGGATTTGTGAAATCCATTTTCGATTATCTTGGAAATTGTTCACTACGTATAACTAAAGTGGAACATAGACCTAAAACTACTATAATCTGAACAGTGGATGAACACAAGAGTAATATATACTGAATAATCCACCAATTGCTTAAGTGTGATCATCCCAAACCCAAAGTCAATGATCCAATCTACGGACTCATTCGAATTGCATTGAAAATCTGGCATGTGAAATCTAGATCTTTTGCTTTGGAGGAAGCGGGGGTTTGGTTAAGCTATGTATAATAGCTCATGTTAACATCACGAGTATACTGAAAATAGAGGTCACTTTGAGCTTTATGAAGAAGTATTAGTACGCAACTTCCGCTGTAAATCGTAATTTAATTTTCTTGGAGTCAAACTTGTGAGCACGAACCATAAGGTATTACACCATTTTCTAACCATTTCTAAGGTTTTTGTTACCCTAAACATGCCAGTGTCTCAAACTACCTTTGGTTCTCTGTTTATTATGTAATCTTTCTTGTTTCATAGCAATAAAGGAAATATAATCCAAAAAAGAAAAGGTTGGGCAAAGTCCTATAACGAAGTCGAGGGTGATAACATCATATTCTTTGAGCACTCGGTCAAACCCCACAAAAGAGTTTTTCTTAAGAAAAGAAATAATTTAAGAACAGTTTCGTATTTTCATAGCGCCATAAAAGTGGCAGTGCAGACATGGGAAGGAAAACGACAGGATGAACGACAAAACAATGTGCTAGACATACACGACAGGACATATTAGCCAAGCAAGAGGGACCCGCCAAAAGTAGGAACTAATGGCGCATAAGTCATAAACCTTCCCATTCTTCTCCTCAAAAGCGACGGCCGTTCCAATCCTATGAACACTGCCACTCACTCTGCTATTTACACCTACTTTCCCAATTCTGGCCTCTTCTCTCTTCTGTATTTTCCCGTGGTTTGTAGCGGTTCTTCGTTGGACCCCACCCACTTAAAAGTTTTTGTCCACATCACTTCACGTAATCACAAATTTGTCCTTGCCTTTTGTTTTATTTAAATCTTGGTACGGATTGACCATTAAGAAGCCCTATGAGATTTTGCCAAGTTTTTTAGTGCACTCGACGTGTCCAAATTACGTATTTCAGTCAGTTAAAATCTTAAAAATTAATTATAAATCCTTTATTAAGAATACTCTATTTAACTCGAAAGACTACTGTTGTAACTTCCTATAATCCTATACTGCGCCGACAGAAACCTGTACCAATTATAAGGGTACTTAGCTAGACGTCGATACTCATCAAGTGGTTATTTATGGTTTCTTAGAGAGTTTAATCCAGGTATTGTCAGGAATTGTGAGAACATGGAGCCTGGATTTCACGTGAGGTTTTCGATGGCATATTTTGATTCCAGCGACAGTTTAATCGTTCGTTATTTACTTACGGCTATTATCCATATCCTAATTCATATTCTTCGATTATTTTACTGCCAGATTCGTGTAGATTATAAAATATTCACTTCTTCCATATGAATAGTAGATAAAGATTAAGCTTCTTTCATGTTCGCTCGCCACTAACCATGTATAATTTGCTCCTGTTTGTTGTTTTCAATTTAAACAATGAGTTGATTGAATCATTAATACGCCACTAGGCAGATGGGAGGAGGAGGGGTAGATTTGACAATTAGGTGACCCGTTGTGGATTACTATTCATTGTTATGGTTCGTTAAACATGATTGTGGCCTCTACGTTTCTTGGCTACCCCACCCAATTATTGAATCTTAAACGTCCCTTCGTACTTCCAACCTTTCATGTTTCCCACAATGCCCTCGCTCTCCGTTCTAATTTTCTTCTACTCCTGCTCTTACGTTTACATTCAAAGAGAAACCTCAAACGACTTCAGGAAAAAGTGCTTTCGATTACAGTATAGAAAAAGTTAGCATACCACAACGATTAAAAATAATCTCTCTCGAGAAACCGAGCCTCCAAACAACACATACAAAAATATTAAATAAAAGTAAGAAAAAAAACTGAAAAATAGGACAGAATACTAATCTATCGCTCACTCTAGAGATGTAAAATCCTGTAGTTAAAAATTTCTCTCATATCATGTCTCTATAACGTTGAAGACTTGGTTATTATCTTTTTTGAATTTTCTCAAAAACTATTTCTTCTTCTTCTTCAATCCTGGTACCCAGTCTTTTCCCAAATTGCATTTCGAACCTTACGTAGATCTCTTCCTTTCAAGGTCCTCCCAATCCCTTCATGCACAGAGAAGGACGCCATCCTCTGTCTCGCCAGGAACTCGTGAGGTGGGACTCTCCCTCCTCCGAAGCAATCATCCTCCTCCAGGTCATCATCGTCGTCCTCCATTTCCGTCCTCTGGTTATCCCTATTGTCGTGCTTCAATATCTTTGACCAGTCCGGTATGTTCACCGGCACAGACGCAGGCCTTCCCGTCCCTCGGTCACCAGGATCCCCCCGTTTCGTAGAAATCGTCGCCGACTTCTTGCTCATCCGCGATTTCTGGATTGCTTTTCGGAACTCCGGCGAGTTTGAGCGAGCAGTGACGGAGCTGCTATAAATATCAGACTCATCCAGTTCGAAACCTGAGTCGTGAGTGAGAGGCGTGTGAGTCTGGTCGCCGGTGGACAGAAACCGACAGTTTTGTATCGCAAAGTAGTTCTTACCAGTCGCCATTGAAAAGACAGAAAGAGACCTCTTGGTGTCTTCTTTCCCTCTTCTCTGCGTCTGTGCGAGTTACCACGCAGAGGGGCTTGCCGTTTGCTTTGGTTTTAGGGTCTTAAAAGAAGAGGGGTTAGGATCTCTGTTTATAAAGGTTGGGTATCAGTTATGGATAAGGCTTCGCTGCCCCCTTTCTGATTTTCTCTGCAACTTCACATCAGCTGAAATTACCAAAACACGCCCTGTACGTTTTAACGAAAATGCCAAGTTGGAAATTTCTACTCTACCAGTCGGACATATTCGAGCAGAACTATTTGTAGATTTTCAAATCTGAAGTTTTTTATTGGTGAAGTGTTACTTGGTGTCATTTGGTCAACCTGAAAACTGAAAAATAACGAGATCTTCTTAATATTGTTACTGTTGTTTAATTTGGTTAGAAAACCAAAATTCAAATAATTGGACTATGATCGTATAAGTGATCTTCTCAGTTGAATTTCAAAATCCAACAAAAAACGATCCATGTACAGAAAAGCCCGATCAGAACTAAGCAGTAAAGTCGCTAACAACGTTAAAAATACGTGCCACGTGTATGGCCGATGTTTTGAAACAAGGTCCCCTGGGGGTATTTTAGGAAGAACGAGATTTTTGTCTTTACAAGAACACATATTGTACTGCCAGTTACAGATTTCTCGTGACGTGGAGAGAGAGAGACGATGGGGCGTTCGTCTGGACCGGTTCTAGAAAAGAGAACGAACGTAGCATTGCTTAGACTGTGGAGGATTCAGACACGTGTCCTCCATGAGAAAG
Source organism: Erythroxylum suave (assembly GCA_027563595.1). NCBI lineage: Eukaryota > Viridiplantae > Streptophyta > Magnoliopsida > Malpighiales > Erythroxylaceae > Erythroxylum > Erythroxylum suave. The sequence goes on along the minus strand of JAOSBN010000178.1, from coordinate 8,451,405 downwards.
ATTGTCCCGGCAGGATGTTAAGTGATGGATGATGAACACGTGGTAAGGTGTTGTTTCACCAAGGCAGAGATATGTGGGAGAGTGAACGGCACGTGAAACTGGGGCCCACCCTCGGATCTAGCGCGTCCTTCTTTGCCAGCTGGAAGGACCCCCCTCGTGTCCTCTCAAAACGCGACACGCCTCCATATCTCCCCTCAATTAAATTCTCGCGATAATTACGGTATTATCGGCTCTCGGCTCTCTGACTCTGACGGATTTTGATGAATTTATAGCACGGTTGAGGGTTGAAGGGAAGAATCATGGTTTGCTTGTGAAAAGAAAAAAAGAAATGTAATTACAAGGGCTCCAAATAATGATTATTTTTATTTAAATAATTAAAAATGAAACGGTTCAGGGAAGGACAAGAAAAGCACTTACGTTTCTGTCAGGTAGATGGGGACAATGGCCTTTTCATTCTATGGTGGAACTTAATGCGTTCTGATGCAGAAATTTTTTTTTTCCTTTTAGTAACAATGGCCATTTGGTCCTTCTAAAATATGTGTGCCTTTTGACTTGGCCTTCCTTTTGACTTTACCCATTTAATCCCAGACCAAGTCATTTAGTTAAATTAACGTTATAAATATATTCTTATAAAGAGGGAGAGAGAATATTAGTCCCAACTTTAACTTGAGTGGTGCCTAAGTAGGTTGATTTTAATGACCATAAACTTGACAATCTTGATGTGTTAGGGCATCTCATGCCCTATTCCATGCCGTTTTATTGATATAATGAACCAACTCTCACTTTATGTCAATTCCTTTAATCAAAGTCATAAATAAATTTCCTTTACTTATGGGCCCATAAAGTCAATAACAAACTAAAACAACCAATCAAAGTCGCAATGCACTAACTTTTCATGTAGTTTCCTTGACGAAACCCAATTTGTCACGAAAGTTGAGCACTTCCCTTTTCTCACGCGTTATTGTTAGCGATAAAGTTAGTGCTAATTGTGGTTTACGTGACACGCTTAATCTTTCTGGTCTTCCGTTTCATGATTAGTTTAGAGTTGAGATCTACTCGCATGATTGCGTGTGTAACTCATGTTGTATTAATTTTTCCTTTTTTTTTCCGATGGTTCATTCGTGTTAAAATATATAAATGAGATTGCATTATTATCGAATCCCAAACGGGTGTTTTTTTAATCCACTTTTTAGTAATTTGATGATTAAAATTAAATAGGTCAAATGTCACAGATGTTGTTTAAGTTTTATGAAATCGCTTCTAATCTCATGTTGAGTCTTGATGCAATTATTGATTTTTTTAAAATAATTATGATCGCTGTGGGGTACTATTTAAGTGCTTATATATATGCAATGAAGGAGCCACTTGCATTCCGCCCCCAGTCCCACCCCAGAAATTGCCGTCATCCAAGATATTATGCACAATCTTCTGTATGACCTTTTGATTGTTTAGAATCCATGATAATTAATACGAAATGTATTTAAAATATAATTAAAAATTTAAATGAACACAATATATAAAATTTTGAATTAAAGATAATCCTAACAAAAAATATATACTTAAAATGAATTTTGCAACAATGATAATAATTAATTTTTCTACACAACATTTTCTTTGAAGATCATTATCAGTATTTATAAGGTGAAAGATTTTGTGTTACAAATATTTTAAATTTATTATAAATCGTGCTAATGCTAAAGTACCATTGGCCCCTTGTCGATCCACGCCACCCATATGATTTCGTTTTCAAAGCATAATTGCATTAGCTAGAGCCCAGTGTCTAATGCACTTAAGACAAGGACAACAACGTGCCTGACGTCATCATAAAGCTCAATGACCCGCATTTTAATAGACAAAGACCTGCATCTTTAGTAGATATAGGTATAAAATCTTTGGCCTTGTATACATACAAAGCCGTAAATTTAAAGAAAGAAGTCGATTTACATGTAATCAATTGGAGGGATGAATTAGGCAAATTGACAATAATTAACTCTAAATAAAAAAATTATATGTTGGATTCTTTCAAGCAACAAATAATAAATTTGAATTTAAAATACTAATATACTCCACCAATCAAAATAAAGTTAAAATTTTGTAATTTTAAATAATAAAATTAGATACTTGCCTCCTAAAAATAATAAATATTGATTAGAAACTATAGTCCCGTAACAAATTGTTGCAACATAAGAACAAACTATAATAGAAAAGTTTAAATAAAAGGTGTAATTTAGGGACGACAATCGGTTAGCCCATGGGCCTAAATTTAAGTACTTTCAATACGTAGGCTCATGAGCTAAATCAGGTTCAGACTAATTCGAGACCTAACTTTTGTAAGCAAAATGACATTTGTTTGCTTAGAAGAATTAGGCTTCAGACAAGCCTAAATCTAGGCAATCCAAGCTTGAATTCAATTAAGAAAAAAGAAATTATTTTTAACTTTAATTTTAAAAAATTAACGACATAGGTTTGTCATCCCTAATGTAATTCATCCCTTAAAGTTTGTATAAAGTCTAAGGTAACATCCATGTCATCCTCTCAAGAGTCAATTTACATCATAACATTTACAAAATCACACTATTTACACCCTCAAATCTAAGTTCACTAGGGTTTTGACAAATTTAAATCACAATACAGTTGTCATATTTATTAGAAAATGTGTTACTTTCATAAGAATAGTACAGTAATTATCCATATATATGTTTTGTAAAAAAGTAAATTTAATTCTAAATTTCTACGGTATTAAACTTTTATTATACAATAATTAAAAATAACATAAAAATTAAAAAAATTGACATCTATTTATAAGAAGTTGATTTAACATCAAATATTATCTTCATGTATTCTAAAAATCCTCATAATTGAACTATTAAATTTTATAAGTTCATCAAAATTATACACTATAATTAATAATTATATTATGTAAAATTTTTGTTGAATTTTATATTTCTTTCCTAATGTCTATACATACCATTAGCAACTGAACAAAGTACAATTATGACTTTAGTGTCATATTTATTATTAGATAATTATTGGTGCTTTTATATTTTATTAGATATATATAGTTAAAAAGTAATTAATATTGATTTAGTTTCTTTTACTTTTTCAAGAAAAGTTTTACGGGAGAAGTTGATAAAGAAGTTAGCCCAAAAAAAAAAAGCAATATGCTTTTGTTTTAACAATTTAAATAATTAAATATTTTTAAATTAAAAAATAAAATTTTTCTAACAATCTTAAACAACCATAGGAGTATTGGAAATTAATGATGCTCCTTAGCGGTTCTCTTTATTGTCTCTAGTCTATTTCTTGAAATGCTTACTGTTATTGGTATTCTTTAGTGGAGGCCTGCTTTTTTAACTACAATAAATTTGGTTTATAACCACTTTCACGCTTCTTGCTCTCCCTTTCTTTGTGTTATCATTCTCTTTTGTAATAATGGTGGTCATTTCCTCTATGGGTTTTTGGTCTTTCTGAGCATTGCAACAAGACCTAATGGATTTAAATTAAGACAGAAGAGACCTCATAACAAACGATGTAATATAGTCCTCATCAAGCTCTTTACCTTAACTTTGTCATAACAAGTCATAATCTTGTCAATATTCTCTCCAATACCATTGTCAACGGCATAAATTCTGGAATGTAGAATGTCAATATTAGTCATTATTCTTAATAGTGTCCAAGGTTTGAAGTCATCACCTCCCATCACAAATACACCGTCACTAATGAAATAGTGACTAATTTAGAAAATAGTCACAATTATCCAACACTTTTGTGATAAAAATACCAACACTAACAAGTGTGGGATGTGTGACAAAACTATATGGTCATAATAACTTTACATATTTATGACAAGTTTATAGTCACAAATAATATAAAGTAGTGACGAATTAAGTCATAATAGTATTTCATTTTATTGTGACCAAAGTACCGACCCTAAAACCAATGGAATGCGTGACAACACTATATGGTCATAGTAACTTTACATATTTATGACAAATTTGTTGACACAAATAATATAAAGTAGTGACGAATAAAGTCGTAACAGTACTTCATTTTATTGTGACAACATTATCGCCACTAAAATAATTAGAAATAGTGATAAAATATTTGCCACTTGTGCTTTTTTTATCAGTGTCTATTGCTTCTTGGTCACTAATATTTTAAGAAAAAAGTGTCAACATCATTTTGTCACAAAAATGAAAATTTGTTCTTACAAAAAATATTGTCACTAATTTGTTTATTACTGTCACAAGTAAAACTATCAATTCAATAATAGAATTGCATTATTAGTAAAAGAAATTTACATTAGAGATCATTTTGTCTAATAAATTTCATCACAAGTATGAAAGTTAATGTTACAATAATTTTATCACTAAATAAAGATTATATGTTAAAGTAAATTTATTACTAATGTGTTCGTGTTTGTCATATCCTATGGGCAATCTTCCTTCACATCCTCTCTAGCTATAGGGCTTTTGTTGGACCTCGTTTTCGGAGCCCAACATAAGACATGGGATCATGAAGCTTGAGCGAGAAGGGAGGCTTAGAATTTGGAAAGTTGGAAGAAAAATTATTCGGAAGCAAGGTTGGCTTTGCCGCAGCGAACATATGCGAGTAAGCTTCCTTGACCCTTCAGGTCAATTTCGCCGAGGCAAAGTCACCACGAGAAAAGCAGAATTCCTTCGGGTGAATTATGCCGCGGTGAACTCTTGGCTTCGTCGCGACGAAAACCCTTATGGCAGAAACCCATAACCCAAACTACTAATCTTCTAAAATGCAAACTTAAAATCTTTCAACCACATTCATCAATTCATCCCAAAAACAAAATGGATAAGAACACAACTACAAACAATTTCTCAAAATCTTAATCTCATTTCCAAAATCTAATACTTTACAAAAATATGAAAATCATAAACAAACCAAACACATATTTCATTAATATCAAAATACGAGTTTTACAATGCTTTAGTGGGCATTTCAAGCCCCCTTTCATCATAATCCAAAATATAAAGTTTACAAAAACTAGAATCGCTCAAAATGCGATTAAAGCATTGTTTTACATTATCTAACTTCAAAAAACAAAACATGCAAATTGGAGTGATGCCTTGACTCTTGACTCGATCACTCGATATCTTGTTCATCACCTGAAAATAAGACAAAATTGGGAGGGGGTGAGCTTAAAGCTCGTGGGTAACAATCTTATAATTGAGAAACAAGCAAAAACCATTTTCAAATCTCATTGCCATTATAGATTTTAGAAACCATAATAATTTTGCATGAAAAATCACCTAACACTTATTTCTCAAAATTCTCACTTTATCAAACAGTTCATGAGAAATTATAAATCATGCATGCATCAAACTTGCTAACATTTCAAAAGCACATAAGTACATCTGAATGGTTTGGGTAAATCCATAAACATGATGAACTACACATTTTCACTTAATAGTCCTGTGTAGTTGTAAAACTTGACGTACTATCGCAATTCCCTATGGGGGTCTTACATAGACGTAAACATAAGGGAGTCCATGACGAAGCTCCGTGCCACTAGCGGGCAGGCGGGAGAAGCCTTTTCTTGGTCAACATGCACGTGACATTCTTGAATGGATTACACCAAACCCACATAACATGTAATTCATGAATCGAAAATAGTTTGCCCAAATGGCACCTTCATGCACATGAGATATTTAAAAAAAAACATTTTCGAAAACCTAATTTCATAAACTTGCATCTTTTTAAAAAGAATCATTTTCAAAGTCCTTTCATAAATCATCAACACAATTCATGTAGCAAACATATAACAATTTCGCAATCCAACCAAGAGCAAATAAATGCAACATCTATGATGCAGTTGAAACCATTTAGCTTTCTTGATTCAAAGAAAAACTATGGGTGGCTTATTTACTCTATTATAAAAGTGTACCCACCTTGAATTCCTTGCTTAAAAACTTGCTTAGGGATGTCTTTACTCTTGCTCCTCTTGCCTCTCTTGCCTCACTTAATTTCCTTAAACATAACCAAAATTCCATTCAATTTGGTTTAGAAATTAGAAAGTCATACCTCAACAATTCAAACTATTTCTCATGCGGAAACAAAATTCTATGTTCAACTTCCATTCCGAAATTTAAATGTTTAAAGACTGAATTTAGACTCAATTCCTCAATACAATTTGTAGCCCTATGTCTCTAGTTTATAACAAATCAAAAATCAGTTCATTTGGATAACTACACCAAAAGTTATGTCAAAAATACCAAAGTATGTTCTGTACTGGAAAGTTGAGTTCGCCACGGCAAAACCCAAAAGTTTGCTGCGGCAAAATTTTCCAGAAACCCATTCCGAGAAGGAGTTTTGCAACGTTTTTTTCATCTTCTTACTTCCCACCTTTCACATATAACCCATCTTAACACTAACCCATCTTTTCAACTTCATTTAAACCCAAAATTATTCACAACCAATTCATAATCTACTTTTGATCATTAACCAAACACAAACATTCATATAAACCATTCATCAACAACTTCCTACATATATTCAATTCTAACCAACCCTAAATAGGCTTCATCTAACAATTAAGAAGGGTTTGTACTCATAGTTACTTGTTTTAACCTCAAAATCTTCAAGCTCTTCAAGAATTTCCAAACCCTAGCTTCTTCTTCTTCTTCTCTCCACTTCTCTCTTTCTCTCTTCTTTCACTCACAATTTTGCTTCCCGAAAATGCAAGACAAGTCTTCTTTCTCCCTTTTATACTTTTAATGATTGCACAATGTCCATTTTGCCCCTCCTTTAATGCTTTAAGTATTTTAAGCTTAAGTGTTCTTCCCAAAATACCCCTTATGCAAACTTACCACCTTAAACTTTAATTTCCTTAACCTATATCATATTATCTTACTCACATTAACATGCTAATTAACTCCAAGATAAAAACAATCTAGCAAAACCCCAAAATCTATTTCAAATCATGCTTAATAAAATAAATAATTGTGGCCCAACACCGTTTGTAGGGATATCTGAACAAAGTGACTGCATATCCAAAAATATAGGGAAGAATTAATGAGAAAGGGAAAGCATACAAGAACTTGTACAAAAGAAGAGACAAAATAATACAAGACTAAACCCACTGCAAACAGTACTGATCGTAATAAGGTTGATTGCATCATTACTTGCGGATGGTATTAGGACATAAAGGATTACACTAGCAAATTGTAACAGATTAACATTCAAAGTCGTCTTACATTTTATTCATTCAAAGTATATAAACTGTAAATACAACCTAGACATGGAAACATGCTTCTAGTTATATGACATGGAAACATTTACCATATCATGTTTAAGTTATTTTTGACTTAACTTTCCTAATAGGGGATACATATTGTCCATAACAAAGACAACTTCTATTAGTTCCACATGATTCCAGAAGAGATTAACTAAAAGTCTACTATAAATTTCTGAAAGAAAAATACATGGCATGCCATGTGCAATCAAATCTATCCCACCATCACTAACCCACTAGTGTAAGATTCCTAAGGTATTTAATACCATCATTTTATTGCTAACTTTAATTCTTGTCTGTTACTTTTATAAATATTTCTAAGCTTGATTTCATACACCAACCTATATCTTTTTCTATCTGCTTAGGGATAACAAGGGAAAAACATTATACATACAGCTAAACAAGTGAAGCATTGCCTAACTGATGATGATTTTTTTTCAAATGAAAGTCAAATGAAATATTTATTACAATGATGCTAGTAGGACCTGAGCATATTCCCCAAAAAAGCATATGCAATTAAGGCCACACCAAAACAAAATATTTACCATTGGATTACAAACTGAGGGCTAAAAATAATCCCATCCAAAATTAAAAATCACACATTTCCATCACATAACCCGGTAAGCAAACCCAATCATCAAAAAGCTTGAACTAAACTTCATGGAATGGAAAGGCAAAGCAAAACGTGGGATAAGTTTAAATTCCACCTAGTGGTAAGGACAACTACTTTAAATTCCAAATAAAAGTTGAGGATATGTTTATCAATTGATATGTAAAATAATCTTGCATCGTTGGGCAACATCTTGAGCTGCAACCATGGCAGCATATGGTGAAGACTCGCCTCTCTCAGCTTTAACCTTCATTCCACCTATTTCAGAAACCAGACTTAGAAATAACATATGAATGGAATTATGAACTAGATAAGTCACAACAAACAAATTCACATATGCCCAAACAAATTTTCATTCTTTTTACTTGCACAACAATTTGATTCGCAAGCATGTAAATTTATATCCAACAACCATGAATGAATAATATCTTTCAATAGTTTTAGAGTTAAGACAGTAAGCATTCTTTTAATAAATATAATAATATTATAAATAAGATGTGATAAAATTACTTATCAATAATACTAACAAAGATTTCCCTTCTAGAAAGATCACTTACATACTGCAGTTCCTGGGGAACCAGATCAGTTCACAATTGAAGATCAACTGTTGGACAATACTAAAAATTGACAAAGATACCTCCATCACTTACGATGAATGTTTTAAATGAAACATAGATATGAGTCACACCATGAACATTCTCGCCATCCTTTACTGCAAGTCCAAGGGTTACATTCTCTTCCTTTGGTTCTCACAGGCAACAAAACAAGGAATGAGCAAGTCAACAACCAATACTACTTTTGGATAACAAACCTCAAAAAGGCACAAGATATATCTCCAAAAAGGATAAAGAAATCCAATATAACCATATAAACTCAAACCATCCCTATGAACTACAAGGAAAAGATGTAGAAAGCTAGCATTCACATACCTAATAAGCAGCAAGTTATAGCAAATTTTGAGAAATCGAAAACTCTGACACGCAATCTAAACAAGAGGAAAAATCTAATGTGAAAAAAGGAATTAATGGTAATTAAAGATGTAGATAGAGCTACCATGGTTGCAGAAGCGAGAAAGCGAGAAAGAAGGATGGAATTTATAACTATTATTGATAGTTAATCTTGTCCTATTCTTTTTTTAAATGTAATACCCACCTAATCATGTGCCAAGGAAGCTTTATCAAAATGCTTTCATGCTTCCTACAATAATATGAGATCACTCGTAGCTAAGAGTTAGGACTTTTTACAATCACAAGGTAAACAAGAGCAGAGCAAATGACTTAAACAGAGAGTTCATAAGAAGCACATGGCATCTGTCAATTAAGTTAAAGACCAAGCTTATGTGGAATTCTCTACATTCCCAAGTCACAGATAACGTATATATTTCCCAAGAATTATAAATTATAGACCAAAAGATTATTCATAAAATAGACGATTATACCTTCCTCTCCAATTCTCATGCCTCAAGCTCTCGATCTCCGACATACTTGCACCTCCACCACCAATTTCAACAATTTCTCAAGTAGCTAGAGTACCAGAGCATCGTTTTAGGCCTTGATGCCAGCAGAGACCACAGACAATTGACGGAGGTCCTGTTAAGTGAGGGCAAGTTCTTGCTTGAGCGCGATGTGAGTAGTGGTGAGGTGTTGTTTGTCAAGGAGTAAGATTTGGATCTTGAGATGTTGGATGCATATGCAGTCATCAAGGATGATGGAGGGGTGGTGGTAGTGGTGATGGCGATGGCGATGGTCATCGACAGCGAGGCGAGAGGGAAGGACTACTTCTCGTAGTTTTGATGACTTGGGTGACAAATGATGGCTCTCAAAAACCCACTCATCTTAGTTTTAAAGTTTTAGTCTTTCCCACCGTAATTTGGTTTATTTATTCTAGTTAATTAGGCATTGCCAAATTGCTTGTAACATTTATTTAAAGATAAAACAAAGAAAAAAATTAAGAATAACTCTAATTTTAAAAATTGATTACAAACGCTAAACCGTAACGTTGTATTGTTTTCAAATTAAAATTTTAATATTTATAAACCTTTAAATTTAACTCTATGAATGCTTAAACACTTGAGAATATAAAGTACAAACTCCTTTCGTTTTTTTTCTTGGTCGTTAACTGTGAATAGGGATGGCAATGGGTAGGGTTCGATTTAAGTATTACTCTACCCATATTCATATCTATTTTTATGACTAAACCCATTATCCATTTAAAATCTATCGATTTTTATGATTTACCACTCATATCCAAATTCATTGGATTGTTCAAGTTTTTGGATATCCATTGGTTGTATAGCACATAAAAATATAACTTATAAATAGAAAATTTAAATAGCAGATTTTTGCGAACGCTCCGAATTGAAATTACTTTAATAATAATAAATCAAGATTTTGATTTGTATGTCTTAAAAAACCATAAAGTTGATAAAAATAAGTCGAGACTTTAATTCTAGAAAAATGATTAAAGTGGGGATTTTAAAGTTGTTTCTTCTAAAAAAATATTAATATTTTATTATATTTAATCATAAATATTCAAAAAAATAGAAAAATAGAGTTAATAAAAACGGGTTGGGTATGGGTATCAATCGGTTCGGGTTATCACTAAACTCATATCCAAATCCATATCCACATCCATTTTTCAGTATCCATTTAAAATCTATTTTTTAAATGTCTATTTTTTCCGATCAAGTGGTGCAGAAGTTAATCGGGTTGACAACCCATTGCCATCCCTAACTGTAAAGGAAATACCCTTTAACTTAGTGTGGAACTGGGCTTTTATAAGGTTTAAGGCTAATGTTATGAAATCAAGGTTAATAATTAATCATTTTAAATTTAAATTTATAATTAACTTGTATATAGGATATTGTCACTAAAATTACAAATAGTAGTACGCATAGTGATAGTTCAGTTGTTGTGACAATATTACACTAACTAATTGAATTTTTATTGACAAAAGTTTTCGTCGTAACAAATACATAGGCTTTTAGTAACAAAACTTAGTGATAAAAGAAATTTTGACACTATTATTATATTAATAGTGACAATTTAATTGTGAAGATACTAAATTGTCACAATTCTCATTGCATTAGTGACACAAAAATAAATCATCACAATTAATCCAAACAATAGTGTCAATTAATTGTTTTGTCACAACAAACGTCGTATCTATGACAAAATAATACTTAGTTACAAAAACATTGTCACTAAATTACAAATAGTAGTGATCACAGTTATAGTTTGGTTTTTGTGACAATATTAAGTACCCATTAATTAATAGAATATTTATTGACAAAAGTTTTCATCACAACAAGTAAAATATTGTGTGATGGTAAACTGTTTTGTCACAACAAGAAAAAATATTAGTGATCAAACTATATTTTGTTACAATAAATAGAAAATATTAGTTAGCAATATATATTTTGTCACAATTATAATTAATTCCCGCCAAAATTGTTTTGGCATCAAATTTCATAGGCTTTTTGTGACAAAACTTAGTGATAAAATAAAATTTAACACTATTAATATATTAATAGAAATAATTTAATATAACTAATAGTAGTGACCATAGTTATAGTTTGGTGTTTGTGACAATATTAAGTACCCATTAATTAATTGAATATTTATTAACAAAAGTTTTCGTTACAACAAGTAAAATATTATGTGATGGCAAACTATTTTGTCACAAAAAGAAAAAATAATAGTGACCAAACTATATTTTGTTACAACAAATAGAAAATATTAGTTAGCAACATATGTTTTGTCACAATTATAATTAATTCCCGCCAAAATTATTTTGGCATCAAATTTCATATGCTTTTAGTGACGAAACTTAGTGATAAAATAAAATTTAACACTATTAATATATTAATAGAAACAATTTAATTGTGAAAGAAACTAAATTGTCACAATTACCATTGTACTAGTGACAAAAATATAAAATATCACAGATAATCCAAACAATAGTGTCAATCAATTGGCTCGTCACAAAAACAAATCGTATTTGTGATGACAAAAATAATTAATCATAGAAAAATTGTAACTAAATTACAAATAGTAGTGATCATAGTTATAATTTGGTTATTGTGATAATATGAAGTAGACACTAATTAATTAAATATTTATTGACATATGAAGTAGACACTAATTAATTAAATATTTATTGACAATATTTTTTGTCACAACAAATAAAAGGTTATGTAACAATAAACCATTTCGTCACAACAAGAAAAAAATATTAGTGAACAAACTACGTTTTGTCACAACAAATAAAAAATATTACTTACTAATATATGTTTTGTCACAATTACAATTAATTTCTGCCAAAATTATTGCATAGGCTTTTAATGACAAAACTTAGTCATAAAAGAAATGTTGAGACTATTAATATATTAATAGTGACAACTTAATTGTGAAGGATAGTAAATTGTCACAATTATCATTTTATTAGCCAAACAATAGCGTTAATCAATTGTTTTATCATTAAAAAAAACTCGCATTTATGATGAAACAATAATTAGTCACAAAAAAATTGTCACTCAATGTCTTAACTCTTGTACCGAGAGCTGTAAAATGAATCCTTGATTTGCTCACTTATCCACAATCAGATGGCACTGACGGTGCTTTACTTATTTTTTTGTAAGGAATACGGGAACATTTCTTCATGCATACACTTTTCTTCCCCTTGCTTATGCGACAAGGCAAGCTGCAGGTGCTATGTTGCAGATTCAGGAGTCTTGTTTGCATTATTAATGTGTAAACACAAATTAAATAAGTAGCCTCTCTTTTCTTTCCTTGATTTGGTTATAATTATATATCGTGTTGCAGCTGACATTTCTAGAAAAAGCTTCTTCCTTATTGCAGTTATTTTATCTGCCGAATATCTTTTATTGCGTGAGCACATGATGACTGGATGCTTGATCTTAGATTATTAGTTTTGTCGGTGCTCAAGAAGCTTCCTTGCGTGCAGACGACATGATCCTACTTTCAATTTTTATTATGTCATCAGAATCGTTTGGGTAAGCAAAATTTGATAAACGCTTCTCATAGGTAGCCTTTTTCCAGAGAACCATTTTGTGAACATTTTGAAATTGGAACCTAAGTGGTAAGCAACACTTGAGACCATAGACAAGCAACACTCAGTCCCAATTATCAGTCAGATGCCTATTAAGTTTTTGTCCTTATCAACTCTTGAAGGACCTATAATCGTATCAAAATTTATGAATCTCTCTCTCTGGTTGCTAGGTCGACAGCCAACTTCTTAACATATCTCTAGGGTCTGTTAAGGTTCCTAAACAAGTTTGAGGCATGGATTTCCTTCTATTTTGCTGTCAACTTTAAGTGGGCCTAACTCTTATTCTCCCTTTTGCGGGATCTGAATCATTCTCACCAATCTGCCTTCCAAGATATAATCCCAAGGCATTTTTGTATGCTTATATACATTATCTTGACGTGAGTGAGACTAGTCTTTTCACCTTCTTTTCACCTTCAAGTTAATGCAATCTATGCTGCGGTGGTTCTAGAAAAAATTGCTGATCTTGACCTTTATTCACAATAAATGGTAGCATGCCTGTTATTATATGTAATTTTGGTGGATCTTTTGACTGTTATAACTGTTTCTTACTCCTGTCGTTGGTTGATACATACTTGGTGTTACTTACAACTTGTTCAGGTGCGTTTTATCATCTTAAGGACTGCAGGTACTCCTGGGCTCTATTTGCCCACAAAACTGATAAATTGCTGGATAAAAAGTGGGAGTAACTTCTGAATCCATTGAACCTGGATTATCCTCTATTTCCTTTTCGATGACCTTCCTTGCATATGTATAGACTGAATCCATTTGATTTCTGAAAAGGATTACTGGTCCTTTTCTTTTTCCTTCCCTTTGTGGGGTATGAACTGGTAAGGGAACAAGGATTAACATAATAAGTAGCCAATGGCTGATAATACAGTTACATTATTACTGTTTTGCACACAATTTCTGTTCCAACTGTATATTGTGTTAAGAAATTTGACAAAAGTTTTACGGGATTCGTATTGAAATGGCTCTTCTGAAGTCGAATGTTCTAAGTGAAGTTCAGAGGTCCATGCTCGATGGTGGGATGCATGTTGAGGATTTTTCTGGCTACCCAATGCTTCGTTCCACTTCTCCTTGTTTACAACAGCATAAAATAGGTGGTCCTACTGGACTTTGGCATTTTATATATCGCAGTATTTATCAGGATGATCAATATGTCGTTTCTGAATTTTCGTCACCAATTAATAGTCCACAGCAGCAGAAGAGGTAATACTGTTGAAACTGTTGGAAAACCGGATAAGGATCCGATCCTGACCGCATTAGAATAATCACAAAACTTTTTCGTATCTTTTGATTTCCCAAAAATCAAGATCTCTTTAATTCTATAAAATGATTAACACGAATCATAATAAAGCAGAAATTTAATTCATACCTTATTCTGAAACTTAGATCTTTATCTTGTCTTATCAACCACTGTAGCCACATAAATGTC
>JAOSBN010000178.1:8411099-8435655 GCA_027563595.1 Erythroxylum suave | reverse complement strand
TTTGAGATATCTATCAGGTTCTACTGATCTTTACTTAATGTATGAGAAAGGTAAAGATTTCAGGTTAATTGGCTACTGTGACATTGATTACGCTGGAGACAGGATTGATAGGAAGAGTACAAGTGGAGGCTGTCACTTTCTTGGGCATAATCTAGTTTAATGGTCTAGTAAGAGGCAAAGCTCAATTGCACTATCTACTACAGAAGCTGAATATATGTCTGCTGCAAGCTGTTTTTCACAAATGTTATAGATTAAGTATCAATTAGAAGATTATTCAATAAAGGAATAACAAATCTCAATCTTCTGTGACAACACAAGTGCTATCAATCTATCGAAGAATCCAATACAACACTCAAGGGTAAAGCATATCAAAGCTGGACATCATTTTCTACAAGACTATATATAGAAGGGAATCGTTAGTCTACAATTTGTTGAGACAAATCATCAATGGGTAGATATCTTTTCTAAGCCTTTGAATGAAGAAAGATTCAAAGAAATCAGATGAAACATGAATATGGTAGTGTTGAGTGACTAATCTTCTGACACGTCATGACCCAGATGAAGTTTTACAGAAGGAAGATAAAAAGTCATAAGTCTTCAAGAGCTAGTAACCGTATGTTACAAACGGTAATTTTTTTGAGAAGGAAGTATAAAAGGAATTCCTCTCAAACGGTTCAGAACATCACCGAATCCATAATACTCTTGAAATCCTCTTAAATCTATTTTTGTAGAACTCTACTCTTGATATCAAACCCTTTCGGTTTACACTTTCATCTTTAGATACTAATCCCATTACTTTGAGAAGTTTCCACTGTCTAACCATCACAACAAAGCAAGCTATGATTTATGGAAGACATGTTAATTTTGACTCCTTGAAGAAGAATCAAATGGATATTGAATTAGAAGTTGATGTAGTCGGATGGAAAAACTTCTTTCAGGTCTGTGAAGTAGTTTATCTGAATGAAGTTTATAAGTTTTGGAAGAATGCGAAAGTGGTAGACGATACTGTAGTATCAATGGTCGATAGATTGTCGGTTATTATGACAATAGAGCTAATCAAGAAGATCAATGGATGTCTATGTACTGGAGTAGAGGTATCTCATAACACTAGATGGATGACTGAAAGCCATGTAGAGAAGGGTAAATCGACAACTCTATGGAAGTAGTGACCTAAAGGACAAGAGGGCATCAAATCTTGTTCCAAAGGTTAGGGTTCTACATTCTATACTTTTTCATTGTATTCTACCAAGAATAAGATCGAAGAACATTATGTCATCAATAGATGAACAATGCCTATTCTATTTACTCAATCATCAGGCTATAAATCTTCCAAACCTAATTTTGAGGTATATAATGAAGACAAAGAGGGATTTTAATGCCTTACCATATAGCATGTTGTTGACAAGAATCTTTAGAGATTTTGGAATTCTTCTTGACAGAGGAAATAGGACGAAGATGAATATCAAAAGCATTATTAATATGGGGACTATCCGTAGAATGAGATTGAATATTCAAGAAAAGGAGGATACGACTTCTATGGCGAAAGCAAGGACTAAGGGGGAGTGTATTGTCAAACTCAGAGTGAGTGGAAATGTTACTCCCAAAGAGAAGAAACAGTTCCTGTTAGAAGCAGAAGCTCAATCATAATAAGAGAACCTGTGAAAAGGATAGTCAAGGTATAGGATGAACCTATATTGGTCAATAATCGGTCTATACATCTTTTGAATCACGAAGAAAGAAGATTATATGGGATTCTAAGAGATGAAAAGTTAGAACCATATCTTTTGAAGATGACTAAAGATCGATATACTATCTACCCAGCTACAGGTAGAACATTGATCAAGATTGTGCCAGATGTTCAACCTAGAGCTTCAAACATTGTACGCAATATAGAAAAAGTGAAACAGAAGATGTACCCTGAAGGAAACATTGGTGACCTTACAGAAGAACAGATACAAGAAGCAGTGAGAAATATAGACGAGGCATGCAATGCAGAGCAATCAAGAGGAATCTATGTTTCACACAACAATTCAAAAGCATCAGCAAGTAATTGTGAATGCTTCACCACATATGCAACTTCTTAAGTAGTTGGAAGAGTGACTAAAGGACAGTACAGAACTATCGAGGTTGAAAGTATTATTGTCAACTTGGAGACTTTTGTGCACCTAATCATGCAGTTTAGACCTTTAAGTTATATATCTTCAATTAAAGATGTCCTTCACCTTCATAGAAAACCTATTCCAAAGCTGCCTAGACCTGATGATCTTGATCTCCCTAAAGGAAAACAATTTTCAAACCTCCTGTTCTGAAAATCAATGAACTAGATGTTTTACCTTCAAAAACATTTGTTGCTACAAACTTCTATCCATCAAGTACACCTCAACAAGTCAATACTATTGGAATGGAAGAAGTGAGTCACTATCAGCAGTGGAGTCAGGAAGCCTTAGTGAAGGAGATTGAAGAAATTCATACTAAGGTTGACGATCTACATGACTCAGTGGGTGATCTACATGAGGAAGTAGCCTATCTACGAGTTTCAATAGAACAAGACCTCAAGTTGGTCAGAACTGATATGCAACGCATGTTTTCTGAAATCATGAAGCATCTGAGATAAAACTTTTTTATTAATAACAAATAGGTGGAGAAAAGAAGAAGAAAGGGGAAGAAAAAGCAAAAGAAAGGAGAAAAAGCAGAAGAAAGAAACAAAGCAGAAGAAAGGAGAAAAGACAGAAGAAAGAAGCAAAGCAGAAGAAAGAAAAGAAGAAAAGATACAAAAGTAAAAGATAGCATATGTGTATTTTGTCTGTTATCTTCTTATTCTTTATCTAAATAATATAAGTTCATTCATATCTTATCTTTCTAAAATAATGATTATTTGTTATCTCAAAAAGGGGAAATTGTTAACTCAAGAGGACTTCACGATGATTAATTTTGATGACAATCAAATAATGATAACGTTAGAAATAAATGAGCATTTTGATAAGTGTGTTAAGTGTGCAGAACACAGACGAAGTGAAAACACAGACGAAGTGGAAAATAAAAACGAAGTTGAAAACAGAAACGAGCTAGAAAACACAGACGAAGTCAAAACACAGACGAAGTCAAAACATAAACGATACAAAGAAGATACGGTAGTACATCGGACAGTTACTTAGTTGGAGTTAGTTACAGAACTCAATTAAAAAACGGTTATCAAGAATCAAGAAGCAATTATCAAGGATCAAGAAGTAGTTAGAGACTTAGGCTATAAATACTAGTTATAGTCGAAGATTTTACGATCTTACGAATCTTACAACTTTTGAGAAATCAGTGATCTTTGAGCTTTCAAGTGTTTACTTAGAGAAGAAAAATTCTGTAGTGAAATACTAAGAGAGCTAACCCTACTGTAACAAAAGCTCACAATATCTTTGTAGTGAGAGAAAGAAAAGGCTGAGAGCCTGGAGAAGCTAAGGTAGTAGAAAGAATACTTTGTGTAAAGAGACCTGAAGAGGCTCTCACAATATCTTTCTAGTGAGAGAAAGAAAAGGCTGAGAGCCTGGAGAGGCTAACGTAGCAGAAAGAATACTTTGTGTAAAGAGACCTGAAGAGGCTCTGGAAGGGAAGAAAGAATACTTGTAATTTTTTGAAGCATAGTGAAATACTCAGATGAACTTTGAGGACTGGGCGTAGCCCACGGTTTGGGGTGAACCAGTATAAAAGTCACAGCGTATATCTTCTATCCTTTTACTTCAGTTTATTTTGTTGTTAAACAAGTATATTGAAGTTTTTTGCGATTTAACTACGTAACAATTTTCGTATAAATTTTGTGATACTCTTTCAACAAGTTAGAGAAGTTCTTAAAAAGATTTTGTATTCAAGAAAAAGATACACCATTCAACCCCCCTTCTTGTGTATCTAGTTTATTGTATGTAATTTCTATATTAACATGTGATTTACTTCAATTTTTTGACTGGACTAGAAATGGTCAAAAAGAATTTTATAAGTTAGTAAATATTATGTAAATCAAATTTTAGAAAAGCAACATATTAAAATTCTTCATAGTTTGTGAGATACAAATTTAAAAAGGGTTATGTTCTCATAAAAATGCATGAAATTGATTAAATTGAGTTATTTTTATTAGAATTGAGAATATCTTGATTTATTGAGTATAAGTGAGGACGTATGGGTTAGAAGTTGGTATACTTGAATTATGATTGGATTTATTATGAATTTTGCGATGTAATTGTGGACTCAATTGTGCATGGACATGTACTTTGGAGGCTTAAATTAAACTGTGATTACTGATGGTCATTAAAGTGTCTTTTCTTCGCATGAATGACCTTTCTTTCAGAAAGAAGATGACCATTTGATAGGAAAAACTCTACCAAATTTTCAGTAGGCTTCTCGTAAAAAGTGACATCGTCATTTTCAAATAGAAAATAGAGCTGCTTAATATTGAGTCATGGTCTTATTCTCGGGTGTCTAAAATTGGTTTAGGTTTTAAATCCTAATAGTCATTCCTACTTTTCTTTCTAGAGATCAATTAAGAGTAAACCATCCATTTCGAGACACTAGGTTTGGCACATAAGAGCGCATTATACCTCTAGGTTAATATTCATAGTTACGAATATGCATTAGAATTTCATATTCATTATAGAAACTACCATTGTTATCATATGCAGCATGGCATTCATACATATGGATTGACACATGTATAGGTATTTTTCGTGCAATCTTGTGCTCTTTTTGATATGTGATGATGTGGAGGATCGTTATAATAGGAGTTACCTGGTGGGTGTCACTAGGTTGTACACACAGTGAGTCATTAATTCGGTATACAGTTGGGATACTATTGGGTCTATTGATTGAGATATGACATAGCTGGGGAAATTTGATCGAGCTTGCTCTTGGATGCCATTTGATATATGGTACACGAGATTATCGTGATTATGGTAGTTTAGTCAGAAATCATGTAGTAGTAAGGCTATAGCGATTCATTTGAGTGTGACTCTCAGACGGCAATCCACTACATTGGACCAAGTGATCCATGTAGAACAAGAGAGTCCCTAAGGCTATAATATGTAGGTAAGAGGTATGTTATAGGGTCAATCGTCAGTACTCCACTATTGATTGTGATTTGTGATTATGGTGATTATATGACATGATGTTGGAACGAAAAATGCATTCATGTTTATAAACAAAATAATTATGTTATAAAATTGCATTTATGGATATAATACATTACGAATATATCTGTATCATTTGAAATCCTTATAAATGCATAACATAACCATAGTATTAATTCACTTAGTGAGGTCTGACTCTCCTCAACTATTTTTCAGGATCTTCTCTTCAGATCTCGTTTAACAGGGTACTTCGTTGGTCTTCTTCCTCTCTGACAATTTGATGTATGTTTGTAGTGAACTTTGACTCTAGAGCTGCAATAGTATTGTATGTGTTAGATTTTCCCTTGTTTTAACTATCTCAATGTTTTAGCAAACCAAGAATTGATATAGTTAGAATTGTTTGATTATTACAATTTTGAGTTTGATCATTTTGAAATTTTATCTTTATATAGATATAGGGATTTGATGATATTTTAGGTTTGTTAAAGGACTAGTAAATCTTGAGTTTATTGCACTTTTACCACTAGTCACGGCCTAAGATTTGGGTCATAAAAAATTTGGTATCAAAGCTTGGTTTTCAATTCGAGTTGCTAGGTTGATCAATGTTAAGTCAAATTTCTTTTTGAACTACTGTAGCATTAGGATTGTGTTTGTTTAAAATCATTGTCTTTACTTCTATCTAAGGAGGTTATGCCTTATTTCTTATCTTGTTTATTATTACACCTTTTATTATATCTAAAGACTTTCTTATTCTTTGATCATAAGGAGGAAAAGAACTTTAATATGAACTCGAGAGGCCGAAGGAGAAGTGGATAAAAAATCAATTCTTGAAGAGGTTACGGCTACATCGCTACCTAGGCAAGCAAGGTATAGGGGTAAGCCTAGAGCCACTACACGACAGTTAGATTTTCAAGCTTAGGTTGAGCCAAAAGTGTAGGGTGTAGATGTCGTTACTTTAGTAGCAGGTATTACAAGGTTACAAAGTACTATTGTTTCTCTGAATCAAACCATCCCTTTAATGTATCTGATAGCTCAAAATAGAGACCAGGGTATGGGAGACGTAGAAGCTGTCTTACATTATACCAAGATTGGTATGATTACTTTTGATGGTACAAAGGACGTTATGTTATGGTCTTTCTCAATGGTATTGAGTCTTATTCTAGAATGGCCTATACAGATTTATAAAGGATTCACATTATTGAATTATCAATTTAGGGCGCTGCATTGGATTAGTTTATCTAGGCATTCAGCCAATTATGAGTACCTCAACTTGGAAGGAGTTTAAACAAAGATTTATCATATGATTTTGTTCACCACCATAGAAAGATTCTTATAGATGGCAATTGTTACACCTTAGGAGAGGAGATAGGTCGGTTAAAGAGTATACTACAAAGTTTAATCGATTGATGAGATATACAGAAGATATGACTGATCGGAGATAAATTGTGGGACTTTACATTATCGATTTAGCTCTCGCATATGTTGGACTTCGTTCAAAAGGTCAGACTTTCGAAGGAGCCATAGGTGAGGCTAGAGCGAGGGAGAGGCGACACATCATGTAGGACACCATTTTTTATCCTTACCAAACTAGTGGTTTTAGGGATGAAAGTTATAGTTCTCCACTGTTAAAGCTACATATAGGTGTAAGTGGGGGGCAACCTGGACAGTCTCAATGAAGTTATGGCCTATTTAGGTATAAGAAAAATAAACATGGTCATAAGGATCTAGTAAGATCATCTAGATTTGGAGCTAGAGTGGGTAACAGTAGCAATCGCAGTGACCAAACCTTTGGAAGTACTAATTGTCAAAATTGTGGAAGAGTCCATCAAGGACCTTGTCATATTCCTCCGGGTGCTTGTTTTCAAAGTGGCCAAATTGGGCATTTTGCTAAAGAGTGCCTAATTCTGGATTTCAAAGACAGTTTTCTTAAGTCTCCTCTGCTAGCATGGTATAGCTAGTACATCAGGTTCCATCTCAACATCAGGTGCAACACTGAAGTGAATCTCATATTGTAAGCCAGCAGGACCATGGATCAGGAGGAAGGTTTAAGGTAGATTCTAGACTAAGGGTAAGTTTGGTAATAGAAATTTTAGGCAGGCTTTGACCTCTCAACAGTCAGGAGGAGGATAGGCTCAGGTGTTCAACATCACCCCACAAGATGCTCAAACCTTTAATGCAATTGTAGCAAGTACTGTATCAATTTGTTATGCTGGTGCTAGAGTTTTATTTATCCTAGTGCTACCTATTTGTTTATATCCATTGTGTTTCCATCAAAGATTGGTTAGTAAGCAACCAAATTAGTAACTCCTTTATCAATAGCCACCCCTTTGGATGAATCTCTTAATACAAATGTTATTTTTCCTTTTTTCTGGTGTGGATTGAGGGTAAAGAATTAGTGGCAAATTTAGTATTCTTGGATGTGATGGATTTTGATCTAATTCTAAACATGGATTGGTTGTCTCAGCACTTTGCTACCTTGGATTATCAGCAGAAGTTAGAGATTATTAGGATTCCTAATGATGTTGAATTCTAATTTAAAGGTGATAAAAGGAAAGTTCCTCAAAACTTCATATCTGCCATACTTCTAAAAAGATGCTTCGATGAGGTTGTCAAGGGTATTTAACCTTAGTGAGGGATACTTTAACAGAGAGAGGTTTAGTTTATGATATCTTATCTATATGTGAATTTCCTGACATGTTTCCTAAAAAGTTGTCAGGTTTCCTGTTCATAAGGTTACACGCGCTAAGTTTTACTATTTATAATCTTAATAAATTCCACAAGCACATGGGTCGTTCGCGTAGTACCCAAGGTGTCGATCTCATGAGGAAACCTAATATAGTCCTAAAATCTAAGGTCGCCCTAAACTACGATAAATTTAAACAAATAACTATGAAAAAATTAAATTAATCAACAATCAACTATGAGAATCTAAAGTGTCAAAGAGTAAGAAAATAGTAATCACACAACCTAACTCGAAATTAACCTAGAAATAACCAAGTGAGAGAAAGGGAATTTTAATTCGAAACTAAAGAAAAACTAAACAATTATACAATTATTGAATTCACGGCTCTAGACAGTCCTAGAGTTAATTACTCTCTCAAGTTATAATTCTTAAACCTAATTGATAATCCCTAATTCAAATTATGGAATCGCGATCTGTCGATTCTCAATTGACCCCAAACCTAAATCAGTTCTAAAATTATCTATTAACCTACCGAAAATTTACGCTCAATCTCTCGTTATACGACTCTATCGGTTTCATTCAATTCTCTACCTATCAATTCACCTAACTCTCGTTAGCCTAAATTGATTATCTTTACCCAGCTCACCCTCTCAGTTTGTTGCCATATTTTTAAGAACACATTAAAAACACAATCGAATTAGTAACAACGTAATCAATTAAATTTCATTAATCTCTATAACCAAGATCCAAAAGTGAGTAACTCAAGATTCAACATAACGATTCTCAACACCTATTTCAATTATAAGTTGAATAAAACTGAAATAAATGAAAAATACTGTCAGGAATGGAATCTTGGAAGAAGTGGCAATGGGAAACCATCTGTTTCAAGAAGTACACCGCGTTTAGCATATCTTTGTGTCCTTCGTCTCCTTCCTCGATCTTTTGATCTTTGTCTAGGTTTCGCTCGGAATTGGCTGAATCATTCTCTTTTGCCCAACTCTTTAGACTCTCCAAAGACTGCTAGTTCTATCACTTCATATTCTATTTATTATGTGGAAGCCCTAGGTTTAATATGGGGTTAAAATGGTCTAAAAACTCTTGCGAAACTTGAGTTTTCGTGTCAACCCAACATAAGTTGTAATCGTGACCGGAACCAAAACCTTTCTGTCACGATCGTGGCCCAATGTGTACAATTGTGGCTAGACTGGAAGATCTCTATCACGATCATGCCCCCAAGTGCATGATCGTGGCCTAGTTGCTACTGGCTTATCCTCTTCTATCATGATCGCGACCCAATGTGCATAATTGTGGGCTATGTCTTTTGGCCCGAAAATCTTCACATCTTCTTTGTTCTTCACCATTTACCCTAAAACACTAAATCACGCATCAGGGTGCCTCAAAAATATATCAATTAAGCTCAAAGATTTAAACTAACCTATAAAAACACTTAAACACACAAACTAACATAATTAAACCCTTAATGCACACTCAACAGTCAAATTCACACTAAATAAATGACAAATTAAACCCTAAAACATCGTGCAATTCACAATTATCACTTGCCACTAGGGAGGGAGATTGAATTTTGCATTGATGTAATGTTAAGTACAACTCCTATCTCAATTCCACCTTATCGGATGGCTCCGGCAAAGTTAACAGAGCTTGAAGAGCAATTACACAATTTGTTAAATAGGAGATTTATCAAACCTAGTACGTCTCCATGGGGATGCACCAGTATTATTTGTAAAGAAGAAGGATGGTGGATTTTGACTCTATATTGATTACAGGAATTAAGTAAAGTGACGATAAAGACTAAGTATCCATTTCTATGAATCGATGAGTTGTTTGACCAACTTCAAGGGGCCAAACATTTCTCTAAGATTGATTTAAGATCCAGTTATCATCAATTGAGGATCAGAGGAGAAGATATTCCAAAAATTGACTTTCGTTCTAGATACGATCATTATGAATTTTTGATCATGTTCTTTGGGTTGATTAATGCTCCTATAACCTGTATGGAATTGATGAATAAGATGTTTAGATCTTTTCTAGACAGTATTGTCATTGTATTAATTAATGATATTTTGGCATATTCTAAGAGTGAAGAAGAACACATAGTACATCCGATAATGGTTTTGCAAGCATTGAGAGAACATCAGTTGTATGCTAAAGTTTCTGTGTGAATTTTGGTTGGACCATATAGTCTTCTTGGGACACATGGTATCTAAAGATGGCATCCAAATGAATCTTAAGATGATTGAAGCTATCACATAATGGTGAAGACCTACTATTGTTACTAAGGTTCGAAGTTTCTTAGGCTTAGCATGCTACTATCAAAGATTTATCTAAGATTCTCTCAAATAGCTACACCTCTAACCAAGATAAATCAAAAGAATGCTAAATTTTTTAGGTAGAGGCGTGTGTAGTTTCCAGTAGCATAAGGATAAGTTAACATCAGCTTTAGTTTTGACCATACCTTTAAGGTTAGATGGATTTACAGTTTGTTGTGATACTTCTATGGTTAGTTTGGGTTGTGTACTTATACAGCACAGACGAGTAGTGGCTTATGCTTCCTAACAACTAAGAAAGCATAAATAGAAATATCCTACTCATAAGTTGGAAATGGTAGCTGTGGTATTTGCATTTAAGGTTTGGAGACATTATCTATATGGTGCGACTTGTGAGATCTATAATGATCATAAAAGTTTGAAATATACTTTTCAAAAAAGGGATCCAAACTTGAGACAATAAAGATGGATGGAGATATCGAAAGATTATGACTATTCTATTTTGTATCACCCAGGTAAAGCTAATATAGTAGTTGATGCTCTAAATAGAAAATCATCTAGTAGTCTTTCTCAAATCAAATCTTTAAGGAGAACTTTAATTAAAGAGTTGCACGAGTTAGTTGACCAAGGATTGTTATGGAAGATATCAAGATCAGGATGTTTACTAGCACAACTCAAAGAACGATCATTGTTTTTGGAGAGAGTCAAAGTTGCTCAATCCAAAGACCCTTAGTCATGTAAGATAGATGAGGAGGTTCAAAAGAATCGAGCTAAGGATTTCATTATAGATGTGATGGTATTCTAGAGATAGGTACTAAGGTATGCGTACTACATGATGATGACCAAGGAAAGGAAATCATAGAAGAGGTACACTTTACAGCTTATAGCCTTCATCCGGACTCCACCAAGATGTATCAGGATCTCAAAGGCACGTACTGGTGGAGTGGAATGAAAAAGGATATTACGTAATTTGTGTCTAGGTGCCTAACATGCCAGCAAGTAAAGTTTAAGCATCAAAGACGTTATGGATTATTATAACAACTCCCCATTCTTGAGTTGAAATGGGATATGATAACTATGTATCACTATAAGGAAAATTTCATATTGCAACGAAAATTATCGATGGAAAACACACACATTCCATCGGTAAGCCATATTACCTACGAAATTTACCGACAGACAAAAGCATCATAGAATCAACTGTAGCTAATAATTACTGACGGTCAAAGCAGAAACCGTTGGTAACTTTACCCATGGTACATTTATTACCGTCAAAAAATTTACCTTCGGAAAATTCTTAACCATCGATAAATATACCGATAGTTTACTCTGTGCTTGACTGTTGATAACATTTAGTGACGGACGTATTTGTTCCATCGTCATATTTACCGATGGTAGCCAATGGTAACAAATCTACCGTCGGTAAATTTGCAAAAAGCTTACCTATGGGTATGATAGTCCGTCAGTAATTCCTTCTGTTGTTACCGACGGAAGAATGTATGGACCGTCGGTAATCGTGCATGTAGTTACCGATGGACATTTCTTTCCATCGGTAAATGCGTTATTTAATTTTTTAAAATATATAATATATATTGTCATTACATTTAAATTATGTAACGCATAATTTTAATAATTATAATTTTATAGTATAAATTTAATTTGCTAAAATAGAAATTTTGATTAATGATTAAAAGTTAAAATACCTTAATTGATAATAAAAATATTACATTGTAAATAATAAGTGTTTGTAATACAAACTAAATGACCAAAAGTACACTATTGATCTCGAGATGGTGGATGCTCTGGTTGGCCTGGTAACTTATTGCCCCTACCGTTCAACTCATCTACCTCCTCACGGAGCTGAGCGATGAACTGCATCGACTGTTACAATTGTTCGAGCGTCTATTGCAACTGAGTCGACAATGTCTGCACTGTGCTCTTAAGCGCTTCCACTTGATTGGTGGTAGACCGCCTAGCAGATACTACTGTACTAGACATGGAGGATTGCGAATAACAAGTGTTCGCATATGAACCTAAGCTGAATATCCTCCCACGATGGTCCATACCACCCACTGCTTAAAGATAAGTTTCAATGTCATTAAGATCTTTAGATTGCTGAGACCGTTGTTCAATGCTTTGTTGTATTTGGTCCTATCAGAAAGCAATGTTTATATTAGTAAGTAAAAATTATTAAGCATTATTAATATTAAATCATAAATTTCACATACATTGAGTTCTCTATGAATGTCACACCGTCATACTTCTTAGTGTGAGTGTGCGGAAATAGCTGACAAGGTGTAGGCCTCATGCCCATAGACTTTTCCTACATTAAAATAAAATGTTAATTACAAGTGAATTAGATTTTATAAAAATTTTGACAGAGTTTCCTTTATTTTTATGAAATCTACCCCCTGTTGAACAAAGAACAAGACTAAAATCACAGTCATATATGACACCAGTATAACATTATCATTATCAACAAGAAACACATATTTTCATTCCAAAATTCACACATAAAATTCAATATAAATACAAGTGAATTAGAATTTATAAAAATTACCTCAGGGTTTCCTCTATTTTATGAAATTTACCCTCTACTAAACACAGAACAAAACTAAAAAACATAGCCATATATGGCACCAGAAACATATATTTCCATTCCAAATTTTAACACATCAAATTCAATTAAAATACAGCAAAAAAAAGAGATGAGAATATAACTGTAAATTGTAGATATTTACAAGTCTCTGTCCATGCTCTTGATGGGTAATAGATCCTCCCGTATGTACGGGAAGACTCTTCCCCTGGGATCCTCCACGTCTGTTGACCGAATTACACTGTGAAATGGAAATGGCCTCAGGTGATGTCCAATATTGCAGCCAATGCCTCTATATTTCTTTAGAAATGTAAGGTGGTCGTACAGCCGCCCTGTGTATCATACCAACAAAGTCGCGATAATGTGTACACGCTCTCAACTCTCATACTTTATAGATGATCCCGTCAAATTGAGAATCCCAAAAAAAAATCTTTCTGTAATAAAACGAAAAATATTCGATAAATACTTTTGATGTACTAATATTTATCAAATTAATGTAAAAAATATTAATTAAAAAAGGAAATAATAATTTCTGTCGTACCTCAAATTTGTGATAGTAAAATTCCTTTGTCACCTGAGAGATATTCTTCCATACATAGCCCTCAGGATCAATCTTCTTCTTGAATTTTGATGTCATGTTTCTTGAACAGGGTCCAGATGGAAAAAACCTAATATAAAAACAAATAAGTTTATACCATTTTTAAAATTTAAACCTATAACTTAATTATAACATATAATGGTTCATGTATTTTCACTTACATATTATTAACAATTGTGATGTATTTTCGTCCATTGGGCCCCTTACGACCAGGCTAATGGTCGTCTCCTTCATCCGCATTATTTACCCCTAATATTTCTGTCAATATAGGGGTAATAAATGATGAAAGAGTGGTGGATGATGTAGCCTCATCTACCATTGTAGTAGGTGGAAGGGGTACAGGGGGTGGAGGTGTTTAATCTCTAGGTGCTACACTAAGAGATCAGTCACTTCTAGAGTAAGTACCTCCGAATCGTGGTCTGAAAAATCTTGGTCGCTGAGTATCTTGTCTTCTCTTTGGTGTCATATTTTAACCTGAAATCAATATTTGATTGAAGTTTGTAGAAATATGACAATTTCATTTCAATAATTTATACAATATATTAAAAAGGAAACAATTGATTTGTTCATACAATATTCAATTATAAACACAAATTAATCGCTATCATCACTTAATTGTAAATCAAAATCATCTTTTTGTTTTGAAGAATTTGAATCAAACTCAGGCTCTTCTTCATATCTCTGATCATCCTCATCGTCTCTAGATAAAATTTCAACATATTCATTACATGGATCGTTCAAAGGTTCATTATTCTCATATACGATAGATGCATTTATTTCATAAGTCTCTTCTTGAAACGCTTCACTTTCAACTTTCTTTTCTCCTTTTTCACGTGATTCAAAAACACCTCTAGCTTTAACTTTGCAAACAACCAACCAATCTGACTTGTCTTATCTTCAGCTGGGAAAAGCAATATAATATACTTGGATCGCTTGCATTGCCAACACGAAAGGTTCAACTAGATTGTATCGGCTATACACTTTTGTACCAACATTTGGAGTTAGATCAAACCCCTCACACCTAAATATCACAGTTCGCTTTATTGGAAATGTAGGGTACTCAATTTCAAGTATCTCAATTATTTTTTCATAGTAATCAATCACTTCTCCTTGTATATAAACTCCACTATTTATTGTTGCCATGCAATGACCATGATATTTGTGTCCATTAATGAAATACACCAGATATAATTTAACAGTTCATAAAGGTCCCTTCGTAAGAACACATATGAACTTATTGTCTATTGAATTTTTTAATCCCTACAGAAAAGAAAATATCATATTAAACAGAACAATGTCATCTGAACACTTAAATCTTATAATTCAATCATTTCAATATTTGGAAGTGAAAACTTACATATTGCTCGAACCATCGAGCAAAGTGTCTTCCAACTTCTTTATTGATATCATCTTATGATTTGTGGGGCATAAGCTCCTGTAACAATTCCTCGTATAATCTAAAAACATTATTATAAATTCCAGTTATGAATAACAGTACTAAATTTCAAAACCAAAATAATCACTTGATACTTACTGCACGAAAGGTTGAACCTCTTCACAGTTCAATAAAATGTAACCATGGGCAGCCTTAGTTTCTTCTTCTAATAACATTCTTCTTGTTGAACGTCCATATGACCGTCTTGAATAAGTGAAGATGGATGAGTTACCATCAACATTAGTAGTTCCTCCCCCATTGTCATTACGAGGAACTTTTCTTTCTCTTGTGTGAACATGCGACTCAAAATAATATGAACAAAATGTACTAGCTTCCGCCACTAAATAAGCATTACATATCGAACCTTCAACTCTAGCCTTGTTCTTCACATTTTTTTTCAAGTGATGTAAAATCCTACATGAGTAAATAGGGTTATACAAATTTAGTTATGAAAACGTGATAATATGACTTCAATTATAATCAAATTTCTTGAATTGCATACCTCTCAAATGGATACATCCAACGATATTGCACTAGATCGGCTAGTTTAGCCTCATATGCGATAGATGCTCCATACAGTCAAAGAAGCTTGGAGAAAATATCCCTTCTAACTTGCACAAAATTATTAGAATTTTCCTTTCCAATTTTTCCATTTCAGCCAACTTAATGTCAGATGATGTTAAGCTTTTGAAAAACAAACTTAATTTTGTTATTGCTTCCCAAACATTATTCAGTAGCAACTCCCAAAATGTTATTGGAATTAGCCTTTGCATAAACACATGACAATTATGACTTTTCATCCTAAATAATTTGTACTTCCGCATATCCGCACACTTTGCCAAGTTTGAAACATAACGATCGGGAAACTTTAGACTTCTCAACCATTCACACAATATTTCCTTCTGGTTTTTGTCCAAACTGTAACATGTTTTCGGATATTTACAGGTTCGAAGATCTTTATGTAACTCATTCCTTCTATAAAAAAGCTTCAAATCAGCTCATGATTTTGCATTGTCTTTTGTCCTCCCTTCAATATTCATTATGGTATTGAACAAATTGTCAAAAATATTTTTTTCAATATGCTTCACATCTAGATTATGACGTATCAAATTTGTTTTCCAATATGGCAAATCCCAAAAGATACTTCATTTTCTCTAGCCAAAGTTTCTACTAATGCTTGTATTAATTTCATCAGCTTCAAATTCTGTAACTTTCAGCAAGTCTAATTCCTTAATCTCCTACAATATCTCTTCACCAGATTTGTTAAGGGGAGGAGGTGTTTTTACCATCCCATTCGTAATAAACTTTTGTCTATTGCGCCTAAATGGATGACCTGGAGCAAGAAATTTTCTGTAGTTATCAAACCAACATATTTTGCCCCTATTTGGAAGATGAAATGCATCAGAATCATTGCCACAATAAGGACAAGCCATTTTCCCTATCGTGTTCTATCCAGATAACATGGCATATGCTGAAAAATCACTAATTCTCCACATCAAAGCTACTCTCAACATAAAATTTTCTTTCAGAGACACATCATATGTCTCTACACCATATTCACAAAGATGTTGCAATTCAAATATCAATCATTGTAAGAAACATCAATTTTATACTTTGGATTTGAAGGCTCTGGCATAATCACTATCAAAAACATATATGCCCCTTTCATACACATCCATGGAGGCAAATTATAAGGAGTAATTATGACTGACCATGATGAATATTGCTGGCTGAGTTAACCAAAAGGCTGAAATCCATCTGCAGACAAGCCCAACCTAACATTTCGACTTTCAGCTGCAAGCTCATAATGGGTGTCATTGAAATGTTTCTATGCCAATGCATTTGATGGATGACTCACTATTCCATCTTTCTGTTCGTGTTCATTATGCCATCTCATGTGAGATGCAGTAACATCAGAAGCATATAGTCTTTGAAGTCTCGGAGTTAGTGGGAAATAATATATCCTCTTCCAAGTTACTAACTTTTCTTTCATAGAATGCTTTCTAGGCTTGAACCTACATTGGCCACAAAATTTACACTCTTCTAATTCCACATCATCACCCCAATACAACATACATCTCATTTTGCAACAATCAATCTTTTCAATAGGTAAACCAAGACCATTAATAAGTTTCTTCATATTGTAAAAACTATCAACCATTGTGTGATCAGGAGGCAATGATTCATTATACCATCCAAGAATTTGATCAAAACTACGATTAGAAATGTGCCCTTCAGACGTTATGTTCAAGATACGAGCAATTGAAGACAATTGAGTCATTGTCTCACAATTTGGCCATAGTTCTTGGTCAACTGAGTGTAGTAAGTCAAAAAATTGTTTGGATTGATGGTTGGGTTCTTCTTCAAGATTTTCTATATTTTCTTGAAAGTTATAACCGCCTGCATCATAAACCATTTGCATATAAGGATTTTCATTTGCATCGACATTATTTTTTCTAAATCCAATCCCCCCTTCAAACTCATTGAAGCTAACTGACAATTGTGCTTGATTACTCCTTGAAGTGCTACAAATCAACGGTTTCCCATGTCGTGTCCATCGAAAATAATTGGGATCAAACTCTCTTCTTAACAAATGCCCGTTTACTTCATCAATAGGAAGGAAATGAATGTGTTTGCATATTTTACATGGACATCTGATCTTTGGCCCATCCATATATGTAGGTTGAGAACATGCATAATGAATAAAGGCTTCAACTCCCTTAACAAATTCAAGATTAATGAAACCATCACGTGATATTCGTCTATACATCCAAGATCTATCAACATTGTTCATTTATGCCAAACCGTTAATTTAAATCAATGATTCCATACTATGTATCCTTCATGGCACCTCAAAAATTACAGAACATCTAAACTTTACAGGTTTTCTAAGTATTAACTAATTTAATTAATCACCTATAATTGATTTCAAAACTATAGTACGTGGCATTATTTACACATGTGAATCAAGAAAACAAGTTCTTGCTATAACTCCTAAGCTCGTGGAATATTTCACTTATAAGCCTCACAGGAGCTGCATCACATGTTTCCAACCTATATACCATCTTAGGAGTTTATTATGGAACAAATTTTCTTGTCTATGAAATGTATTACTTCCTTGTGCTAATACTATGTTTGAATTAATCAAATTGAAGTTTAATTATTAATCGTAGTAATTAATCACCTACAATTAATCGATCAAATTGATAGATCGAATTAATCACCTACAATTGCTTTTAAAGCTATAGTACGCGGCATTGTTTACACCTGTGAATCAAGAAAACAAGTTCTCGCTATGACTCCCAGGCTCATGGAATATTTCACCGATAAGTCTCACAGGAGCTGCATCATGGGTTTCCAACCTATATACCATCCTAGGGGTTTATTATGGAACGAATTGTCTTGTCCATGAAATGTATTACTTCCTTGTGCTAATACTATTTTTGCATCAGTCAAATTGAAGTTTAAGTATTAATCGTAGTAATTAATCATCTACAATTAATCGATTGAACTAATTACTTACAATTGATTTCAAACTGATTCCACATACAGTAAATACTTAGACTATTATAAAAAAACATAAAAAAAGTCAGCAATGAATATAAGAATATTCTAAACAACAACACAAATTCAAGACCCCCTTTATATTAACAATAAATCCAATGGTTTAATAATCGTATTATTAAAGCAATACATATGGTAAATATTAATTAGTTGCACGACTAACCTGAATAGATGGACAACTTTAAACTACGATGAAGAAAGATCAATGACGCTCTTCAAGAAAATACAGGGCCTACAAAAAAGAATGTGAAACATTTAATCTAATACACTTGTAGTAATACAACATCATAAACTAATGTGACAAAAAGGGCAAAACACTCAATAATTGTTGTATTAACTCAAAGCAAAAGCACAAAAGTATCATAATTGTATTATTAAAGCAATACATATAGTAAACAATTGTATTATATTAAATATAACAATAATTATTGTTACTAAAAAATAAATTAATAAGAACAATAAAACTAATAATATTAATAACAGTATTTAAAAAAATTAAAGACAATAATTATTATTATTTTTTGTTATTAGTATTATTATTTGTTATTATTATTATTTTTTGGTTATTATTATTATTATTATTATTATTATTATTATTATTATTATTATTATTATTATTATTATTATTATAAATAATACAAATAATAAATTTAATAATAATAAAATTGACAATAACTAGGAAATTAATTAAACTAATAATATTAATCAAACTAATAATATTAATAATTATTATTATTATTAATTAATAATTAATGACAATAATAATAATCATAAAATTAATTATAATATGAATAATAATAAGTAGAAAAGTTATAATAACAATAAATTTAATAACAATATTACATTTAATATTACTAATAACAATAAATATAATTGATAAAAATAATAAAATTAATATTAATAAAATTAATAATAAGTAGAAGATTAATAAGTAGAAAAAATAATAATAATAATAAATTTAATACACACTTCAAATTAAATATACACTTCAAATTCACAATTCAATTTCAAATACACACTTTAAATAAACAATTCATATACACACTTCAATTACACAATCCCTTCTCTTCAATCTCAATTACACACTTCAATCTCAAATCCTTCTCTTCAATCTCAAATACACACTTCAAATACAATCTTCAATCTCATATCCCTTCTCCTCAATCTCAAATTCGCACTTTAATCTCAAATTCTCAAATTCACACGTCAAAGCATTACAACAAATTTTTGTTACAACAATTACAACAAAACATTACAACAATCATAAGGAACATTTTATCAAACACCTCATAGGCAACATGTATAATCTCTAACTAATCACAAAACAAATGCATTTTTCCATCATTTACCAACAACAAATCAACCAACAATGACACAAAAAAGGCATACAACAACAATAATCAAACAAAAACCGAGCACCCAAAATACGCATGGTTCATATATAAAAACTGCATTTTTTGGAGAGAAAATACACTCAATAAAGAGCTTACCGGAAAACGACGCACAATGGGCCAGAAAATTCATAGAAACGACGAGTGGAAGCAAGGATAATCACCAAAATCAGATGATGGCGACGGAGGAGAGAAGAAGAAGAAAGGGTGGGGAGGTATTCGTCAGGTTAAAGATGATAAACCAAACTTATTAACAAGTCATCATGTATTGATGGAACATGTATTCCTTCGGTATTTAAATTCATCAATTCATTACCTGCTACGTCATACCACTTCATTTTGCGATGGAACACTACTTCCATCGATAAACTAGATATCATTTCAATGACGGATGTCATTCCGTTAGTAAATAATCGATGATGGGCCAACTTCACCGACGGAATAATTTCCGTCAATAAATGTCCGAAGCTATTTAATTATAGGAATCATTCCCGCAATTTTTACCGACGAGAATGGTTTAGTCGTTGCTATATGTCGTCAGAGATTTTGTGCGAAATTCCTTCCCTCCATTTTTACTGACGACAATTCTGTCTGTCGCAATATCTAAACTTTGACAACATATGTACCGACAATCTTCTATATTCCGTCAGTAAATAGCTACAGTTATCATTCCGTTGGTAAATTTTTGGCACTAATTTATGATTTTCTTGTAGTGGATTTGTGACTGGATTGCTGTGTACTAATACTGGATGTAATGTTATATGGGTGATTGTGGACAGATTAACTAGGAATGTCAATTTTGGCTCAATCCAAGTGGACCATAAGTGGGCCAAAGGCTAAAATTATTTGACTCAACCGAGCCATCGACCAGCCTGTGACCTAACCAAAACATCAAAAATGACATCGTATTTTTATTTTTAAAAACATAGATAAATTTGGGTTATAGTCAGGTTAAAAATGATAAACCAAACTTATTAACAAGTCGTCATTTACCGATGGAACATGTATTCCTTCGGTATTTAAAATTATCAATTTATTACCCGCCACGTCTTGTCACTTCATTTTGCGACGAAACACTACTTTCGTCGATAAACCAGATATCATTTCAATAATGCGTGTCATTCTGTTGGTATATAATTGACGCTGGGCCAACTTCATCGACGGAATAATTTTCATCGATAAATGTCCAACGCTATTTAATTATGGGAAGCATTCCCGTAATTTTTACTGACAGAAATGATTTAGTCGTCACTATATGTCTTCGGAGATTTTGCGCGAAATTCCTTCCCTCCACTTTTACCGACGACAATTGTGTCCGTCGCAATATCTAAACTTTAACGACATATGTATCAACAATCTTCTGTATTCCGTCGGTAAATCGCTACAGTTATCATTCCGTCGGTAAATTTCTGACACTAATTTATGATTTTCTTGTAGTGGATTTTGTGACTGCATTGCCCTGTACTAATACTGGATGTAATGTTATATGGGTGATTGTGGACAGATTAACTAGGAATGTCAATTTTGGCTCGATCCAAACGGGCCATGAGCGGGCCAAAGGCCAAAATTATTTGACTCAACCGAGCCATCAGCCAACTTGTGACCTAACCAAAACATCAAAAATGACATCGTATTTTTATTTTTAAAAACATATATAAATTTGGGCTAGGCCACAACCTGACCAACCCCAACCCGTCAAGCCACAGGCCACCTAAGCTTTGCTTCTAGCTCGAGCTCGACCTGGCCCAGCTCATGACATCCCTAAGAGTAACAAAGTCTTCACACTTCTTACCTATCAAGAAGACTTATTCTACTAATAAGTTTGACAGGTTATATATCAATAAAATTGTGTGTTTACATGGGGTACCATAATCTATAGTCTTTGATAAGGATTCCAACTTTACATCAATTTTCTAGTGAGAGTTACAAAAAGCTTTGGGTACAAGATTATACTTCAGCACTGATTTTCATCCTCAGACAAATGGCTAGTATGAGAGAACTATTCAGTCTTTATACAATATACTTAGGATGTACATTATCAATGCATGCAAAGGAATCTCTACCAATTTTACTGATTCCAATGATTTCGCCCTGCTGGTTGTCTCCAAAAGTTACCGATCCTCCCTTCTTATCTTGAAAATCTAGGAACATAGACCTTCTTCCCGTCATGTGTCGCGAGCATCCACTGTCCAAATACCATTGCTACTGGTTGCATTTTCCAAGGAAGGAGATCTGCAATAGATATTATGTTCTTTTTAGGTACCCAGATTTTCTTAGGTCCTTTGGGGTTAGTCCTATAAACATTCATAGAATGATAAAAGGATGACTGATGAAATTTTTTCTTATGAGGAACAAACTTCTTTTTATGACCAGTATTACTCTTCTTAAACCCTATACCACTCTTGTCATTTAGGTGACGATAATTTCTGATCATGTCATTCATTCTTTTCGTGCTTTCAGTAAAGGATGATAAATCTTCTGAAAGAGAATTAATCCTTTGTTTCAAGTGACTAATTTTCTCAAATCTATCAATAGAGATTTTTTTCATATCGTTTACTTGTTTCTTAAGGCAGACGTTTTCCTTCTCTAACACTTCCGTGTTCCTCAAGTTTTCAAAAAACTTCTTTTTTAGAGATTTATACTGTTTTAGTATGATATGTGAATCTTCTAACAATTCTAAATATGCATCTTAAAGTTCATTAAAGTTAGAAGTTACCTCCTCGTCACCTTCTTTTTCAGCTACCAAGCATATATTTTCTTGTTCTGATGCTTCTGAATCAAAATTAGATTCGAATGCATCTAAGTCTTCCCAGGTTGTCATCATACTCTTTTTGTTTCCTTTATTTTTCTTCGATTCTCTTCTTAGCAATGGACATTCAGATTTGAAATGTCCCGGTTCGTTGCACTTATAGTAAATGATAGAAGTCTTCTCGCTCTTGACGTGTCTTAAAAGAAAATTTCTTACTTCCTTTTGCTTTCTTTTTCCACATCCTTCTGATCTTCCTAGAAATGAAAGATAATTCGTCATGATCTTCACTTGAATCACAATCAGATTCGCTGGTATCATCTTTCTTGACTTCTTCGATTTTTAATGCTTTTGATGAAGAACTTCTATTTCTATGAGTCTTGTGATTTTTCTGACCAGCCTTTAATGCTATGGATTTATCTCTCTTCGATTTATCTTTAGCATCCAGCTCTACTTCGTGTATCTTCAAGGAACCAAACAATTCGTCTAGCTTTAATTTGCTCAAGTCCTTGGCTTCTTGTATAGCAGTGACTTTAAGTCTCCATCTTCTCGGCAGACTTCTAAGAATCTTCCTCACGTGGTCTTGATTATCATAAATTCTCCCAAGAGTTTTAATTCCATTAACGATAGTTTGAAATCGTCCAAACATCTGATTAACAGACTCATCTTCCTGCATTTTAAACAGCTCATACTGATGTATAAGAATGCTGATCTTGGACTCTTTCACCTGGTTTGTGCCTTCATGTGCGATGGATAGAGTGTCCCATATCTCCTTCACAGTCTCGCATCCATAAACTTTATCATATTCACTTCTGCTCAATGCACAACTCAAGAAGAACTTGGCCTTTGAATTTAGTTTAAATCTGGCTTTGTGATCAACTGACCATCTGTTCCGAGGAATCGCATTTCATTCATTATCTACTGGTTCATATGGTCCATTCTCAATGATATCCCAAAGATCAATGTATGTGGATTCTATGAAGAGGCGCATCCTGTCTTTCCAATAATGATAATCTTCACCATTGAACGCAGTAGGTCTTCTAACGGAGGCACCTTCAGCTATAAAAATATGCGATTCTGCCATAGATCTTTATCCCCAGTTTGTAAAGGTGGTTCTTGGAAACCGGAGCTTTGATACTAATTGAAGTAAATCATATGTTAGTATAGACTTTACGAACAATAAACTCGATACACAGAAGGAGGGTTGAATGGTGTATCCCTTTTCGTAAATACGAAAATCTTGTTAAGAACTTCTTTTTCTTGTTAAGAAGATATCACTCAAATTATAAGAAAGTTATTATGTAATGAAATCGCAAAATAACTTCTATCTAATTGTTTAACAACAAAGTAAACTGAAGTAAAGGATAGAAAGTAAACACTACGATTTTTATACTGGTTCACCCCAAACCTTAGGCTACGTCCATTCCTCAGAGTTTGTCTGAGTGTTTCACTATACTCCAAAAAATTACAAGTATTCTTTTCTCTTCTAAAGCATCTTCAGGTCTCTTACACCAAGTATTCTTTCAGCTATCTTAGCCTCTCCAAGCTATCTTCCTTCTCTTTCTCTCACTAGAAAAGATATCGTCAGCTATTGTTACAAAATGTTTAGCTCTCTCAGTATCACACTACAGAAATTCTCTTTTCTAAGTAAGCACTCAAAGATCACTGATTTCTCAAAATTGTAAACTCGTAAAATTCACTATTATTCTCTCAACAGCTTCGACTATGGCTAATATTTATAGCCTAAGTCTCTAACTGCTTCTTCATCTTTGATAACCGCTTCTTGATTCTTGATAACCGTCATTTAGTTGAGTTCTATAGCTAACTCCAACTAAGTAACCATCCGATGTGCTACTGTATCATCTTGCGTCTATATATTTGCGTCTACATTGACTTGCATCTATGTTTCTGCGTCTATGTCTTTGCGTCTACGTCGTCTTGCGTCTACGTCGTCTTGCGTCTATGTCTTTACGTCTATCTTTTTGCGTCTATGTCTTGCGTCTATCTTTTTGCATCTATGTTAGCTTCCGTCTATATTGACTTTTGCGTCTATGTTGTCTTGCCTTTGTGTTGACTTTGTTTGCACACTTAACACACTTGTCAAAATGTTCATTTGTTTCTAACATTATTATTATTTGATTGTCATCAAA
>JAOSBN010000178.1:8395793-8410999 GCA_027563595.1 Erythroxylum suave | reverse complement strand
ATTGCTGGTAATGAACAATGGGTATCCGGGTCAAACAAAAAATGAGATTTGTTAAAGAGGGACATACAGTAGAGCAACCAATTCTAGGTTAGAAGAAGAGGATAACGTACAACATCATTTGCGCAGCCAGGGAAACGTCAAGCAAGGAAGACCGACATTTGTCCAGCATAAAATAAAAAACTAACCGTAGCCCTGGAGAGACGAACGTGTTGGGGAAGAAGGGCTGCGTGCAAGAGAGAAGCTCCAAGATTTGTCAGTCGACAGAGAAAATGGATCAGATCCAGACGAATAGAAGAAGGAGGGCGGCGATATTGCAGATCTAGACGAACAGAAGAGAAGGAGACGAAGGCTGATTTTGTAAAAAGAGCTGCGTTTATGTTTCGGAGATAGAGACAAGCGTTTCTGTCCTTTGATTTTCAGAGGAACAAAACTGCTTGTCCTTGTCATCCGGGGACGGAGGACAAAAACATGGAGACAGCAACCAAACATAGGACGGGGACAGGATTTTTATGTTTTGTCTCCTGTCCCCACTAACGGGGACAGCAACCAAACATAACGTAAAGGTTTTATAAGGCTTAAGGTTGCGAAGAATGGATGGTTCCACGGTTGCAAGAATCCAAGACATGACTTAACATCCTTTGCTTCCGATTTCAAATAATTTTCCTTTTCCCTCTCTTTATGTGTTAGACTTGTTCCATCAAGATGGCCCCATAATTCCTTTCCTTTAATAGAAGTATAGAATTGAAATTCCCATGCAGAATAATTCTTTACACTGAATCTCACACAAAAGTTTTCAACCAAGAAATAAGAACTAAGATATCATATTTGAAAATTGAATTAAAAAAAGAATAATCATGAACAAAACACCTCAATTTAGAAGGAAGAAATTTTAGAATTTATACTATGATACCATGACAAAATATAAATAAATATGATAAGAAACAAATTAAATTTCTTGAGAAACTTTTTCTATCTTGTATTCCTCTAAAAGTTTACCATATATAGACATCAATAGTACATAAAATCCCTTAAAATAAAGGCCTAACATGGTAACAATCTAAATTTAATTACAAAACATTAAGAACGGATAATTACAAAATTAATAAAAGAAAATCAAGGAAAATTAATGGTTCTATTGATAAGTAAAGCAAGTCACAAATAATTGATTTATTGCGGCATAATTCATTGGTACAAGAATTACACGTCTTCTATAAATTTAAGGATGACCACTCCTAGTCATGTGTCACCATAGGTACCAAAATCAATAGCTATTGATCTAAGTTCAGAATTCTTTGTTTTTATCTTTAGCTGCATTGATAAAACATTTCATTCCAATTAAACAATTCTAAACTCAACATCCACTGAGATACTAACAATATTCCTAATATCATTATGAGCGAGGAAGAAAATTGGCTTTAAAATGAAGATGGATGAGCGTGGAAGTTTATACAGCTAATTTTGATCAAAGACTACTTTATTATGCAATATATATAACAGCCAACATTCTGAAATACAAACTCAAAGAGAAGCAGAGAATTCCACTGTCAGGGTATAAAAGAAACATTACACTAGGTTAAATGAAAATTTCAATAACACAGGTCCAGAACCAGTCAACCTCCACAACGAGCGCAAACACGGGATTTTTCATAGGACTGCCATGCTTATAAGAAGTTCCGAGCAGCCTTTTAATGGAAATTTTTTACCTTCATGCAAAATTCAACTGACTAGAACTATAGTCCCTTGTAAGGCATTTCCTGCATATCCAACAAGTTTACTAATTCAAAGTAGTTAGATTGCCACATTTTCTGATTATCCAATCAAAATGCTTATGTTACATTTGATACCATGTTAAGAATACCTAACTCTTCTATATAACTACAGCAAGTCTGCTGCCAATTCCACTGACAAATTACACAACCCTAGCTTGTATAAGACAGCACATTTATTTTCTATGAAAGACTATATTATTAGACGTTTCTTACAAGTTGGTAACTTGGCATGTACAACACTTGCCTGGGTGTCCCACGGGCATCTGCTGTCCATACTGAAATTAGACTGACACACAGTTATTAATGCATTGAAACAGGGAGTAAAATGAAAACAATTTCGGGTAATGTCCTACCTGAGGTCCACCTCAATGAAGATATGCTTGTGGTGCTTGCAGTGGTGCAACCAGTGGATTAAAAACAACAGGTTGATGACCCGTAAATGAAGGTCTAATCTGTCAGCTTTCCAGATGCAATTCTGACAATGAAATTTGGAAGCAAAGAACAGCTCCAATAATGATCAATTCAGAGATGGAAGATGGATATCATGCCCCTCACATTAACCACCTCGGAGATGCGATTGCACGTCAAGAAACGGATAACATAAAAACTATTAAAAATTAACTATCATCATCAGAACTGGTTCAAGGATTCAATTGTGGTCTGCACCTTACCTACTATAAGGTAGGAACAGAATGGCACGGCCAACGCTTCACCAAATATATAGGAGAAAAGTTGGGATGTCAATAAGACATTTTTTGATTGCATACTCACCCCGGGGCCCATAGGCATGCCATGCATATGTGGCAGACTTGAGACATGGGTTGGAAGATAGAAGGAACCCTTAGAAACTGGAGATGGGAGCCTAACTGGCATTTGCGAAGGAGTGGAACTCTTTTCATTGGGGTTGAGTTTAAATTCCTGATAAACACCACATTCAGACAGTAAGAATGACCAAAATGGAAAAAGAAAAGAAAACCTAAAACAGCAGTAGTGCATATTTTAAATTGTGGTCTCAATCATTTAATAGATAATGTTGTTCTGGGTGCTTGCGTTACCACGTAACAAAAACTGCTGTTCGGTGTGCTTGCATTACCCCGTAAAGATACACAATATTAAATATCTGACTAGTTGCAGCTTGGCATGGGGATTAAGGGTTGACTTTTCGGATGATGATGAACCTACATGAGCTTGGCGATAAACCAGGACCACTCGAAGCTTAGTTAGCACCTATACAATCAGAATTTGATGGCGTAGAACAACTAGGTCGCCTACAAGAAAGGGTTTCTCCAACTCCATTTGCAGGAGCTGCACCATCTGACACTTCACTTGATGAGCTAGTGTTTCCATGACTTCGTGTGAAACATGTGACGGAAAAGCAGAGCTAGCAGCATCAGGAGATATTCTTCCTTTATCAGAACTATCTTCTTCAAGATTCACTAATGACAGAGAATTTACGAGGCAATATGTATGGCAAACCTTAGCTCCTTTTTTCTAAACAGAGTGGCACAGGAAAGAGAAAGCACATGCATCAATTAAAGCATCTAACTTTCGCACGAATATATAACAAAAAGATACCAGGTGTGTTCAGTAGAAAATTTCCACAATTATCAAATGTACACAATTTTGACATTCCAAAGCTGATAGATAAAATAAAAGCATTTCATCCCCTTATGGCAATTGAGCATCTCCATCAGGCTGCATTTGATACAAACAGAAATTGAAGAAAATGAGAAGGGATTGAAGAATATGTATAAACAAAATAATAGAGGCACCGCCCCTGGAAAATGAAGAGATATTCAATTTTGACTCACTGTCTTCTCTTCTACCAACTCTATACTGTTGTCATTTCTTCCGTGCTTGACATGGAGATTCTCCTGGAGCCTACAATAAGCATAAAAAGTTTTGAGAAACTTCATAACTATTTAAAAAATTAATGCATCCCAAAGCCCTTTTCAATACACCTATTAAAAAACAATGACATAGCAAAAAGAAAATAGGAACCTG
This sequence comes from Erythroxylum suave, assembly GCA_027563595.1. Lineage (NCBI taxonomy): Eukaryota > Viridiplantae > Streptophyta > Magnoliopsida > Malpighiales > Erythroxylaceae > Erythroxylum > Erythroxylum suave. The sequence goes on along the minus strand of JAOSBN010000178.1, from coordinate 8,407,226 downwards.
ATTTCATTATCTGCCGTAGAGAAACTGTAAGAAAGAACTTCAGATGCGGTAGTTTAGTATGATCATAAGAGCCTTGATTGTGAACAGTGTGTTTTATCCTGCATGCCAAGAAAAAGAATTCCTAAGCAGGAATGATAATAACCAACAATTTTCGTAAAAGAAACAACTATACCATAATTGTGAAGAAGTAACAGCATATCTTTGGAACTTATAAGTCAAAAAAGGGGATAGAATGTTTAAAAATTGTGCAACCATCAACTAAAATGGACTGCAGTGCCACTTTAACTTAAACAGATAATATGCATATAAGAGCAATGATCATTGACCTTTGTGGCATTCTTTGAACAATGTTTGAAATTGTGATCCACTATAATGAACCTTCGAACACACTAGGATGAAACGATAAGTGGTACAAATATCTCAGTACAACTTGCAACAAGGTCAAAGGAATCTAAGAACAAGGAGAATGCATCTCGTGTTTATCCATCCTAACTTAAAATTCTTACCAGAAGACATCATTCATTCAGAAAATACAAATCAAGCTAGATATTTGGTTATGTGATGTCTTCAACTATAACAAGGCTACCATTATGGTCATAATTTAAAAGCTCCAGATAGACGTAAACCTCATGGTAGACGTGAATAAATGATTAAAAAAAAAAGTAAAATCTAAAGAGGTTAAAAGATGAACTAACAATGAAGAGCTTGATAACAAAGGTGCTCCGTACTTCTTTTCCCATGGTTAAAATCACTAGAACTTGCAGTATGATTATGAGTATCCCAAAAAGTTTCATCATTAATAGAATTCAAGACTATATCTCACCATCAACATGCCAATTGTCATTGACCCTTCCACTTCTATAGACTGATGAGAATCTGGTCTCCTCATCAATATCAAAATCCCTCTTTCTTGTTGAATGAATAGATCTAGAATAACAAATATTTATTTAAAGATAAACCAGTCAGGAAAGAGAGAAAATAACAACTAAACAGCCTTACCTGAGATAAATGAAGCGTTGAATTTTGAATAGAAATGATAGGAAAAAATGAGCAAGAAAGATTGATGTATTTTATGTGTTTTATATCACTTTGTTCTATCTAATCATGCCTTTATATAGGCTTACAGATAAACTGAAATCCAAAGAAAATCCTCAACCAAACTAGATATTTTGGCCATAACAAAATACAATAAAATTAGGAAACTATCCTACAGAATCTACATGACTAAAACAACTTAAAGACTAATTCAAACTTTGAATCAACTTCCAACACCCTCTCTTGATTCATAGTTGGACATTTAAATTTGTTAGAGCAATCCTCCCCATCTTCAGAATATTCTATGAAGCACTTCTCTTCAACAATTGATGTACTTCTCATCATCCTGTTGATACCCTTCTAAACAACCTACGATCATTGGAGCACATCTCTCCAAACACATCTTGGTGCACTTCTCATCAACTTTCAAAAAAGAGTTTTTTCATCAACCAACTCCACCATATTTGCTTGTTCCTTTTTCAATATGCAATCTTTCTATAGGTGTCCAAATCTTTTATAGTTGAAACATTGAGGTATTCCCTTATGCCAACAATCTTTCTCTTCATGTCTGGGTTTCTTCCAATGATCACATTGAGGAATGTTTCCTTTCTTTTTCGATGACGGAACCTTTGCTAGATAGGTGCGCTCCAATATCTTTTCACTCTCTTGGGCTCTCATTGCCCTTCTTTGTTTTTGAGCCTATAGAACATTAATCACTCATAGTTCCCTCAAGATCTTTGAGAGCTTTAATACCATGTTGAAATTTTGAGCAGAAACGATAGGAAAAAGTAAGCAAGAAAGATCAATGTATTTTTGTGTATTATATCACTTAGTTTATCTTATCATGCCTTTATATAGGTTTACAGATAAACTAAAAATAAAAAAAATCTTCAACAAAATTAGATATTTTGGCCATAAAAAAATAGGATAAAATCAGGAAACTATCCTACAGAATTTGTATGACTAAAGCAACTTAAAGACTAATTCAAACTTTGAATCAACTTCTAACATGATGGTCCTGCGTTTCCTCACCCTCACTATTCTCATAGCTTTGCACTCTCTTTCTCTCATATGGGTGCCCCTTTCAAGCTTTGTGGCATAAAGTTCCTAGTCAAAGGTACTTCTTACCCCAAAAAGCATTTCATTTGCTTCAAACTGATTCTGACCCCTGATATGGAAACAATTCTATTAGTTGGAAAAAAGTATTAATTTTGAAAAAATGTTACATAGTAATCCATGTTCACTAATAGCCAGATGCTAATCAAGTTCCGGAAATCCTCTAACCACAGATGACAAAACGAAACAATTTATAATGTGTTCTAAAAGGCATGCTCTATCAAAAACATGTAATAAACATGCAAACTGATACTACTTTATTGAATATGGGGAAAGAACAAGTCAACACCACCACAAGCTTTGAAAAAAACACTAGGAAGTTAAGTCTCAAAGATAAAGAATATATGAATGACACTATTATACCTATTTGAAACAGAAAAACAATTACCAATAATTTTGAAGAAAGAAATGTTTTTTTAGCAACTCATTTAGGACTTCAACGATAAATTGGCCAAAGTGCTATAGATAACTAATTCATCAATTCATGATTTAGAGGTATAAATAACCCAACTAGCAAGAAGCAGGGAAGTAAAAAAGAATAGAATTTGTAGCTTAAGTATAACGACATAATAATATAAGTAAAAAATTACAATTTTATACAATGAGTAAAAAATTACAATTTTAGTCAATGAGTTGCTGCACATCTGACAACTTAGGTAGCCTTTAAATAGGCTATACATATAAACAAAACAACTAGAAAGATGTAGAGATAATCGACACTAACATAATCAAGTAACATAAAATAAAGATTTTAAGGAGTGAACAATATCTTGCCCATAGATTGTGTCTAAGGGCACATGATGAATTTGAATCATTTTCCAACACTTCCCCTTGATTCAAAGTTGCAAACACCAAGTTGAAGTCTAAAATAAGCATGCTTATCTCTAGAAAGAGATTTTGTTCGAATATCAACCACGTGTTTATTGTTATTGCAGTACTTCAAAATGATTGATTTATTAAACACAAGATCTTGAATAAAATGAATTTGAATTTCAATATGTTTGATTCTCCCATGGTGTACTAAATGCTTAGAAAGTTTGATTGCCACTTTATTTTTACAATAGATTTTAGTTGCCTCTCTTTGGTCTTGGTTGACATCTACAAGAATTCGCCTTAACCATATTACTTGACATGTTGACGAAATTGTTGCTACATATTCAGCTTCAATTGAAGACAAGGCTGTTGTTGTTTGCTTCTTTGAACTCCAGCAAATAACACCTGATCTAAGAATAAAAACATAACCAAAAGTACTCCTTCTATCCTCCAAACATGCAGTCCAATTATTGTCAGTGTAAGCAAACAATTTTAATTCTGAAACACACCCATACCATAGCCCAAAATAAATGGTTCCAGCAATATATCTCAACACTCCTTTTGCAATTCCAATGTGATGTTTTGAAGGACAATGCATGAATTTGGAAATAACCTTACAGGAATAAGCAATATCGGGTCACGTATGAGTCAAGTAAATTAAACCTCCAACTAAACTTCTAAAATAAATTACATTTACACATTTAACACCATCATCAACCTACAATTTCTCATTTAAATTCATAGGATTTGTTACAATTTTGCAATTCAACATGTTAAAATGTTTAAGTAGGTCAGCAGCATATTTCTTTTGAGATACAAAGATCCCCTCTTGAATTTGTTTCACTTCCAACCCCAGGAAATAATGCAACACACCTAAATTTGACATTTCAAAATTTTCCATCGTTTAAGCTTTAAATTTATTCATGAGAAAAGAAGAACCCATATAAATTATATCATCCACATAAAGACAAACTATGATAAGATCATTCATAGTTTGTCTCTTTAAATAAAGATTAGGCTCATTCTTACTTCGTTCAAAGCCATCAGCAAGGAAGTAGGAGTCTATTTTGCCATACCATGCACGTGGGGCTTGATTCAATCCGTAAAGTGCCTTTTTCAGCTTGTATACTTTCTCTTCCTTTCCTTCAACTACAAATCCTTCACGTTGAGTAACAAACACCTCTTTTTGTAATTCTCCATTTAAAATGATGATTTGACATCAAATTGATGCACTTGCCATTGTAATGGTGCAGCCAATGCCATGATAATTTGCACTGTTTCAAACTGAGCAACTGAGAGAATGTCTCTTTCAAGTCAATACATTGCTGTTGTGAATGCCCCTTTCCTACGAGTCTTGCTTTATACCTTTGAACACTCCCATCAGCATAAAACTTTGTCTTAAATATCTATTTAAGAATAATTACATGTTTTCCTTCTGGTAAATCTACTAGCTCCTATGTCTTATTGCTTTCAATTATTGCAAGTTCTTCCTTCATTGCATTGCACCACACATCCTATTTGATTGCTTCTTTAAAGTTGGTCGACTCTACTATATGTGGAGTCATATATTTCCTATATAGACCTAAATTTTCTTGGTGGAGTCTCATTAGCAAAATAAGAAAAATCAAATGAAGATAATGATGTTCTCCATCTCGGTGATCAAAATATGAAGCCGCCAGTAGTTGATGTTAATAGAATAGAAGTACCAGGGCCTGTACCCACTTCTAGGTTATGAAAATCTTTATTTTCTTATCGTATTGTAGTTGTTGAAATGCCTTCTGGTTTGTCCCAATTCTAACTTGAATCTTCATCAAACTCTATAATCCTACTTATAATCACTTTACCATTTATAGGGTTATATAATCTATAGGCTTTGGATTGTGATGAATAACCAATAAAAATACATTTTACAGATTTGTCATCTAATTTTTGTCAATTTGATGAGTCAATTAAAGCATAAAAAATACAACAAAAAAACTTTTAAATGGCTTACCCTAAGCTTTGTACCTGTCCAAGCTTCATAAGGGGTCAATTTTGGAATAGCTCTTATAGGTGAAATATTGAGCAAATAGACTGTCGTTATGACTTCTTCTGCCTATAATTCATTTGGCGATCCCTTTGCTTATAGCAAACTTCTATCCATTCTACAACTATTTGATTCTTCCATTCATCCATACCTTTTTGCTCTAATGTATATGATGTTATCAAGTCCTTGCGTATGCCATTTTCTTCACAAAATTCAATGAATTCATTAGATAAAAACTCACTACCCCTGTCCATTCGGAGAGCCCTTATACATCCACCATGTTGCTTCTCAACAAGTGCCTTGAACCTTTGGAAGTTGTCAAAAGTTTCTGATTTATACTTAAAGATATACACCCAACTCATGTGGCCAAAATCACTAGTAAATAAAAAAAATATTACCATTAAGAGAATTTGTTTTCATAGTTGCACATAAGTCTGCATGTACTAATTCAGGACAACGCTTAGCCCTCGAAGGTTTTTCTGTAGGAAATGATTTTCTACTTTGTTTCTAAAAAATGCACCCTTCACACACTTTTATAACATCAATTTTAGGTAGCCCATTGGCCATTTTCCTTTCACTTAATAGTTTTAGCCCCTTGACATTTAAATGTCCATTCCTCAAATCCCATAGGTTTGACTCATTTTTAGCAATAAGAGCACGATTTTCTATAGTGGTAGTTTATAAAAATAAACATTCTATTTGTTGTCATTTTAACATTCACTATAGTTTGTCTCGATTTTTTAACTTTAACAACATAAGAATAATCATCAAAAGACATCGAGTACCAATTTTCCAATAATTGCCCAACCCTCAACAAATTATGAGACAAACTAGGAACAAAGAACAAATTATGGGTAAGCTTGACATTACTGATGCTTGTAGTGACAACAACAATGCCTTTGCCTTAAACTTATAGTGGCTTATTATCCCTAAGCCTTACTCTTGTCTTTTGAGTCTCATCAAGCTCTTTGAAAACTGACTTCATGCTTGTCATATGGCTTGAACATTCGTGGTCCACATACCAAACTTCATTAGCATTTGATTCACAATGCTGAACTTTTTAATCCATGAACAAATCCTTTTCTACTTTGTCTTCCTTAAGATAACTTGCTTGTTTTTATCTTTTCCAATAATCAGCCTGTATATGTCCAACTTCTTGCGATAGTGGCATTAAATATCACTTTTATTGTGGTTTCTTTAATCATTTGAAGTCTGCTTATGATCAGCTTGCCCATTTCTTCTATTGCTTCTACCTCTACCATGGCCTCTACCGCAATATCCACCTCTGTTTATTGTTTTTCGTAACATAGCATGGTGTGAACTTTCATTACCTTTCACTTGAAATACCTTTCACCGTAAATTTGATCATGTGCTTGCAAAGAACCCACTAATTCTTCAAAAGAAAACACAGAAAGATCCTTTAATTCTTTAATTGCAGCAACTACATGATCAAATTTAGGAGTCAAACTCCTTATCACTTTTTCAACCACAATTTGATAATAGAGTTTCTCACCGTAGGACCTCATTTGATTATAATATCTGTCGCTCTAGACTAGAAAATCTTGAACATATTCATTATTTTTCATAAATAAGGTTATGGTGTAACGATTGAAGTTTCATCATAATTACCTTAACGAGCCTTGAAATTCTTGCTTTAGCATCTCCCATGCTTCCTTTGTTGTAGTCGTTATTGATATTCTTGAAAAGATAGTGCCATGAAATAGTTTGTTGGAGAAGAAAAATGCCTTTGTGTCTTTCTTCTTATTTTCTCTCAACCTACTTTGTTCATCCGAGTCAATATAACCATTCTCCACAAGGTCCCAAAGGTCCTGGTACTTGAACAACGTCATCATTTTGATGCTTCAGAACTTATAAGAGTCTCTTTTGAAGATGGGAATGAGGGGTTTAGTAACATTCACACTATTCCTATTTGTAGCCATATATTCTTCTCAAAGAACTTTTATCGAACACCTGGTGGGCAAAACCAGTGCTTTGATACCAATTTGTTGGGAAAGAATAACAATAAATCTTGAGAAATAGAGGAAGCAAGAAAGAACAAAATTTGTAGCTTAAGTATAATGACATAATGCTATGAGAAAAAAATTGCAACTTTATTCAATGAGTTGTTGTACATCTGACAACTTAGGTAGTCTTTAAATAGGCTTTAAATATAAACAAAAACAATTGGAAAAATGCAAACATTATCGGCACTAATATAATCAAGTAACAGAAAATAAAGATTTTAGGGAGTGAACAATATCTTGCCCATTGAGTGTGTCTAAGAGCATGTTATGAATTTAAATCATTTTCCAACAGTACTAGCCATTACCTTTCAAAGTGACAAAATAGTTGAATATGATGTTACTAAAAAAGAGGAAGTGAGGAAGTCAAAAGAAGTGGAGGAGTAGCTTAAGAACAAAGGAAATAAAATAAGACTAGTATCAATCTCACCTATATCTAGCATCAATATTGATATAGGAAATGTGGAAGATAAGAACAAAATAGAACTTGTGTTGGTTCTATCCTTAACTGAGATTGGCCATGAACAAAGCCCAAATATATGAAGCCATATGTTCCATTGATTTCATACTCTTAGAGGCTTAAGACAAAGACAAATAAAGGTAAACTTAATAAAATTTAAATGTCTTTAAGAAATTGAACTTCAATTTACCTTTCGTTGAAGTATCAACTCAAATGTTGACACATATAAAGTTAGTAAACGAGACGATATCTAACAAGAAGAAGTTAGATGAGTACGCTACAGCGGCTTTCATAGAGGAGTGTAGTGTCATCATAGATAACAAGTCATCTCCAAAGTTAAAGAATGTAAGGAGTTTCACCATTCTTTGCAAATTTGGCGATTTTAAAGTTCTTAAATGGTTAAATGAATTAGGTGCCATTATAAATCTAATGCCTTTATCAATTTTTGAGAAGTTAGGAATTGGTGAACTTAAGCTGATGAATGTATTACTCTTGCTAGTAGATCACTCTATCAAGTATCTTATTGGGTTTGTATAAGACTTACTTGTGAAAGTAAGAAATTTCTTAATTTTATCCAATTTTCTTGCTATGGATATAAAGTATAATGTAGGGGTTTTCATCATCCTTAGGAGATCATTTTTACCAACTAAAGGTGCAGTGAATTATTTTGTTAAGGAAAAGCATGCATGAGACCATTGCCTTAGGAAGTTCTTAAGGTTTATGGTGATGATAATATGAAAACATGTAAAGCTTAGGACCAAAGGATCAAAGTAAGTAGCTTGTGATCAGAGTTGGTGTTTTTGAGAAAAAAAGGGAGCTGAAGCCTTTCTTTTAATAACAAAAAACCAAGCTTGGAGTTTAATAATTTGAATCCTCATTAGTAATATGTACAACTAGGAAATTTAAAGGATTATCCACTAATTCCTCTCCTTTAATGTGTTTTACATAAGTAGGAAATCGAGATCATCTTCATAGTAATATGGGATAAGTAAAGAACTTAATGGAGAGTGGTTCGCTTTTTCTATGTGTGTCAGTTATGACATAACTACAAATGCACGCCGTAGTTGTACCTAGTATAGGCAAGTATGGTCAATCCTACGAAGACGATGAATACTACTAGTTACTATTATCCTATTTTCTAATCTACAAATTTGATTTTGATTTTTAACTAAAGAAATGAAAACTTAAGAAAATAAAATAAATCAAACAGCAAGATTGAACAAAGAAATAATGGATCACTTAGAAACTTATCAATACTAGGAATTTATGTCTAGACTACCAACCCCCCTAAAAACCCTTAACTAGTTGATCTTTTATTATGAAATTGTTTGATTAACTATTGAACTATGGAAACTCCTATGGTATTCTAATAGCTCTCTCGTGTCTAATAACAACTAATCCTAAATTTATCAACCGAATTACTTAGGTTAAAGTTTATAAAATTTCTTTACTGAATTGTGAATTTCTTTATTAGGTTTGAACAAAATCTAGAGGATTTATGTCATTCTATCTTTACGATTGTAATCAACTCCTTTTAATTGCGGTAGCTCTATTTGTACAAGGATTTCTCAATCTCTGTGTTACGAAATTAGGTTATGATCTTATATTCTAGATCAAGTAGAATATAAATTAAACATATAATCGAATCAGAATAGAACAATCAAAATAATTGTATTAAATAAAAGAATCAAAACATATTATGGCATAAACATAAGGTTCATTCTACCTAGACACTAAAGGAATTTAGGTACACATGATTGAAAATGAAATCAAACAATAATAGAAAGAAGAACGAATAGAAAATAACAAGTTTATAATTCTAAATCTCCCTTTTTGTCTCCTATCGGATATTCTTGCGAGTAGATGTTTGATCTTGTATTCTCTTAGATCTTTTGATGAATTCTTCTTGTCTTCCATTTATCTAGATCAAAATCACCCCTTAAATTTTCTCTCAAACTCTCAGAATGTCTCTACACGTATCCTCCTCCATTTTGCCTCTGAGCATGTCTTTTTATAGTAAACTTTAAGGTTATAGGAGATGTAGGGACTGATACACGATCGTACATCAAACCGTGCATAACGTAAAATCTCTAGAATTCATAAATCTACATGACTTGAGAGAAGAACATGAGTTATAGTACAATCGTATATCCCTTCTATTATTCAAATCTTCATTTTATGTTATGTTTTTATTCGAATTCTTCTCTTTTAAGTCTGTGAAGGCAATTATAACCTATAAATATACTTGGAGTAAATTAAGTATCAATTATGGAATAAAAGTATAAAATATCAAGTAAAAATAAGTCAAATATAGGGTATAAATATGGTTAATTATACATCTATTAGAGAGTCCAGTTAAAAGACATCTAAGGAAGCGTTTGCTAGGAGGCAACCCAATGACTCTAACTTTCATATCTATTTTTATATTTTTATATTTTATTTTAGTTTATAGGAAAAATTTTTGTAGAATTTCTTAAGGCTTTATCTCGTTATAATTTCATAAACATTGGGGAAATTTTTCAATCTTAGTTACCTCTTTTAATTGTTCTCATTATCTTAATTATTTGTCATAGGGGGTAATGGTATGTTTAAGTGTAAGGAGATTGAATTTTCTTATATTTTCCAATAGCTTTTGTATTAATTAACATTGATTCTTATTTATGTTTTTGATTTACTATGTTTAGGGAACTATTTTTACATTTTGATTTGTTTAAATCATGCATAAATATCATAATTTATGGGTTAAAGGTTATAAGGGAGAAGACATAATAGAAAAAAGATGAAAAAAAATCAAGTTGTTGAATTAGAGATTACTGGGCATATATGATGCCAGTTATAAAATAAGAAGGCGTTAGTCTTGAAACAGTGTAAGAATTGTTTGGAAACAGAACAAAACTAACACTAGTTGTGAAGTGTATCTAATACCAACCTTATGGGTTAAGAAACACTCTAAAGTTATTGTTAGGATATATGAGATATATCTTTTATTTAATTTTGACATTATTTATTGATTGGACATATAAGATATTAGTTGGATATTGACTTGGATTCAAAAAGTATTTGGATAATGGTCCAGTTGTGATAAAATTCTATTTTAAGTGAGACTCTTAGTTGAAGTTGGACTCTTATTATGTGAAGGATTTGTGTATATCAAAAATCTGAGGTAGAAGTCTATCTCTGGGAGTGAGTGTGCGATAATAGTGTTCACGTGCATATGTGCCACTGTAGGACTATATGGGAAGAAAGCTGAATAAAAAAATTATGAGGTGAGCATGCAGCAGGGGGTTGTGTGGTAATTTAGTTGAAGTTTGTGTACGTAGCATTGAAGCCATATGAGTGGGCATCAAAGTGAACAAAAATCTTGCAGTAGATGTGGGCAGCGTGAGTGGTAGAAACCAAGTGAATAATTGTTTGGGCTGTATGCATTTCAAATCAAGAAAGCTGAAGGAATTGTATATATCTAAAGTTAATCTCCTGTGATTTTGTCCTCATCTCCAATCTTTAGAAGAAGCTCATCTTCAACGTGTTTGTGTTTAATAGAGTAAGGATGCATTAATTGTCCATTGGGTATGCATTGATTGTCCATGAGAGTGCATTTATTGTTTATTGGGAAACGTGAGTTTTATATAAGGGAGTGGGCATTAAAGTGACGTGGGTGTATTAATTGAAGATTGAAAAAGAAAAACGCAGCTGTGGTTTGAGTGGGTTGTAGACGGTGACTCAGTCTCGTTGATTGGTTCTTTATTTAAACGATCGCAGACCAAGCTGTGGTTTCGTGTTGGCATTTATATGAATCAGCCCATCGCTGTTGCGACGACTTCCAGACCTATTTCACTGGAGCGAAACTCATCGGAAAGTTGTTCTTTTATCTCAAGTGTATTTAGCTTTCATTCTTTATTATTTTAATCACTTGAGTTATTTGCTCATTATTTTTTTCTCTAAAAGATTGATTGAAAAAATCC
>JAOSBN010000178.1:8365147-8376520 GCA_027563595.1 Erythroxylum suave | reverse complement strand
AATTAGGACCAGGGGAGTCATATCTTTACTTACCGTGTTCTAATTTTGTACTATTTAATTTCATTCACATTATATATTTAATGACGTGAAGTAAGAATTAGTATACAGAACATAATATCTGTTCTCGGGATAATGAATTTGAGATATTTTCAAGTGAAAACAAAACTTGAACGACTATCCGATGAGTTTTTAACCACTTTTTAATTTAGTTTTATACATGAGAAATATTTTAAATAAATAATTTTCAAATTTTAATTAAATTAAAAAAAAGTACAGGGACAGTAAATACCTTTGAAAACTCTTTTTAAATGGTTAAGTACTAAATTGAAATAAAATAAAAGTTTGGTGTTTAGTGGAAGAATCTCAAGTGGCTTAAGACAACACGATATCGTTGTCCCAAAAAATATATGTTCCATTCCTTACTCGTGATGACTAAATTACAATGCTAGCAAGGGATTGGTTTAAGCAACGTGAGACTTTAATGCTTAATTATATAGATAATTAGATAGAAAGATAAAATAAAATAAAATAAAATACTTAATTATAGAGACTTACAATACCAGAATTGTTAAAAGGATATTTTATTTATAAACGCCACGTCAGGTGTGGACTTGTGGTTACAAATTGTCAAAGGTCATAACTCGTTGGATGGCATATTCGTGATTTAGCAGTCAAAGTTCATCAATTTCGGAGTTAAAAAAAGTTTTGTTCCCCACTTATCTTGTCCAATCCGCGTTTATGGCAGGGCCAGATGACCACAATGCCCTTCCTCAACCCGAGTGCTGAGTGGGCATCCTTGAGGGTATAATCGTACTTTTGTACATTGATATTGGGGATTCCAATGGTCCTCTTGACTCCCAACATTATAATCAAACCATCATTTTTGATTAAAGTGTGAGAGCACTGAGGGCGTGGAGGCCACCACCACCACCACTCACACCCCTCCCCAAATAATTCCTCTCGTTTTGCATGCTCACGTGATCTTTATCGCCGTGGCACGTGACGCATGACTACTCCTAACGTCATTACTCATCCCTTGGGCATTAATTCACGTCACCCGATTATTCGGTTAAATAAATTGAAATATAATTTCGCTTGTCGTTTTGTTCTGAAAAGATATTATTTATCCCTATCATATTATCATATGAAATTTTCATTTATATTCAAAACACAGTAAAATTGGAATTTCTAAGTTTTAATACAAAATAATTTAAAGTTATGAATGGATATAAAATTAATCTAATATGACAAAAATTATACAATTATTTAATGATATTATATAAAAGTAAATAATAATTCTTAAAATAAATAAAATAAAATACAATTTCCGAATCGTAAAAACTCATGTATTATTAACTCAATTATTCTCTTGTTGGCAAAGTTTAACAAATTCATAAATACACTTTATCGTCGTTATTAACACTTAAATGCATGAAAAAAAGATGAGTAAATAAAACACTTCACTAGCAAATTAGATGCAGTTAAGTGATGAGTAATATGCTCCTCTATCATGTATAAAATTTGAAATCCAATAAAAAGGTAATGCTAATACTGGGATTTATTTACATTGTTAAGTTGTGGTCCAAATGCAAATTTGTATTGAACTTTGGCCTTTTAATTGTTAATTACAAGGCAAGACTTGGTCCTTGTCAATTCATTTTACCCCGTAGATTTTATGGGTATGTCCACAAAATCATGTGTGAATTCCACGTTAAGCGCTTACTTTAATCATCAATTCCTAGCGGGTAATCACATCTAATTCATTTTTTTTTAAATTATGATTGGCAACATTTTTCTTTATTTAAAGTATCTCTTGTCACGTACTTATTGCCTTCTACAACAACACTTAATACAAATTTCTCGTATCTAAGTTTTCATTAGATCATCATATATTTCGGAACCCAAGTAGCCCTTCGTTATTATCATTAATTAAATGCTTCTCCTAATTAACTTGTACATGTTGTCATCAATTCGTATAATTTAATAATGACTTGTCAAAAATTTGTGGCTAACGGCAACTTATTTAAATAAAATTAAGTACTATTTTCTCCATTATATTAACAATATAGAAATAAATAAAGTGTGGAAATTTAGAGGGATCACAACAAATCACAATCGCTATCCATGCAGCCTAACGTTAAGTTGACTCGCAACGCGCAAGACGAAAAAGCATAAAGAAAGAGAATTTAAAACACGCCCCACAAAGTGAAAAAGAACAATTCTCCCCACCTAATTACCAAATTAACCCCTCCCTCTCCATTTCCCACTCTCATCTCTCCTTTTCTCTCCCTTTCTCCTCCTCTCTCCATAACCTTCGGTCCGGTCTCATTCTGTTTCTCTCTCTGCAAAGCCCTAAAACACCTCTGATCTTGACTCATAACAGTAGCAGAGAAACCGATTTGCTCGCCTAATCCGACCAGCCATTCCAGTCTAGGAGTCAAAAGAGAAAAGTAATTAGAAGGAGGAAGTAGATAGATACAGAGAGATAAGAGTGTGTGAATATCTAGTAGAAATGTACAAGAACCAGCTGCAAGAGCTGGCGCAGAGGAGCTGCTTCAACCTTCCCTCCTACACGTGCATAAGGGAAGGTCCGGACCACGCGCCAAGATTCAAAGCTACCGTTAACTTTAACGGCGAGATCTTCGAGAGCCCTAACTACTGCTCCACTCTCCGACAAGCCGAGCACTCCGCCGCCGAAGTGGCCCTCAACTCCCTCTCCAACCGCGCCCCTTCTCATTCCCTCGCCGCTCGCATTCTGGTCAAGCACAATCTCTGTCTCTTTTCTTTTTCTGGTCCTTGAAAACTCAATCTTTCACTTACTATGCTTTAATGGTACCAAGAGTCATGCTGTCAAAAGCTGTATCTTTTGCTAACTTGCGCCGGGTCTCATGCACTTAAAGTTTGTTTCTTTTGGCGCTTTTTGCTAGTAGTTACTGTTGGGTCGCGTTAGGGATCTGTTGGGTGATCGCCCCCTAATCTTGCCGGTAAGTTTAACGGCGAAGGGAGAGAACTGGTGGTTTAGTTTTGAATTTGGCCAAAATGCCCTTTATTTGCCGTGGCCGGCCTGTTGTTAGACTTGTATGGCTTTGCTTGTGTTGCTTTCCGCTTGGCCATACGTGTGTTATGCCCTTAGATGCTTAGGCTAAAGATAGCTTATCAACAGCCTGTTTTTGGTCACCCGCCGGTGACCAGTGATAGTCAAATGACGATAATGCCCTCACTGAAAACGAGAGGAGACGATTCTTTTTATTTTCAATTCATTAAAAATGATAGTTGAAAACGGGAATTGGGAAGCTTCTGTGATGCTCAAGTCTTAGACCCCATCTATATCTATTGTTTTTATTATTCTTTATGATTGCCAAGCTTTACGCGGTTTATCTGGGTGCCCCATCAGTGTGTGAGGTCCATAAGCAGTTGCTGTCGTTAGATATTGCACGATTTCTGACTTGTGGCTTAATAATGGAGCTTCTTTCTTTTGTTGACTCTAATTGTTTGCTCATAGTGCTGGAAGAAAGAGAGATTAGTCTATTTCAAAGAGAGATTAGTCTATTTCCATTTATGCATCTTCGCGATTGTCTATTATGTAATTACGAATGTGGCATTCTTCTTTGCAACTTGTTGTTTCCCATTGAAGTTTACAAACATACATTATCTTTCCGCCTATAAATTTCCTTTTAAGCCTAACCTTAAATCACTAATTTTGCATCCTTCTTTGTAATTTGTTGTTTCCCATTAAAGTTTACAAGCATGCTTTAGCTATCTACATATAAATATTCTTTAGCTTCTATAAGTGTTTAACATTGATTTTTGGCTTCCCCCCTCCTGCCATCTACTACAGTTTCCTATTTGCTAAGTTCCAGTGCTGAGGATACTGGCAATGAAGAGTGTTCTTCCTGATATCTATTTGCATGATTGTCTGTTGACATTTTTTGGATCCTATTACTGACTAGTGTTAATATTTCAGGATGAGACAGGTGTATATAAGAATCTTCTGCAGGAAATTGCACAAAGAGTTGCTGCTCCATTGCCACAATATACAACTTTCAGGTCAGGCCTGGGACACCAGCCTGTCTTTACTGGGACTGTGGAATTGGCTGGAATTACTTTTACCGGTGAACCTGCCAAGAATAAGAAACAGGCTGAGAAGAATGCGGCAATGGCAGCTTGGTCATCTCTAAAACAACGTAAGTCTTCCTAATGACAGAGAGTTTTGGCGGAACAATTTGGAGTGATGTTTACATAAATCTTTACTGATCTCATTCTGGAGAGAACAAAAAAGATCTGATACTTTAACTGTCTTAAGATTCACTCTGCACAAAGAAACTATCCTACATGATAAACGGAGTTTCATGTGCAAGAACTCCCAAATTTGATGTGGAGCAGCTTGCAGTTTTCTAACACTAAGCTACTCTTTTCTTTGGGATTTACCAATTTGATATTCAGCAACTATTGTTTTATCCTTTTGTTTCAGACTTCCTTTGAATTTTTTATGCTATAAAGACTAGTGAATCTTAAGTATGATAAGCAATGTTGACATTGAAGGTCCTTTTATATATTTGTATATACTCGAGGAAGTTTAAGCTTATCTATATATCTATATTCGACCCATCCTTTTGGGGCTAAACTTTTGCCCTTGTTTGCTTGCTTTGTGGCCAGTGGCAAAGGAAGACGCAAGCTCTTGTTGTGAACCAGAGAATAATGATGAGCTGGAGCAGATTACAATAGCCCGTGCCCTTTTGAATTATCGTTTGAAGGAGAAAATGACATTGGTAAATTCTCCAGGTGCCCCTATGCCATTTGCAAAGAAGTTCCCAGTTCAAAGCCCCAGACCAACAAGTCCGCAACCTTCACCTGCTACTACCTCAAAAATTCTCCCCTTAATATGCCCCAAAACAACTCTTCGGAACAAACCAATATCAACCACAGTAAATGAGAGAGCTTTACCATCTAGATCAACATTAACTGCGGCTGCAATTGACAGGACTGTGACACCGCTACAAGTTCCTGGACAAGAAATTCGAAGTCCCCGTCCTCAAAAGTTTCCTGTGGCAGGGGCAGCACCTTATGTCCCTATCAGACAATTTGGGACACCTTGCCGCGGCATTGCTCCACCAGTGACCATAAGAACAGCAGTTCCTGTTTTCTCTACACCTCCACTTCCATCACCGTCTTCTCTTTCTTCTAAAGTTATCCGGGCACCTCCTGTTAGAATTGCTCCACCAGTCACTATTAGGCAAGCTTTGCCCGTATATGCAGCACCTTCACCAGGCAGGAAAGAAGATTCTCTAACTGTTCAGAAAGATCCTCCAGCTGTTCAAAGAGAGGATCCTCCCATTGATCAAACACATCCTCTGGCTGTTCTAAAAGAAGACCCTTTGAATATAACAAAAGAAGCCCCTGGAACAGCTGCTGCTTTTCCCATCCCAAGCAAGTTACCAGTTCAGGTGGAGGAAACTAGGGCCTTAACGCTAGAAAAGAAGCAACAAACCAGCACAGTTAAACGCTTGGAACAACTCAGAATCTGATCATGGCTAGGGAGCATTTTGGGTCGATAAGAGAATCTTTTAATCTTTTGTTTTATTGACTTTATCTCAATATATGGGTGTTTTCGTTTCAACTTTATTTTCGTTTCAACCGTTACCCCATGATATTCGGGTAGTAGAAGTTACAGTCAATTCAGGTCAATTAGTGTGAGCAGTTCCATATCTTCAGAATTCAAGGCTGTGCCTATAGTTAGTATCTAGTTGAGGACGATTGCTTTCTCTCTTATACAATGCTGATGCATTAGCTTTCACCGCACGATTGCTTTCTTGTCCATCTCAGTTGGGAAATATCACCTGATTATAAATGTACATTTGATTGTGGCCTGGTGGGATATTGCCCTCAAGTCCATGTGCCCTCCATTCTTAAGAACTCTAGTGAGGAGGATGATTTGATGATATTGAAACGTATCAGCATTTACCTTATCAACAAATCACTGTAAACCTTTGTTGCCTAAACTTCTGAACTCTAAAGATCGGTGCGGTTCCCTTGTTGGAAGGTGATGACAACTTAGCGATAGAAAGAATCATTTCAAATATTTCAAAAATCATTGATTTGGATTTTGATGATACATCTATTATTGTTTATTGATGCCAAAAGCAGCTAATACGATCTGAATAAATTCCTGGAAGCTTAACCTTTTCATCATAAATGGGGCATGTGCGTATTGAAAAAATTAGGTTAGGAATAGGTGAAAGCGGAAATACAAGGACACGTTTCTTTCGTTCCAAACACGAGCGCTCATAATCCTTCCCGCATCCGGTTGCTGTCACTCTCATATACAAGCCAAAACAATAGGTCCAAGAAAAAAGTGGACTGCACTATGATCCTATCTTCTCATTAATGGTTAGGTATAGCTGTGACATTGATCATAACGAGAAGTAGCCATATCTATATAGCTATACTGAAGCCATTTTAGAATGTGAAGTAATGCTCAGTTCATGATCACGTTATCGATTAGTTAAAAAGCTTTGATTAAATGACGGAAAGAGGGGCACAGGGTAAGGTTGGAAGTTGAGATTCTTTGTCAAGTAAGCTGGCGATTATCATATTTTAGACAGCCCTAAATTTAGTGGGGCACGTGAATTATAACAATGAAATATGTGTCCATGTCTGAATGGCTAATTTCTTCCAATTTCGACTCATCCCAGATTTAATAAAAGACCACTTCCATTCAACCGTTGATCACTTTGCCTTGTGCGGAGACAAAATGATGTGGAGACGGAAGTTGACGATTTGATCCGGATAGGTCTATTTTAAAATTAGATTATTTTCAATTTTAAAATGATTGATTTAAATAGATATAAATGATTAAAATTAATTTAAATTGGCTCAAATTAAAGTAATTTCATTAAAATTGATCAATTAAAAAATGATATTATTTTGTTATAATTTAATAAGGAAAGACTTTAAAATTGATTTAGATCTAAATTTTAGGCCGAACCCAAATCATAAGATCTTGTTTGGTAATTAGTAATAAAGAGGTTGAGAATGCACCCTTTATTTCCTAACTTTTAATCTTGACCTTTTATTTATGAAGGGATGCGAGTATAAGCTACAATCAAAAATTCAAAATAAGAGATAAAAAATATTATTAGAATATCATTAAGTTATTATCAAGACATGGACTCTTATCAAAATATTATCATCAAAATCACATATTAAGATCTTTTATATTAATATCTTTAGGCCTTGTTTGACAATTTGTATTTCTTAGAATATTCACATAAGAAATTATGCTTAAGTTTACCGGTCAATCAATCAAAATTAAATAAATTAAAACATTTTTGCCTATGTTTTTAAAATAAACAATAATTATTTAAATTAATGTTAGAAACTAAGCTAAAAAAATGTAGTAGTTAATGAGCATAAACTTATTTTTAATTATATGAAAATATAATCCCTTAATAAAATTAGTCTCATCTTATAACTAAAGCTAAAAAAATTAAATAATTTTATCTATTAAAATTAACAATAAAATAATTTTTGAACATAATAACTATTTGTAGAAATATTTTTATGTTTAAAAATATTTAAATATTTAAATATAATTTTATTGATGCTTCAATTCTTCTTCGTTACAAAATTTAATCCATGTATTAATAATTATAGTGAATACAATTCGAAACTTTCCTACCAACCCATTCTTTGAATATAACATTATCAAAACATTTAGTTAGTATAAAACATTTTATAGCCTTTTTTTTTCACAATACCAAATCCAATGATACTTAATTAAAAGTGGAATAATTTTTAAAAATAATGATACTGAAGTACAAAATTTTATCAAAGAAAAAATCCTAACTTGGTTTAATTTTTGAATAATTTATGCTTACCTATCCTTATCAGCTCTATCTTTGTCTCTCTCTCCTCTCTTGTAATTTGTAAAAACTTTTGATCATAATTATCTTTTTATCTCTTAATTTTTGAGCCCAAAAAAATATTTTCCAAAATAGTGAATTAACTGATTATCAAACATAATTATCAGCAGCATGATATGATGAAAAAGTCAAATACCTCTAAAAAATAACTAACCAGTCATTTATCAAATAAGCCCTTAATAATTAGTTTATAACCGAACGAGACTTAAGAGATTTAATTTTGGTGCAGGGTACTATCTTACTTACGAGACACAAGTTAATCGAAATACAAATAATGCAGGTTTTTAATATTTATACTATTGGCTCTCAAAAGATGCTTTAAGCAGATTTTGGTCTGACTTTTGAGCTTAAGCTTAAAAGCTAACGAAACAAAAGTTGAATAGAAAGGGAAATGGTTCGCTAGTAATAGTATTACAGAGTACAGACTATATAACTCACGGAAGCATCACATGTTGTTCCTCTTCGCTCGACACACCAAAAAGCAAATGTGGGAATTGGTGGTCCTAAGGGTCTGGGAATTTTGGGCTCTGCTAGAGGACGAGGTCCACCGGTCAAACTGAAGCCGAATCCGTTATTATTTTTTTATATTAGATATTGAGATTTTATTTAATTTAAATTTTAATAAAATTTCAACATTGTTTATTAAAAATTTTAATGTTAATCTTTTTAACAAGAAATATGAATGCATAGATTTTATTTCTTAAAGAAATGTTAAATTTATTTTGATCTATAAAGTTAAATATATATTATTGCTATATTCAAATTGTAATAAAAGTTCAATACATCATTTACTTGTTTGTATGTGTTTGTAATTTTACTAAAATTAACCAAACCCAAAAATTAATCAGATTAGACTATAATATGTTTTAGACAATTTGGAAGTAAGTTTTATCTTTGACGATCGTTTATGAAAATGACAAATAGTTTTTAAAAATCAAACAGTTTGGATCATGGCATCATACTTATATCTTTACATCAAAACTTGTCAAGCAATTTTTTTAATTATTTTCCAAAATATAAAGACATTTGAAGGCAAAATTAAGAAGCTGTGTGGTTTTTCTGTTGTGTTTTTAGTTTTCATTTACCAATTTCGGTTTATTTTTTTAAAATAAAAACAAGAACATGGTTGTTAGTATTGATGTAATTATATTTGTACTCCTAATAATAATGACATGTTAGATCAATTTTAAATATATTATTTTAATCTTTTATATTGTATTTATTAACAAATTATTAATAATTATTAAATTTAATTATAAAAATAAATAAAATTATTAAGTAAATTGAATCGTTCAAAATTTTTAATAATTAATTTTAAATAAATAATATTAAATTAGATTATTCATAATTTTACTAAAAATTAATATATTAAATAATATATATTTAATTGATGGAAAGTAAAATTATCAAAAAATATAAACAGAAAAAAAAATCATTTTTTATAGTTTTCAAAATTTTGAAAACAGAAAGAAACTAAAACAAAAAATTCAAATAAATAGTTTTTTTTACTGAATTCAAAAACAAAAACAGAAAATCAAAAATAAAAATAAGAACAAACAAATCCTAAATTAACTACGTATAAATTTTATAGAAGGTCATTATGAACAGTTATACCTTTTGGTTTAAAAAATACTTTTTAGATATTTCAATGAAAAATAGATAATATTTTCAAGTATTATAATTTTATATATTGTTATATAGATGATATTTTGATAATTAGTAATAATATTACACAACATATTATATATCTCCATACATTTGCAAATTTATGTTAAAAATATGAACTTACTCTTTATGAAAAAAAAAGGCTAAGATATGCCAAACCAAAATTGAATTTTTTGGAATGGAAATAGATTGTAAGAGTGTTAAATTAAGTAATATATGTTTAATTGATGATAAATCAACTTACAATAAAAAAGAAAATAGAAAAGAAAATCAGTTTTATATTTTTAATTTATAAAGTATAAAAATGAGAAGAAATCAAAATGAAAATATAAAGCCAAAATTTAAAAAAAAACGTTTTTTAAAATTTATAAATATAAACTAAAAATAAAAAACTACTGGAAGAATAAATAGACCCCTAATTAACATGCATAAAAAACAAACTACTAACGTCTCAAACACGTCTAGACATAAGAAGGTGATTCGAGTTGAACACAAGAATTAGATAGTAGAGGCTTTAGTTTGATCACCCTCTCTAGATTACTAATTACAACTTCTAGGTTTGTGCATGAGTCACGAAAAGACGGAGAAGCTGAAATGAAAACAAACAAGCACGACTCCAATCTTTACTGGTTTGGTTTCATGAATTGTTGGGTTGTTGGGTTTCATGTGCAACTGGGGTATTATTACTATCTCGAGGATCAAAATATGCCTGTCTTTTCCTCCGCCTCACATTTCTCTGCTTGTCTCCTACATCTTTTTATTTTTGTTCATAACTTCTTCAGGTTATCTTTCATCAGGTGAAGGTTTGACAATATGGTCCCATGCAAATTTAAACTTACCGTTACCATCCTTTCATGTCCTAACCTTTCTATAAATAATGGAGCACACCAAAATATGAGGAACAATTAAGAGGGTTATATATTGTCATTTCTGTTCATTAATTGCTAATTTATCTACCCTTTTGAATGCTTTTCCGAACTTGTACTCAGCAAGTTATTAATGTTTAATGGGTACAAAAATTTTGTTGTGTAAGAAGTACCCATGCATGTTTCTTGTTTCTTTCAACTTTCGCTGTCAACCACCAAATTGACCATTGAGTTTCATGCTCCCTTTTACTCTGTCCTTGAGCAGAAACATCCAATTTAATTCAAGTTTCCTGCACGATCTCTACTAATACTGACATTAGTTTCCGTGGTCATGATATGGTGGCCTCCACTTTCTGTCCGTTGCTCATAATATGGTATGATCATGTTCATGGGCATTTTTGTTCTTCTTATTACTTTCTTTTAGGTGCAATGAAATGTCGAATAAAATGATAACTGATAAAATAAAAATAATGAAGTTTATGAAAATTTCTATAACGACTAAACTTCGAATACATAAATGTTAGATTTATGCCAAGCATGCCTAGTCCGTTGTCTTAGAGAAGAGATTTGCATCAGGTTGATATTAACTGTTAAGTGATTAGATAAAAATTTGAAGTAAAGAACAAGTCTGGGTGTAGTAGAAGTGACATGCAAAATGACAAAGAAGTTGACTAGTTAGTTTGCTTCAACACCACCCCTAACCCTAACCCTAACCCTAACCCTAGCCCTAGTGTAGTGGGCATATCCTTTTGTTTTGATCCAAGCGGTTAAAAACTCTATCGGGTGAAAAACGAAGTCAGAAAAGTCTACTTAGTACTCCTTACAATAATAAATGTTCTGCCCCAGAACGGAACAAATTACTTTTACTAGAAAAAGTCTTTAAAAAAATCATGTAATTCACTTAAATTTTAAAAAAGATC
>JAOSBN010000178.1:8345036-8358990 GCA_027563595.1 Erythroxylum suave | reverse complement strand
TCATTAATCTTAATTGATTTACTACTATCCCATATCAATTAAAGATGAAAAGCTTAAGGCTATATTTAGTTGGTTGTAAATTTTTTTTAATGAAATAAAATGATTTATTACAGGTTGGAATATAAATATATGTAATATTAGAAAATTATTGTTTGACAAAAATAGAAGAACTCATAAATGTAATATAATGAAATATTGTTTGGAAGATATATAGAATGTAATTAAATATTATTTCTGAAATTTCTGTACTTTAAGCAGTTTTTGGGTTTTGAATTAAGGTTGAATGTTTTATGAGTTTTATTATTTTGATATCTTTGTATTTAATATTGTTAGGTTTATGTTAATATTGAATTTTTATACCTAATGATCTTATGGTTTTATTTTGGAAGATCTTCTCTCATTTTTTCACTTCAATATATCCCATTTGTCTGTTTTGTCGTCATGGCTCTGGTAAGATTTAAATTTATACAATCTTATAAACGATACTTGATCTATTCTCATTGCACTTGGTTTTGTTCTACTTGTTATAATAAACTATTTTTTATTTTTTTACGATAGATTGATGCATACAACGAATGCTCAATAATCTAGTGATTTAAAAAATTCTTCACTTTCGTATCTTTTTAATAATTTTCCTTTTTGTTAAAGTTCTAATTTTTACTACCTAAATTTTTTGAGTTCTTTAATACACAATTTTTGTAAAGATTGTATTGTATTTTATTTTATTTTATTTATTTGTTTACTTATTTAATTTTATTTACCTACTCTTTTAGCATATTAATTTATATATATATATTTTTAATTTGTATCACTTTTTTATTGTCACATTCACATGTGGGTCTATTAAAATCAATCTCTCTACTCTGTAAGAATAAAGTTACGTATTATCAGATCTTCTCAGACCCCATTTTAATGCGAGACTTAGACTGAATATGACAGTGATAACGAATGAATAACTAATTTTTATCCTTTCGTAACAAAACATATGTTAATAGAGCTGTATTGTCTCGTTGCTTGTTAATAAGGTCGAGGTATATTGATAATATAAACAATTATTAAGATTATTATAAACTTTTAAATTTGAGTAACTCTTTAAATAGGATGTGATGTATGACTTTTTTTCTTATTTTATTGTATTTTATTATAAACTCCCTCCACACAAACGGAATAACAATCGTTTTTATTTCGTCCCTTTCTTAACCGATACTAAGAAAATAAAATATGGTGTATTAGCAACTTTTATTTTGCTTATATAATATATAACTAATTATATTATTATATTGAATTTATAGAATTACTAGAACCAAGGAAGATTGATCCTGTATAAGATAGTCCTGCCACTTATAGCCTACCCTCTGTACCTAACATGTCATTTCATGGTAAAGTAAGGGATAAGGACGTAAATGATGATTCTTTATTTTCTTTTTCCAATTATTATTTTTACACATTTAGACACTCCTGTCTTTGTTTGTCGGTATGCGTGCAATTGAAACTGCCCTCCTTTTCTCTCTCCCTCTCACTGCTTCCAAGCACCCACGCAGATCACTCACTGTAATCCTTCATTCTCTCCCTTCTAGTTCTAGTTTCTCCCATTGTTAGCTGAGAGTAGAGTCATGGGTAGGGTTCTTTTCTCTGGTCTCGGTTTCGCGTCAGCTTTGTGAGCCAGACCGAGCTCCTTGTCTCTGATATGCGCATCCCTCCACTTGGCTCTCTTTCTAGGGAGAGCCCTTGCTTTTAGCTGATTTGTGGGTTTCTCTTAGTTATGTTGTGTAAAGCTCGTTTTCATAGAGAAAGTCCAAGTCTTTTTCCTTTCTTCTTGAATGGAGCTGGATTGTAGCCTTGGTTTTGGGTTTTTTGAGATTACAACATAACAGCTGGTTTTATGAGTTGGGAGTGCAGTGTATATCTGTGAGAGAGGGAAATCAGTGTACGAGTGTTTGGATTCTTGCTCTTTTGTGATTTGAAACTTGCTGTTTTTGGTTGTTTTCTTCTTGTGGGTTTGATAGAAGCAAGTTTCTTCTCTTTTCTTGCTTTTATGCAAGATTTAAGGAGATGAAGCATATATGCGGGGAGGTTTCTGATTCTTCTCTCTGGATTTGTCTACCTTGAAGCTCCGAAAAACTCATTCACCACCTGGATTTTAGATTATACTAAATCAATTATACCACCCTACTTCAAGGTCCTTGTTCTGAATAAACTCGAAAATTTTCTTTCTTCTCTTAGTTCCTCATTCACACTTGCAAAGGGCGGACTTTAGTAGAAGTGGAAATCTGTACCCATAAGTTCCTTATCCCACGAAAAGAAACCAAAAAAACCTTCTTTTGTGTTTTGTGACCCTCTTTCTTCAGTTGTTTTGTTTGACTGTTTTAGGAGCGGAGAGGTGGTGTAGTTTTAGCGCGGAAAATGGCGATGGCGATGGCACAGCACAGGGAGAGTAGTAGCAGTAGTATAGATAAGCATCTAACTGACAGTGGGAAGTATGTACGGTACACAGCGGAGCAAGTGGAGGCGCTTGAAAGAGTGTACGCGGAATGCCCAAAGCCCAGCTCTTTGCGTAGGCAGCAGTTGATTAGAGAGTGCCCCATTTTGTCTAACATAGAACCTAAACAGATCAAAGTTTGGTTTCAAAATCGCAGGTTCAGATTGGTTACTACTTCGACGCTTCTCTACCTGTCTTCTTAAGTTTTTTTTAGCTCTGCACTATGACATCTTTGCTAAAAGTTTTACCTTTCTTTTACGTCGGATGCATTGATCTACATGAACTGCTTTGTCCAAAATTGATATTTCAATTCAACAACTTTAACCACAAGATGGAACTAACATTAAATCATTGTTGGACTGTAGGCTTGGAAACGTATTGTTTGTTTCTTAAAAAACTATCTCTGGCGCCACGCTTTGGCTACTCTTTTTGTGTTTGACGTTTCTACCTCCCATTTTGATTTACGCCCAAGTTATGGTGCAAGGTTTATGACATTGCTAGTTGTGACATAAGGCGAATGCAGTTTGTTATGCCTGGATTTTCGTTTAAACAAAATTTGGGCATAATCATTGTTTCTTTCAATCGTGACTCAATTTGATTTATAGGTGAATGGACTTTTTGGGAATCTTAGACGAAATGTTATTTGGATATGCAGGTGTCGGGAGAAGCAGAAAAAAGAGTCTTCAAGACTCCAGACAGTGAATAGAAAATTGTCAGCAATGAATAAGCTGTTGATGGAGGAGAATGATCGCCTGCAGAAGCAGGTGTCACAGCTGGTTTGTGAGAATGGGTATATGAAGCAACAACTGCACACCGTTAATGTATGTCTTATTGATTCTTGCTCTCATGAAATTGTCCATTCGTCCATGATCTTCATTTTCTTGTTTTTCAACTTATCTGGGCATTTGAAGTCCAAAATGTGTCTTCACAGTGAAGTCGAGCTATATACTATGGTCTATAAACTGTATTTCTGGCATGGGAAACACTTCTTGATTAATATCTTTGGGACAGAAGCTAATTTCAAAATCAATAGTTAACTTTTAACGGATCTACGTTTCAAATGGTTGTAAAGACTTCAATTTGCAAGAAATGACTCTGACTCGTGATTGCATTACTTTCAAATTTTGAATATAGGATGCTTTTTATATTTGCCTGTAGAAGAAAACTGTAGATGCTTTCATGGTGGCCGTATCAGTGGAATGATATAATTATTTTGAGTGTAAATGTTTTGTTTCCTCATTCTTCAAATGGTGTGTGCAGGCAACAGCAACTGATGCAAGCTGTGATTCTGTGATTACCACTCCTCCGCAGACATTGAGAGACGCAAATAACCCTGCGGGGTATTCTTCTATACAATGTCTATAATTTAATAACTCATGCATGGATAGATGTTCACACTCACACATACCCTACATAGATCTAATGTCAATGGATGTATAGGAATTGTCACATATATGGATGGCATAACTAACTTGTCAACTTTGCAGACTCCTTTCCATTGCAGAGGAGACCTTGGCAGAGTTCCTTTCAAAGGCTACAGGAACTGCTGTCGATTGGGTCCAGATGCCTGGGATGAAGGTCTTTTAATTCTTTCTTATACGATTCACTCCTATTAGTCTTTTTGTTTGTCCAATCTACAAGCAGATATGATGAACAACTGCATCTAAATGATACATCCAATTTTTTTTGCTCAGCCTGGTCCGGATTCGGTTGGGATCTTTGCCATTTCACAAAGTTGCAATGGAGTGGCAGCTCGAGCCTGTGGTCTTGTCAGTTTAGAAGCTACAAAGGTGTGGGCTCAGAATAGTTTTTGCAGTATATAGTGATTCACTTTTCTGTAAGCAGCTGTTCTTGTTTAAAATACTCACTGAAGGGGAAAGTTTACAGATTGCAGAGATCCTTAAAGATCGTCCATCTTGGTTTCGGGATTGTCGGAGCCTTGATGTATATACCATGTTTACAGCAGGAAATGGCGGGATAATTGAACTAGTCTACAGTCAGGTGTAGTATGAATGTACTTTTTATTTCTTTTCAGTTTCCTGTGGGTTTTTACAGTCTTTCGTGAGTTGTATGGTTGAAAATTGCTTCAGACATATGCCCCAACTACACTAGCACCTGCAAGGGATTTCTGGACGTTGAGATACTCCACAACTTTAGAAAATGGCAGTCTCGTGGTATGCATTCTTGGATAGTAGAAGTCATTCCTGTGATTCGTTGTTGTCGTGCATTAAAAAACCTAACGAATAATTGTATTTGTTTTTGATGTGTAAGGTCTGCGAGAGATCTCTTTCTGGATCTGGTGCTGGCCCAAATGCAGCATCTGCCACACAGTTTGTAAGGGCTGAAATGCTCCCTAGTGGCTA
Source organism: Erythroxylum suave (assembly GCA_027563595.1). Classification (NCBI taxonomy): domain Eukaryota; kingdom Viridiplantae; phylum Streptophyta; class Magnoliopsida; order Malpighiales; family Erythroxylaceae; genus Erythroxylum; species Erythroxylum suave. The sequence goes on along the minus strand of JAOSBN010000178.1, from coordinate 8,354,148 downwards.
TTTAATAAGACCATGTGATGGTGGTGGTTCCATTATCCACATCGTGGATCACCTGAATCTTGGGGTACAAAGTTGATCCTTTAGCATTTTAAGCACCTATGGAAATGCAAAAATTTCATTTCTTTCATCTGTTTCTAGGCTTGGAGTGTGCCGGAAGTGTTGCGACCACTTTATGAATCATCAAAAGTAGTGGCCCAGAAAATGACGATTGCTGTAAGTTAAGTCTACCCGGTTTGGTTTTCTGGGTTGAGCAGCATAAGGAATAGATGTCTATAATGGATTTCAGTGCTGTAAACAAATTTGATTCCATAACAAATAATTGGTTAGATGAGTGGATGATCAGTAATCTACTGAGCTTAGAGTTGATACACTGGGTTTTTTTATTAATTTCTTCTCGAGTCTGAGGGCCTATTGGTAGAAAGTGCATAACTCTTTGGTAGTAAAGGGTATCAGGTTTTGAAAATACTAGCATACGCATTTCTTGAAGTTTGTAAGGAACAAAATTGTATGTTTCGTGTGTAGGACAAATTGCAACATCCAATCTGTATTACATTCCTCCCCACTGGAAAAAGGGCTAGAACATAATATGACGTTTATAAATTGTTTTTTTGAAGGCCTTGCGTTATATAAGACAAATAGCTCAGGAAACTACTGGTGAGGTGGTCTATGGATTGGGTAGACAACCAGCTGTTTTGAGGACTTTCAGCCAGAGGTTAAACAGGTAACCCTATTAACCTATAGTTTTTTGAGTATTCTTCAAACATAAAATGTTTCCTTTATGTGAAGTCAAACATGTCTGCATGGAGAATATTTTAGTTGTGTTAGGACTTTGCATGTATGATTTCTAAACCTATGTCTAAATATTTTCATGTCCTCTTCTATAATATCCCTGTAGAGGTTTCAATGATGCTGTCAATGGTTTTAATGATGATGGCTGGTCGGTGATCAATTGTGATGGGGCTGAAGATGTGACCATTGCCGTTAATTCATCCAAGAATTTGGTCAGCACGTCCAATCCTGCTAACTCACCTTTCCCTGGAGGCATCCTTTGTGCAAAAGCTTCCATGCTTCTTCAGGTATGATTAAGCTCTGGCAGCATCAATTTTATTTGATATGAGAACAGAATGATTGGTTCAAAATATGAACACCTCTTGTGGTTGTTTCTTTGTTGCAAGTTTTTCAAACTTTTGAATGTAATTGCCACTTCTGCTATTGATTTTAAACCCCATTATGGAATTGATTTGGCATGTTTGAATCATACCATGATGTAAGGTGACATCTGATTTAATCTTGTTTCCATTTTTTATAGGTAAATAGATTATGATCTGTGCTAAATATTGAACCATACAGACCCACTGTTCAGAACCAACAGGATGAGCTATGGTTCTCTTGCTTTTGGGCAACCATTGTATAATAATATTGACTCATTTTGGAGACTTGAGATTTTGACCACATTTTGTGTAATAACTTCAGTTTTTGAACGGTTGTACTTTGTAGAACGTAACTTTCGGGGAACATGTCTTTGAAGTTGATTGAATTCTTGTCTTGCTTGTAGAATGTCCCTTCTGCTGTCCTCGTTCGCTTCCTAAGGGAACATCGTTCCGAATGGGCCGATTTCAATGTTGATGCTTATTCTGCAGCATCATTGAAGGCTGGGGCATATGCATATCCTGGGATGAGGCCTACAAGGTTTAGTGGGAGCCAAATTATTATGCCACTTGGCCACACTATTGAACAAGAAGAGGTTTGTCCTTTTTCCTCTGTTTCAGTTATTTCCTCTTTTATCTTCATTGGAGATGCTATCACGTGGATTGCTGGGATTTTCTTCCCACTTGGCTATATAATGTCAATGATTTTAGTTTTCAAGTAACACCTGAGTTTGAACAAGTGTCTTGGTTTTTGATTTTTTGTTCACTTTGATAATCATGATCTTTATCCTCTAGATGCTGCAAAGGAACTAAGCACTGTGTTGGCATTGGGATCTATATCTTATGTGCCTAATACTATCATTTATCTGGTAAGTTAGGTTACCACAATATTTGCTAACAAAACCTTTGTCCAGTTACTTGAAGTTGTTCGACTCGAAGGCCATTCTGTGTCGCAGGATGCATTTGTTCCTAGGGACATTCATCTCTTGCAGGTGCGTAATTGTAATATCATTTTCAGCTAGATTTTAATTGTTATATCTTGGCTATATCTTTTGGCTGGGTAGAGGCAGGCATTGTGATGGGGATAGGTTCATGTATTTTGATTTGCAGAAAGGTTAATGTAGTCCTGTTGTCCTTTCATTATTTTGGTCAGATATGCAGTGGAGTTGATGAGAATGCTGTTGGAGCCTGTTCTGAACTAATTTTTGCTCCAATTGATGAAATGTTTCCTGATGATGCTCCCCTTATACCTTCTGGATTTCGTGTAATTCCCTTGGATTCAAAAACAGTTAAGTTTGGTTCAGTCCTTGCTTTGACTTTTCATTCAATATCAATAATTGTTCTGTGCTGATAATAGGCGATAAAAATGAATTACTCTTCATATTTGTGCAATTTTGAAATTTCTGTAAGCTGCAACATTGAAATTCTTTGGAAACTATTGCAACATCTCAAATCATGGAACATCAAATAAAGGAGTATCAGCTTTTGAAATATTTGGTTTGGAAAGTAAATGTGCTGTTGCCTTTCATGTTGTTTGGACTTTTAATTGCATGCTTTTACTATTATGGGAACCTTTATACTAATTCTTTAACATGCAGAAGCAGACGCAGGATGCATTGACTACAAATCGCACTCTGGATCTAACGTCAAGTCTTGAAGTAGGCCCTGCAGCTGGCCATGTCACAGCAGATGGTTCATCTCAGAGCTTGAGATCAGTGTTGACCATTGCATTCCAGTTTCCTTTTGAGAGCACTCTACAGGATCATGTTGCGCACATCGCACGTCAGTATGTCCGAAGTGTGATTTCATCTGTTCAGAGGGTAGCCATGGCCATATCTCCGTCAGGAGTGAGTCCAGATGTCCGATCAAAACTGTCTCCAGGCTCTCCTGAAGCTGTTACCTTGTCTCACTGGATCTGCCAAAGTTACAGGCATGCTCTATTCAACATTTTTTGGTATTTATGTATATGATCAAGTTGTATTCCGTTTGGTTGCTGACTTGCTGTAAAAGTGTTTTAGGGTGAATACTTGGTAAATCTGAAATCTATGAACTTGAAATTTGTTTTTTGCCCCAGTTATTATATAGGGGCAGAATTTCTACGATCAGATTCTCTAAGTGGGGATTCATTACTGAAGCAATTATGGGAACATCAAGATGCTATTTTATGCTGTTCACTAAAGGTACATGCTTGCATTTATAATGGCTTGATAACTTGCTATATGATATGTTCATAGCTTTAACCTTTACTTTGTCGTCACTGGAGCTTCAAAATTCAAAATGAATTAGTAAAAGATTTGCTCATCTTTACTCTTTGCTTTGTCATTGGTCTTGTAGTCGTTGCCTGTTTTCATCTTTGCCAATCAGGCAGGGCTTGATATGCTAGAGACGACGTTGGTGGCTCTGCAAGACATCACACTTGATAAAATATTCGATGAATCTGGTCGCAAGGCACTATTTGCAGACTTCCCAAAATTAATGCAACAGGTAACTTGTATACAGAAATTTGTTTTTTCCTTCTGATGCTGAAAGACGTCTAGTTATTCACTAATGGAACTATCTTAATTCCTTTCTTATCAGGGATTTGCTTACTTGCCTGCTGGAATATGCATGTCAACCATGGGGCGGCATGTATCGTATGAGCAGTCTGTTGCCTGGAAAGTCTTGGCTGCAGAAGAGAACACAGTTCATTGCCTTGCCTTCTCTTTTGTTAACTGGTCTTTCGTGTGAACAACATAGCTATCACATACCGCACATCTTCTACTCTTATCTTCAATCCTGAGCTGGATATAAAATGAAAATTCTGCACAGAAAAGAAACAAGATAAACAGGACGGACGTTTTAAAACCAGGTTCAGGGTTTGCATTATAGTAAGTTAATTGATTTTGTTTTGAGCCAAAAGGGTTTTGCTTTACCTTGTAAATAAAGTCGAGTTTTTCTTACCCTTTTTTGAGTTTAGTGTTGTTGTCAGGAAGGAATCTGTATTCTTTCTAGACATTCAACATCTCATCTTTGTTCCTGGCAGACGTTGCAGGAAGGAAACTCAGTCCGTTTTCCTCCGTGAAAATATCCAAGCTAATATATGAACCTTTATGACATTGCAGGCATGATATACTATTATGTATTTAGATGGCATATTGTTAACTTTTAATAGGAGCAATCTGGTTTTAACAGATCTTTGCATTAGTTTTATCTAAGTTAGAAAAGCAAAAAGACTTCTGGTTCTGTTCTGACAAAGAAGAGATCGGAAGATGGTGTACGTTTATCATTGTTACATAACATTTGGTTAAGTTGTTTGGTTGGCTTGTAAAGTTTCTGAGCAAACAGGAAATGCATTTTGCGTTTCAACTTTGTCTTATCTAACATGACGTTATACTATATTACTAGAAAAATGTTTTCCATTTAGTTACATACATTAATAACAAGAAACATAGAGTTCTGTATCATATGTGGGAAGATCTCATTATTCCACCCTAAATCGATCACTGGGTAGAATTCTCTATTGGACAGTTGTCAGTTCGACTTGTTTAACGGGTGCTTGCAAAGGATTAGCAGCTGTTTGCATTATTTCTCGGATGCTTGTGCGACCAATACATTGGACTGGGAATGGATGAATCCAAATAATCTCAAATAAAGACTGGTACAAGTGTTGCTTATAACGCCATAAGACGACAATGTCGTTGGTTCGCCCGACAATTCCACCATATCATTAAAGAAATTCACTTGATCAAAGGGCTCATACGTTGCCGCCTTGGCTGAAACGTTGTTATTGAATGTTGCACTTGAGATGCCTCACAGTCGCATCTTCCGGAACATCTTCTACACCGTAACTTAGGCCTTGGTAACGAACACTAACCCTCATGGTACCCCGACATTTTCGGTTCACATAATTTAATTAAAGCAAGGTATTAAAGACTTACAGGATCTCTGTGTTCATCTTGCTCTTGAAGGACTGTAGTTGTTAGGAGACTTTTGCATGATCGTTGTTGACGAACTAATTCAATGGTCGAGTTCACGTCTTATGGACTTTATACATTCACTTAGGCTGCTCTGAATAGACGAATTCTACTCGTATGAACACTGCTGCTGATCATATACATTCGGTTCCCAACAGCATTCTTAGTATGATTACGCTTGGCTATACCATGGTAATAATTATGCTCTAATCCATAATTTATTATTACAACTTATCTCATTTAGCTTTTGCTGCCAACTTAGCAAGCGTAGCTTACATTCACTAAACTAGGCTTAAACTGACCATTGGCAGGGGCTGCGCGAACGCAAGCCCCCTCAACCACAAATTATGACGTAGGCTCTCCCTCATTGGGGAGACCTTAGAGAGGCACCCCTTCCAAGTGCAATGAAGGTCACCCATCTAGGCCATGGGCCTTCATGATCACCCATTGACCCCGTCCAGGTAAGTATGTTGGGATGTTGGCATAGGCCTTCTATTTGTATGCGCTAATCTTTTTTCGGGCTTCCTCATTGTCGATATGGGACAATACCTTCACGGGTAATTGCTTGTCCTTTAGCATGAAATGCTCCTGGTAGGTGCTCAAGCAAAGTTGCATGCTACAACTTAAAAGTATCAATCAATCCCAACTTGGTCTTCCAGTTTACCCCAGAAATACAAAAACCATCGTATCACTACAAACGCAGAGGACTTCATAAGAATTTCCCATTTCATACATATATTAAAATTTGAATATTTATAAATTTCTAAAACAAAGAGGTATCACTTTTTAACATTAACTTAATGTCCAATAAAGTTCAAAATGTATCCCTAGAAAATTAGAACGGAAATAAGATTATAAAAAAAAAGCTTTTTCCGTAGCATTATAGACCTTCAAGAAATGCCTTGTAGTTTGAATTTTCATATCTATAACGTGATAATTGAGATTAATATTAAAATAAAGTTGACCAATAGCTAAAAGCATTCTTAATTAACGATCAAAAGAAAAACAAGGACTATTTTGAAAAACAACAAAAGGTGATAGATAATCAACCCAGTTATTGCAGGAGTTGTTTATATTCAATCTTCAATTTGGTATTTCCAATACAAATAAATCAGGCGGATGTGAATCTTAGTGACTTAAGAAATCCATTTCCTAATCATAGAAGTTATAATATTTACGTTGCATTGTGTTTTTGGTACATTACTTAGCAATTAGAAATACGGATGAGACACGTGGGAAAGAATCAAGTTCGATCTTTTGGACATCATTACACTAATTAACAGTTTGGTTTAAGAAATAGAATAGATATTCTTATGAATAAAAAAGATGATGAATAAAATAAAATGAATATTATTTTGTTTGGTTCAACGAATGAAATAGATAAATAATTTCTATGCCGGTGTTTAGTTTGAAAATATAAACTTGGAATGACAAAATAATAACTAACAAAAAGACCAAAATATCCTTTATTATTATTATTAAATTCTTTATTATTATAAAATTTATTATTTTTATTAAATATATTTATTTCTATGATTAATAAATTCTCTATTATTATATATTTTTAATTTTATTATTAACAATATTCTTATTATTATTAAATTTATTATTCTTATTAATATTTATTATTATTATTATTATTATTATTATTAATGTTCTACTTATTATTATTCTTATTCTTATTAATTATTTTAATTATTATTATTAAATTCCTTAGTTATATTTATTATTATTATTATAATCAAATTCCTTATTATTATTATTTTTCTTCTTATTATCATGAAATTTATTCTTAATATTATTAAATTTATTATTCTTATTCTTAATTATTATTATTATTAACTTTCTACTAACAACTATTATTATTATATTAATTTTATTATTATTATATTATTTTCTTATTATTATTAATTATATTTATAATTATTTTTAAATTCCTTATTATTATTAATTTTCTTCTTATTATAATTAAATTTACTATTCTTATTAATATTAATAATTATTATCATTAATGTTCCACTTAAAATTTATTATTCTTACTAATATTAATTATTATTATTATTATTATTATTATTATTATTAATGTTTTACTTAATATTGTTCTTATTATTAATAATTTTATTAATTATTAAATTCCTTTATTATTATTATTATTATTAAATTCCTTATTATTATTAATTTTCTACTAACAACTATTATTGTTATTATTATTAATTTTATTTATATTATTATTATTTTCTTGTTAATATTAATTATATTTATTATTATTAAATTATTTATTATTATTAATTTTCTTCTTATTATAATTAAATTTATTATTCTTATTAATTATTATTATTATTAATTTTCTACTTATTATTAATCTTTTTAATTATTATTATATTTAAATTTATTATTATTATTATTTATTATTATTAATTTTCTATTAAAAACTATTATTATTATTATTATTATTATTATTATTATTATTATTAATTTTCTTATTATTATTGAGGGGTATAGGTTGTCCAAAAAAAAGAAAGTTGTGTTTGAGGTTATTCCCACTTACCTGGAATAGGTAAAGAGAGGTGGGGGTTGTCTTTGGCTATTCTTTAATGTAACGAATAGGTAATCTTTAGGAATGTTATTCCTTGGGTCATAAAATAAATCAAACAAGTGATAAAATTACGCAGCGGAAACAACAAACTTCTAACCTTGAAACAACAAATAGAAGCACTCTAACCACAAAAATAGTAGCAAAATTTGTAGAATAAATCAATCAACAAAAACACCAAATTTTAATGTGAGAAAAACCCCCGCAATGTGAGAGAGTAAAAAAAACCCACAGGACGATAAAAGCTTCACTATCACAAAATCAAAGGTAAAAAGTAGTCTAACAAGTCACAGACTCTGGGCACACATACACAACTCTTCCAATGCACAAAGGGATCACTCTCCCAAACTTATCAAAAAGATGAAAAACACAAAGGAAAGTTGAAAAATGTCACCAGAAAAATAGGGTTTGTTCATGAATTTTTCTAAAATCCTGTAGACCTCTGATTAAAAAACTAACTATCCACTTTGAAGAACTATGTGTGAGGAGTCTCTGATTAAAATTTTAGCTCAAACGGACATCGTTTGACCATCTAATCGCTTGCTTGATGAAAACTGCACAATGCTAAAGAAACCACACGAAAAAAACCCAACAAATCTCTCCCTTCTTGACTAGAAGGAAGCCCTCGCTAATCTGGCGATCAAACAACAAGCTTCAAGCTTCTCTATTGGCAGTGCCTTTGTCATCATACCAGCACCATTATCATCCGCGTGGATTTTTTCCAATTCCAACAACTTGGAGTTCTGCACATCTCTTATCCAATGACACCTAACATCTAGAAGTTTAGACCGTGCATGAAAAGTTTAATTCTTACCAAGATGAATGGCACTTTGACTGTCACAAAACAACACATAACGGTCTTGTTGAAAACCAAGCTCATGAAGAAAATTCTTCATCCACAATAACTCCTTGCAAGCTTCAGTTGCTGCAATAAACTCTGCCTCTGTGATAGAAAGAGCAACACATTTCTGTAATCTTGACTGCCATGATATAGGCCCTCCTGCAAATTTGACCAAATAACCTAACGTAGATTTTTAAGAATCAACATCTCCGACCATATCTATATCAGTAAAACCAACTAACACAAATACAGGTTTTTCACCATCAAAGGTAAGACACAAATTAGTTGTACCTCTAAGATATCTCATAATCTATTTTATAACATTCCAATGCTCTTTACCTGGATTAAAAAGAAAACGACTCACTGTACTAACGACATGAGCAATATCCGGTCTAGTGCACACCATGACATACATCAAGCTTCCAACAGCAGAAGCATAAGGAACTCTCTTCATTTCCTGCTTCTCCTCATCAGTGGTAGGATACTGCTTGACACTCAACTTAAAATGAGGAGCAAGAGGACTAGCAACAGGCTTAGCCCCATCCAAGCTAAACCTTTGAAGCACCTTCTTTATGTA
>JAOSBN010000178.1:8319802-8337150 GCA_027563595.1 Erythroxylum suave | reverse complement strand
AAATCAAATCCTACGTAGTTCATCTATAAGTATATTGAATTGATTAATTTTTCTTATCATTTTATCTTAATAATAATAATAATAATTATTAAAATTGTCTAATTTTTGTAAATTAATTAATTTTTATAATTTAAATAAATAAATTAATTTTTATTTAATATTTTTCTTCTTCATTTAAACTTAAAGAAGGTAAAATCGGCTCAGACTGCTTTTAACTGGGTTGATCGAACCACGAGCCATCATCTAGTGGGCCACGAGCCACCATAGTTTGAGGTTGGGTCGGGTCGAGCCAAAGGTAGCCCGGGCTTGGCTCAGCTTTTTTTATTTTATTTTTTGAATACATAGGAAAAGAAAAGAAAAACATATACAATTTAGCTGTAAGCTATACCTCTGCGATACATAGTTTCTTGCCTATCTAAGCATATAAAATCCACCAAGTCCTTCGAAGGTGCTGAAAGAACATGTAATCCTAATCGTATCCGCATAGTTAAAGTAGTTAGCCAATCAGTGTTGTGATTCCTTTCCCGATAGACATGTTAAAGCTTCACCGCCTAATCTAGAGCCAACAGCTCTCGTATGCCCTACACCAAAGTAAATTCCGTAGTCAGTGAATTATCGGAGGATGAAAGGATACTTATGATCTGATTCAACTTATTGACATTCCTAATTAAACTTCAACTTTTATGATAGTTAAAAGCAATCACCTTCTTCCATTATGTTTCAAAATTTTTAATATTGCAATCTTTATTATATATTAATTTTATAATGGAATATTACTCATTAAACTTTTAAACCTAAATTTATTTTCTTACTGTCTTAACTTTTGATTTGATTTTTAACACAATAATTAATTATAGATCACATTTTTGTTTTGGTGAAAAAATGGGGATAAAATAAGAAAAATGGTATAGATAAAAAACACATTATAACTCGAATTGAATTAACAAAAAGAAAAGATCAATGAGAATTGAGCCTAATGCAAATCGGAAATATAAAACTACAATTTTATTAGGCCAATCCATTTTGGGCCTTTATAAGGACTTAACGAGGCTAATCATTATTCAGGCTATGGACATCTTCCTTTGACAATTATCAAACTTGGATTTTTATACCGCAGATTACACTTGTGGTACAACTTATTCGAATATTATGATTTAAATAAGAGTTTATCGCTAATCTCGCTTAATAAAAACTTAATTGTCTCTTTATAGATAAGGAAAGCCATTATCAACACCCAGTTATAATCCTGCTAAGTCGCAAAATCTAGAGAGGTTCGATAGTAGCAGTCGTACCCTTACATAATAGAGAGAATGTTTTCGTCGATAGATTAGGAAAATATACCTAATAATTAATGGTACAATATATATATAATAAAATGCATTGTTATTTGGAAACAGTCTCTCTATTAGTTAAGATAAGACTGCATATTATTGGACCTCTTCATATCCCGCGTCTCGGCAAAATTTTTATTGGGTGTTGTTGTTGTTGCTGTTGTATCCAGGTATCAGTAATGTAAATATTTGATCTTATTTATCTTACATTAATATGAGAGTATTTATTAATTTAGATTTTTATGAGTATAATTTTTATATTAATTTTGAAATTAAAATATTGTATATTTGATGAATAAACTTTAGCCATTAGAAAAAAATAATAAATTTAAGTACTTTTTAAAATCTTATTATTGTTAATGTTAATGTTAAACATTTTATTTAAGCTGGAAAGGTCTTCCTTAGTATTTTGTTTCTATTTTATGTTAGGATAATGATTATCCTAATATTCCAAATTTATTAGGATTCTTCTAATAATAGAAAATTTGTTATGATCTTGAATTTACAAATAGACACTCTAATTCTTTAAGTGTGTTGTAATGTGATTCTAATTTTCATAACAAAGAATTTTTTGTTCATGTTCAATTGTTACTCTTCATATTTTGTTTTTGTTTCTTCTTCACCTTTATTTCATTTTTTACATCTTATTTATTACCATAACTATGAATAGATCAATTCAACCTTTACAAAGTGAATTGTTTAAATGAGGGTAATTTTTTAAATATCACAAGTTGCTAAGTGTCATAAAGAATGGTATTAATTAATGATCTGATGATATCAATAGCAAAATTGATACAGAAAATGTTACCTATGTAAAGAGCTTCTTGATGAAAAGAATGGAAGAGAATAAACCAATGGAGACCTAGCACTAGTCTACAGACAAAGTTTTCGCGTCACTTTTCCAATTGAGTAGATGATGAGTGATCCTCTCCTTCGAATCGTCATTGAAGAGACACATCGCCTATTTTTTAAAAGAATAATCGATTGAGGAGATAAAGAAACAATCTATTTAGCCCTAAATCCGCGAATTGTATTAGTTGAAGAGGAGTTTACCTGTGTTGTGAGTTTGTTGATGTAGAAAAAGTAGGAAAGCAAATCAGGGAAGACCATCGCTTGCCTTCAGCCAGAGGTTGCCTCTCTTTCCCAAATCGCGTAGATGAAGAAGATTCGAGAAAGTGATTGTTAGTTATACCCTAATTGTCAAAACGTTTGTTCTTTCATTGGCTTTACACAATGTTGTTTTGTTTAGCTCAAACACTCAAGTCTTTCAAGTGGTTTCATCCCACGTGGGAGAGCCCCCCTCCAGATGTTCTCTTCTCATATTTTTAGCGAATTTTTTAATTTCTCAAAAAAATATGATACTAAAAAGTTAATTATTAAAATAAAAACAACAACAACAATATCTAGTGAGAGCCCTTTGAAACTTAAGATCTAGAGAGAATCAGTAATACGTAGTCTTACTCTTATCTGATAGAGAGGCTGCTTCCGAATGTTGCTTACTGTAAGAATTTAAAAAAAAAAAAGATTCGAAAGCATTATATTTTATTCATCAAATATTGAGTTATAAAATTTTAAGAAGATTGCAAGTGCAACCATAACAAAGAAAATTTGAGATACTTAGTTACGGCCATTGTTAACCGGGGCTTTAATAGTCGATTTCCCTATTGTTAGATCACCAACTTCCTTGACCTTTCAATACTAGGTAAGTTTCGACCCCATATATGGTCTTACAACTTCGCATAGACTTGTGTTTTTGGTCAAGTATAAAATTTTAAAAATGAAATCAAGAGGCAATGGCCAATTATGTAATTTGACTTCTTACTTTGACAAATCAAATGAAAATTTACGAAGGAGAGTACAGAGAGTAAGCTATAGTGGAGAAAATTCCATGGTTGTTGACCCCTGAATTTGAACACAGAGAGTAAGCTATAGTGGAGAAATTCCATGGTTGTTGACCCCTGAATTTGAACATAATGTAGTGTCAATTGAAGAAAGTCACAATCTATCCTCAATGAATGTTGACCACGCATTCGGTAGTTTACAAGCCCATGGGTTACGCAAAAAGCCTGAGAAGTCCATGGATCAAGTTTTGCAAGCCTAAGTCTCCATTAGAGGTGATCAAAGTGGAAATATAAGCGAAAAACATGGTAATTTGTAACAGAACAACATCTAACGGCTTGAGCTTGTTCACTCTAATGTATCTAACTTAATGAACACCATGTCAGATGATAACAAAGTTACTTTCTGTACTTTATAACTTATTACATGTAATCGATAAGTTATTCGATGCATGTAATAAAGCCCTTCATTGGCATGTCAGACTCAAAATATGCCATACTCCTTGTTATCAAGCAACTTGCTATTATAATATTGCCAAATCTCGCGTTAAACTCAACACTGGACCTTGGTTTTCACACAAAACAGGAGTCCCAATACAGGCATTAGTGAATAAGAACAACTAATATCCTGTAAAGATGACGGCTATAAAGTAAACTTAAACTAAAACATCATAACAATAAAGCTTCCAAAAAGGGTCCCATACCATATTTATTGACAAAACGTACGTCGATTTTATCTGCATGTTGGCCACATTCTTATCCATAGATTCAAGACAACGTTATTAATTGTTATATATGCAAGTTGCTAAAGATGACCTTTCGCAAGTGGGATGGAGGACGGTGAAGTTCACTACAGAGGCTTTTTGCTAATGTGTTTTGCAAGAAAAGCAACCATTCATGTATACCGGGGGACCGGTGACCTAGTGTCGCCCAAGGAAGCATTGCACTAGTGCACGTGTGATCTATAATTATTCTACTTTGCTTTTGGGGGCTATTTGGTATTTATGATGTTGATGATGTTTTTGAATCTTTCGGAGAAACAAGTGAGTGACATTATTTGCAGACCTTATCTACTTCGTCGTTTTGAATAGGGACATGGAGTGGATATGTTTGACTCTCTAAAGTTATGTATGGACTACATTGGGATATACGTTTATATAAATTTAATAAAATACACAAGTTGTTCATTTATTTATTGTGACATATTTTACCTTCTCTTTTATTTATCGAACCGTTAATGAGATATATATTAAAAATCAATAGTACGTTAAATAATTTATGCTTATATGTTCGGTTTCAACTTTTCTGTTTTATTAACTTTAGTTAACTTTAATAACCTTTATTATTAAAAATTTATCAATTTATTAATTAATATATCAATTTTTATAAATTATTAATCTTTTTTCTTAATTAAAATTTAAAATCTTAGGACAAATTATTTCATTTATATTTCAAATTAATTAATTGTATTCAATTTTTATGTCAGTTTTATAATAATGTAATATTGACCGGCTTAAATTTCGATTCAACCTTTTAAACATTGCTTGAATTTTAAAATGTGTTTTGAAACATTAGAATCTTAATTAATGCTCGATTAATATTGATCATTTTATCAATTTATTTTAAGACTCTGATCGATGATATGCTAACGAAATAAAAGAAACAAAAGCAAATTTTTTTTTTTAAAGGGAAGAGGCGGTTTTAGATGTGAGCTGCAAACGGTGTCGTTTCTATTGGTCAAACATTGAATTTGAGACTCGAGAGTTTGATGCACGTACGAAAAAGAGGAAGTCTTGGTCAAACTTATATGCTGTATCTGTATTTGTGTATTTGACCAATCGCATTATATTGCGTGGACAAAGCCAATACCTGAGTCACTATCAGTCACTCCGTCGGCATTATTTTATCAATTAAAAACTTGTGAAGTTACGTCATCTTCGATGAATTCATTGAACTTCGCCTTCCCCTAAAAAATCACGTGGGATTTGACCAAATGTTAACTCTCATCATTCTCTAATGACTTTTAGTTTTTTCTTGGAGTTGGATTAGTAGGCTTTACTTTTACGAATAATCAAAGGAGTTTAGATTAAAACGTGGTGATAATGATATTTAAACATCATTTTCTTTGGTGCGTTGTATGTGTGTATGTACGTGTGTTATTAGCTTTTGTCTTTCTATCACGGTTGAAACATACCAAATCTAATCTTGATAAAATAAATTATTTATTTATTTATTTTTAAAACAGAAGAACCCGTAATCACTACCATTTAGATGTGTATTGGGTAAATTTTGGAACAGAAGAATTCATAACCACTATCCTTAATATGTGTATTGGGTAAATTTTCTAATTGATAGAATAGATAATTCACGTCAACCGGGTATTTCACACTAAGCAAGTCTTATTGCTCAGGCTCGATAGAAAGAGTATAGATAGGGAGATTTAAACACAAGACTTTTTTGCCCTACTCTCCACTCCTCTAATTTGACTATCCCTTAGAGAGCAAATTGTACTTACCTTTTTTTTATTTCTATTTTGTAGGTTGTAAATTTCAATTTTAGTTTATTTTAAAAAAATACAATAAAAATTTATTTTATTATTAAATGCCATGTCGTTATGATTTTCAAATAAGATTTTGTAATCTGATTTAGATTTTTTATGATTTATTATTTAACTAAATCAATTTTTTCGTGAACATAAAAACAAAAATTAAAAAATAAAATTAGAATCAAGCAATAAACAATAATTTCAATTTTTAATATAAAATCTTTAATCACAAATTTTGAGTAGATATTTAATAAATTAAATTTTTGATTTTTTGAAGTGTAAGCTCTCAAGATTTAACACATTTTAATAATTAAAGAGTTACTTTTAACTGCAAAAAAACCATTTTTTAGAAAAATAATTTAAGATTGAGTAATTGGTGAGTACAATTGATTACATATTTTAATTAGTATTTTATACTCCTGCAATCAGCATTTTGCAATATTTAAATCAATTCATCACGTGGATTAGAATTGAATTTGTTGACTAACACAAAAATAAATTGCCTTGTCGTAGCGAGCACGGTTAGGTATCACATAATTGCTTTCTGGTGAACATTTCATCTAGAAACACTGAATGCTCATTGTAGTTTTATTACAAGACAAGAATTTATAGTGTCGTATTAAAGCATCAAGTTCGGACAAAGGAAGGTCCCAGGAACCAGACCTTATACAAATCGTGGACCCTCTATGATTTTCTTGACTATTGCACTACGGGACAAAGTGGATAAAAAAAAAAGTCTCAGGATAGAAAAGTTTCTAACTTAGGATATAGGCAAAGGATGCTTCCTCGCAACATCAGGGGAGCCTCGTGAGAAACCTCCTCCCTCACCCATGGCTCCCTTGTTCTTCCCTTTATATACCGTCTCACTACAATTTCCACTCAACAGCATCAGAATCCTCATCTTTCTCCTCCTTTTTTTCTCTTCTTCTCTCTTTTTGAACTTAAATTTCCACACTATCACTAGCTAAGCTTCAAATGGCTTCCTTGGGTGAATCTTCAACCTTGGAACTTATCAGACAACACTTGTTAACAGACTTCAGTTCCACGGACAGTTTTACGTTCATAAACAACCTGGAACTGAATACCTCTGATTCTAAGCAACCAAAGCCCTCAAAGGGTTCGACTTTAAGCCAACGAAAACCCACCATGACAAACATAGCTATACCTTCTCCCAAAGTTGCGACGGTTAACAACAGAATCGAGACTGCGAACCAAGAGAAGCATTACAGAGGCGTTCGTAGACGACCATGGGGCAAGTACGCTGCGGAGATTCGCGACCCGAACCGAAAAGGCGCTCGGGTTTGGTTGGGGACGTTTGACACCGCCATAGAAGCTGCCAAAGCTTATGATAATGCAGCTTTTAAGCTTCGTGGAAGCAAAGCGATTCTGAATTTCCCTCTGGAAGTTGGGAATTCAAGATCTACTGTTTCGATTTCAATGGAATCTGGGGTTTCAGAGACTGATAGCTGTAAGAAAAGGAAGATTGAAGACACAGAGTGTGTGGAGAGTAAGAAGTTGGTGAAGACAGAGAGTTCCTTCTCGGAAACCGATGTCAAGCAAGTGAAGATGGAGAGTTCGTCGTCGGAAAGTGACGTCAAGGCGGCCACGGAGCCGTTGACGCCGTCGAGTTGGAAAGGGTTTTGGGATTGCGGGGATAAAGGGATATTCAGCATACCGCCGTTATCGCCGTTATCTCCCCATCCAACTATGGGGTATTCACAGCTCATGGTTGTCTGAGATGGGACCCACTAAGATTAGAAGGGATGATCCGACGGCCAAAAAGAGTAGCGATGACGTAGTAAGTAGGAAGTAGACGGCAGTGATGAGTGGTTTTGATGTATATGTATATATATATAATTTAGTAGAACGAGTAGTTGTTGAAGATAAGAGTTTGAAGGAATGGATTGGTTCTTTGATTTGATTAATTAATGGATTGTGCCATTTGCTCCAAAAAAAAAACTTGTTTGAAGAGGAAAATGGTTCTTTTTTTTTCACAAATCACAATTAATCAATTATAATAAAACTAATTCATTAATTTGTTTTTGGTTATAAGAATGAATTCACTATTAAAGTTCATATAAAAATATAAAAAGAATTAACATTTGAATTTATGTTAAACACAATAATAACAACATTAGTGTAAATTCTGCAGACATACAAGATTTGAAGAGTTATAGTAATATATAATCTTCTCTAATTAAATATAACTAATAAAATAATTAATTCTTAAACCTAATTAGAATTGACTTAAATTAATAATTAGTGATTTGTTATATAAATAATGTTTGATTAATCCATGTTTAATATTTATATTGTATATGTTTCTTCTTTATTTTTTAAGTAAAGCTTAAGAGAGGGGAATTTTCTAGAAAATGAAAATAATTTTTTAATTAGGGAGATTTTTAAAGATTTCTTAAATTATGCTCCTATTAATTTAAAAGTCTTTAAAATTGAGTTGTAGATTGAAAAATTATAATTTTCTTTTAATGATTTAAAAGATGATAAATTAAATGAAAATACGTTAACTTTATAAATGTTAATATTTAAATTTTAAATTATTAAGTAGCATTGTCCAATAATATATTATAAGATTGAATTTGACGGTAGTGGATGAGAATATGATGCTCTATTTTAATTACTCTATTTTAATGTTATTAATTTAAATTTTATTCATATATTTGTATAAGACCCTTGTAAATACTAGAATAAAAGTTAATAAAATATAATAAAAATATATAATTGAATTAAAACTCGAAAGTAAAAAGTTGGTACGAACAGAAAAAGTACACCAATGATAAAAATCAGTCCATTTAACATGAATTATGACTTTGAGGGCGGATGGGGTCCCTACAGCCATCAAGTTGCAAGTGTTTCTGTTTTACATATCACAGTAGGATCTGCAGCAGTACAAAAACAATGAACCAAGACTAACCCGTAGGGTAGAAAGTAGGTTTGTAGGAAGACAGGTTGTAAGGAAATAGACAGGTCCAAGCAACTTGCTTATTTCTTCTGTCCCTTTCACATCTCAAAAGAGGATGGTGAGATGGTCGTATAAACAGTTAAAACAGGTGGGATCATTCATATTCCTGACTTTTAACGTACTTGTTCAGGACTCCATTAGGCTACTCCATTGAAAACTTCCAAGGTAAAAGGGATGAAAGTTTCGCGATCTGGAACTTCGTTCACTGACAATGGATCGTGATTATCATATAATTCACACAACTTTCCTCTCTCCATTCCTTTCCTTTTGCTATAATCCAAATAAGAAGCAAATCTAGCGTCTTCTCACGATCGCCGGGGAGAGTGCACCCGAATTATGACCCGATAGTTCGAACAAACTTGAACTGATTTGTTCCGGCTCAATCCGTCTTGGATTCTCTCAACCCGACTCGTGGCCCACTCCTTTCTTTTAGTTCATGCAAACTGTTCAACTAACCAACTTTCCTTCTGCTAGCCAACTCTTCCAACAATTTGGGGCCAGACTATGCAACTGAATAAAATCCCTTGCTAGTCCATATGACATGACCCCGATCCGTCCTAACTCGATTTGACCAAGTCCAATCTAATTTGACCAGACCTAAGATCAAACCCCAATTGGGTGTCGAATTTCGTCATCACGGTCTCGTTTATGAATTCTAAGCATTAGGGTTTTCTTTTCGCCACTTTCCAAATTCGTCTTCTCGTTCGCTTTAAGGCCCTGTTTAGTTAGAGGGTTAATAATAGAACGAGATGAAACATAACACACTTCTATTATTTGGTTGATGGTTTCATAATGGAATGGAACATAATGAGATGGAAGCGGAGGGTTTTATGTTACATTCCATTCCATCCTAAACAGTGAAAATAAGAAAACTTTGATTCGGGAGGTTTAAGATGGAACATCAACTAATAAATGCATACTACCTAATATACGTTTAATAATTTTTCTTAATAACAATTATTTCTTCTAATCCTAACCCTACATTAAAATTGAAGCCACGACCCTGAACCTTATAAAATTTGAAAAAGTTCATATTTATACATAAACTTATTAATTCACAACAAAATAAAAAAATCATTCAGATAGAGAGAGAGAATTTTATAATAATTCTCCTTGGTTTCAACGATTTCTCCACTCTACAACACTGGTGACAATTCAGAGAACTGAAACCGGAGAAAGTTGATCACTGCATATCACCGACAAATCCTTTCCTTTTAGCCTTTGCTATTACTAGTTTTCACTGCTCCAACACAACGTGAAGAATCAGCAAGAGCCAAAAATTCTTCTTTATTTGGCTTATACTTCATCTCATCTTTGTCCTAGCATCTAAAGGTAAGCTTCGATCTTTCTCCATTTGGGTTTTCCTGCTTTGCTTTTGTTTTTTTGATTCATCCTGAATTTTGTATAAGATTTACTTGAATCCAATCGACTATTATGGAATTTGATTGAATCTAGAGAGATTGGTGTGCTTATGATATGGGGATTGGATTCGATTCCCTGATATGGAGTCCTTATTTGTAGATCTGTATTAGGCTTCAATTATGTTTTAATAACCAGCTGTTTTTGTGTGTTTAAATTCTTGAACTTGGATTGTTTTTCCTCGAACTTATTAAAATGGAAAACGTGAGTTGGACCACTGCTCCACTTTATCAAACTTTGGAAGCAAAACATCAGATAGAGTTTGTTTCTCACGAAAATTTAGATTTCGGTTTAGAGCTACTGAGTTCATATATCCCAATTTCTCTATGTAAAAGTGAGTTCTTGCACTATTACTTGACAAATTGAGGAGATAGGGTGTTAAACCTTATTTTGCAGAGTTATCTTCTTCAATTGTGTTTTTGAAAAACAGGTCTGAGTAAGGTAAATGCATGACTACATTTGAAATTTCACCTGACCCTGCCATGACATAAATGCTTTCTTTATGACCATTGGAGGTTCCTACTATGGGTTGAGCTGCTAAACATGTCGATTGTTTAATTTGAAAGGCACATACATATAGGTCAATGTTGTTATATGCTCTTGTATGTGCATTCAACTGATGAGTCTCATCCTGTCCAAATGCACACATGGAGGGCAAAACGACATTATCTAGGAGGACAGGTGGATGTCAGCAAGGGATTGCAAATGTTACAAGTGTTGGAACAATATGGGGAACTCAAGAGATCAGATATTCCAGTTTCAAATATAAAGGATTGGGATAAGAATATTATAGTCGAGTTTGAATAAGAAGCAGCTTTAAAATAGGAGTCTTATTGAGTGGTGATTCTCCCGTGATTTACGTTTATGCTTTTGAATAAACTGAGGACTTTCCTCATTGAATAATCAGCCAAGCATTAGGATTACTTCCAGTTAGGCTCTGGACGGTTTGTATACCCTTGGTGTCTTATAGTTCTACTGCTTGTATTTCCAATTTAGTTGTTTAATCAATTCAGTTCAGTGTTGTTTTGCCATCCTTAAAGGGCACATGGTCTATTCAGTTGTAATAGTAAGAAGATTTCCATTGAATAAAAGTATCATTTAGTAACTGGTTGTTTATTTATATTTAATTACTTGTTGAATTCTACTGGTCTCCATCAAATTGGTATCAGAGCAGGACAAAATTGTGGATTTACAATGGTTCAAACATGTTCAAGTGATTAATCCGATACCTATCCAATCAATGTAGAGGATGAAATCAACGAGGTAAAACCAAGTGTCGAGGAATTGAGACGAATGACGATGGAGTTTATAGCAGAGATTCGAGAGGAAAAGAAACAAGATGGAAAGAAGAAGGGTCTGTCAGAAATGGAAAGACATTCCCGTATGGCAGAGGATGAGGCAGATATCAGAAGGGATTCGGGCATCAAACATAGAAAGATTGATCTCCCTTTATTTAATGGGGAGGATCCTCAAAGTTGGATATTTAAGGCGGAGCAATTTTTTACAATCAATTGAACTACTGAAGCAGAGAAAAAGTTATGGTGGCCTTTATGTGTTTTGAGAAAGAAGCTATTACATGGTTCCAATGGTGCGAATCACGAAAACCGCTTTGTACTTGGCATAAATTGAAGGAATCTTTGCTCATTCGATTTCAGATGAAAACAGTGAAATCAACGTACAGTGCCTTGATAAATCTGAAATATGAGGGTACGGTAAAACAATATGTATCTCAATTTGAATTCTAGTCTGGATTAATTCCCTGATGCAACTGATGAATTATTGATGGAATTTTTTACTAATGGACTTTGTAAGGAATTACAGGCAGATTTCAAAGTCTTTGACATATTCTTTATCTTCGTTGATTGACATAGCTCAAAATTTGGAGGAACGTTTTCAATTATTAAGTGATCCATAAGGAACTGAGGACTGGGTCGGGCGTGATCCACCTAGGTTTGACCCATTTCAGAAATCTTATGCTACAACTGAGACCCGTTTCACTTATGGACAAAAGGAAGGGAATATTTTGGGGAGTGAAACCCCAAAATCACAATTTCCCAACTTTTCCATCATAGTCACGAAAGCAAAAGAACAGAGCATCCACCGCCATGAGATGCTCGACTAATCGAGAGCAGTGCTGCCTCCACTTATAACCCGCTCCGGTGTCTTTCTGAGAAAGAAATTCAATATAGGTGTGAGCATGGCCTCTGTTTTAAGTGTGATGAAAAATTCGGCCTTAAACATGTTTGCAGGAGGAGAAGTTTGATGGTGCTGATTCTTAATAGCAAAGAAGATGACGAGGAGAAAGTGGGAGAAGCTTCAGGGGCAGGCGATCAAATGGAGGAGAAGAGAACAGTGACATTGTGGTGTCTAATATGGAGCTGTCAATGAACTCAATAATTGGGATTGAACAATCGGGTAAGACACTCAAGTTGCAGGGAGTCATACAAAATCAGGGGGTTGTTATTCTTATTGACAATGGAGCATCTCACTGTTTTGTCTCCAAAGAGCTGGTCCAAAAGTTGGGGTTGGAAGTTGATATTGTTAGGAAGTTTGGGGTAGAGGTTGGTGATGGGTATCGTGTTCGTGGGGAAAGAATATGCCGACGAGTATTTTTCCAAAATTGGTGGTCAATGAAGATTTCTACCTGTTTGACCTTGGTAGTGCTGATGTTGTTCTTGGAGTGAGTTGGTTAGAAAAATTGGGTGACTTTTCTGCTAATTACAAGAAGTTAACGATGACAATCAATTCGGGTAACAAGAAAATAGCGTTGAAGGGTGATCTATCGTCGAGCAAAACTATTGTTTCCTTGAAGGCTACAATAAAAAACCTGCAGAAGGGAGATTTCGGGTTTTCTGTGGAGTTTTTTATGTTACGATTGGCTGATGACAATAAGAAAATAGAACCTGTTTCTTGTTTGGGTAATGATTTCTTAAGTATTGAAAGGAAGGCAGAATTGATTCAGCCATTGCTTGGGGAGATTGTGGAATTGTAGGCCAGATATGATTTAGTTTTCGATTAGCCTTTGGGGTTACCCATTTCCAGAGGCCAGGATCATGTCATTATACTTTGTGAGGGAGCAGCACCACCAAATATCAGACCATACAGACTTTCTGGCACCACTCTAAAAAGGAGTACAGCCTATCATCTTCAAACTGATGGGCAATCTGAAGTGGTTAAAGTGGTTAATAGGTGGTTGGAAACTTATTTACGTTGTTTTGTGGGAGACAAGTTGAAAGTCTGGCCCAAATGGATTCCTTGGGCTAAATATTGGTATAATTCTAAATTTCACAACTCCATTGGAATGTCTCCATTCAGTGCTCATTATGAGCAGATCCCACTCCACTTCTAAAATTTTCACATAGAGGCTCCATTGTAGAAGAGGTAAATACCCAATTAATAGAGGGAATTTTGATTTTACAAGATTTGAAGACATAATTGGTGGGTGCTCAATCTAGGATGAAACAGTGGGCAGGTAAAGGGTGTCGGGAAGTGGAGTTCAAAATTGGTGACTTGGTTTTCTTAAAGATACAACCTTATCGATTTAAGTCCTTGGCTAGATAGCCCAATGAAAAGCTCAGCCTTAGGTATTATGGCCCCTTTCCCATTAAGAAAAAAATTAAGGTTGTTGCTAGTAAATTACTTCTTCCTCCTGAAGCTCATCTTGTCCAAATGCACACATAGAGGACAAAACGGTATTTTCTAGGAGGACATTTGAACACTAGCAAGGGATTGCAAATGTTACAGGTGTTGGAACAATATGGGGAACTCAATGGATCAGATATTCCATTTTCAAATATAAAGGATTGGGATAAGAAGATTACAGTTGAGTTTGAATGAGAAGTTGCCTTAAAATAGGAGTCTTGTTGAGTGGTGATTCTCTCGTAATTTATGTTTCTGCTTTTGAATAAATTGAGGATTTTCCTCCTTGAATATTCAGCCAAGCATTAGGATTATTTCCAGTTAGGCTTTGGATTTTATACCCTTGGTGTCTTATGGTGTCTTATAGTTTTGCTGCTTGTATTTCCAATTTAATTGTTTAATCAATTCAATTCAATGATGTTTTTCCATCCTCAAAGGCCACTTGGTTTATTCAGTTGTAATAGCAAGACGATTTCCATTGAATAAAAGTATCATTTAGTAACTAGTTGCTTATATATATTCAATTACTTGTTGAATTTTGCCGGTCTCCATCATCAACATAATGTAATACAATGATCCACTCATTTTACCATATCTCACTCATTTTATATGTTGTATTGTCTGAATTTGGGGAGTATTGATGAGTCTCATCCTGTCTAAGTGTACACACAGGGGGCAAAATGGTATTTTCTAAGAGGACAATTGGACGCGAGCAAGGGATTGCAAATGTTACAGGTGTTGGAACAATATGGGGAACTCAATGGATCAGATATTCCAGTTTCAAATATGAATGACTGGGATAAGAGGATTACAATTGAAATTGAATGAGAAGCTGCTTTAAAATAGGAGTCTTGTTGAGTGGTGATTCTCCCGTGATTTACATTTATGCTTTTGAATAAATTGAAAACTTTCCTCGTTGAATATTCAGCCAAGCATTAGGATTTTTTCCAGTTAGGCTTTGAAGGGTTTGTATAACCTTGGTGTCTTATAGTTCTATTTCTTGTATTTCCAATTTAGTTGTTTAATCAATTCAGTTCAGTGTTGTTTTTCCATCCTCAAAGGTCACTTGGTTTATTCAGTTGTAATAGCAAGACGATTTCCATTGAATAAAAGTATCATTTAGTAACTGGTTGCTTATTTATATTCAATTAATTGTTGAATTCTGCTGGTCTCCATCATCAATACAATGTAATACAATGATCCACTCATTTTACCATATCTCACTCATTTTATATGTTGCGTTGTCTGAATTTAGGGCGTTTTTCAATGGTCACTGTCTTCTTTGCTTTTGTTTTCCTATTACTTTGCTTGACATTTTAGTGGGGAAATGATTCAGATGAAGCTTCCTTTACGTTGCTTCTTGTTGCTTTTATAACACCATATATAAATGGACATATCTATGTCATATTTGTTATATTTTGATTTTCACAATCTAAAAACTACTCTTAATTTTATTCTTTTGACATGAACAGTAAAGGTAATTGAATGAATAATCAAAAACAAAAATTGATTCGTATACAACAATTGACACTTATTAATGTTGCTTGTCTTGTGATCTATAAGTGGGTGTTACGTAAGAGACGTGCAAAAGACAAACTTTAAATGCTTCCACCATCAGGGAGATCGCACTCAAGGGAGAGTATCATGCGAAGAATTATAATTCATTCAAATAGGAGAAATATAATTAGAATGCAGGGTAAACCATTTGTCAAATTATGTGATTTATTAGCTAAAAAAGGTGTGCTTCGACCCACTGTAAATGCAATTGTTGAAGAATAAGTCGCGAAGTTTCTATACATTTTAGGGCATAACATTACCAATCGAGATATTGAGTCCTTTTGGAGTAGATTTGGGGAAACTGTAAGCCGTCATTTTCATAGCATTTTGAA
Organism: Erythroxylum suave; assembly: GCA_027563595.1. Lineage (NCBI taxonomy): Eukaryota > Viridiplantae > Streptophyta > Magnoliopsida > Malpighiales > Erythroxylaceae > Erythroxylum > Erythroxylum suave. The sequence continues at coordinate 8,321,509 of JAOSBN010000178.1, read as the reverse complement.
AGCAGTTAGACAACTAGAAGATATGTTCCTAAGACAACCAGACGTATTAGAAACCCGATCGGAAATATTGAACGATAGTAGTTTCTATCCATTTTTTAAGGTGATTTTCTTTTCTTAAGTGGGTATAATTATATTAACCACACATAATATTTGAGAATAATATACTTCAATGTCAAGATTGCGTTGGTGCAATTGATTATACACATATCCGTATGAAATTACTTGCTCGAGATACTCCTAGATTTCATGGGAGAAAGGATTATCCAACACAAAATTTGTTATGTGCTTGTTCTTTTGATATGAAGTTCACGTATGTATTGGTTGGGTGAGAAGGAACATCATCCAATTCATGGATTATAAAAAGTGCACTAACAAGACAATTCTCACTTAGAATTTCCCAAAGCAAAAATAGTTCTTAATTCTTATTAACTAATAAATATCATAAAATACATTTTGACATAGTTTTCTTCATGGTAGGAAAATACTATCTTGTTGATTCATGCTGAGAAGTGGACTTATTACATCATACAGAGGAGAACGATATCACTTTAAAAAATATTAAGATATTTTTGAATATTTTCTGGATGAATTTATTCGGAAACCATATAATTGAGAGAACTAAATAAAACTGAATTTTTGTTTATGATATTTTATAATATTTTCAATGAAGACAAATAATGACGTGCATATTTTACTGTTGCATATTTTTAGTGTTACCCTTTGTTTCGTATAAAACTCTCAATCACAGCTGTGACTTATATAAGTGAGTGTGACTAAGTCGCTGACTGTGAATCTGTAGGATTAGGGAGTGTTTTGTAGAGTTCGTTTATATTGAATTCTGTGCTTCCAGCGACTAGCATTGTCGACTGCTGCAAACATGTGCAAGAAACTCCCTTCAGATGCTGCTGATTTTGTCATGGAGGCTGCTCCTTTATTGACAAATCTTCTTCAGTATCATGATTCAAAAGTAAGATTTTATTTTGTGAGTAAACAACCTTCGTTTTTGGTAGTTGTTTTTCCTGTAGTTGATGTTTTCTATCGTTGCAGGTATTGGAGGGATCCGTAAGGAGGATGAAAGAAATGAATATAAGTTTAGCCAATTTAACAAAAAGGTAATGGTTGCCATCTGTCTTTCAAAAATTCCACCATTTACTTTTCTTCATCGTGATGCTAGTAACAAAAAATTTAAGAGAAAAGAAGGAAGTGCAGCAAACCAGCCGATAAAAGCCATGGCAGTTGCAGTTTCGAATTGTGCACAATGGTTCGGGAAAAATCACCTAGATCATTGTCAATTAGGACCGTGATGCCCGCAGAAGCACAAGCTACAGCAAATATGAGAGTGGGAATGATCTGTCATAAGTGACAATTACACTTCTTGTTAAAGAGTACTTTCACACTACAATTACGAAGTTACAACTAAAAAGTTGGTACCGTTGTTGGTGATGGTCATATCAAATGAAGCTCTAACTCAAGGACTCCAATATAGGAAGAAAAGAATATCAAGATACTTTTATAGCATTTTTTCTTATTGGAGGTGTAAAGCCTTTGGTAAGTTTAGAATTCGATGGACAGAATAGTGATATGGTACCCAAAAGGATCACAGAAAATTATCCTTCTATTAAACCTATGATAACATGGAAAATTTAACGAGACTAACATTAAAGGCATCTTAAGATATGCTTTGAAGGTCCATCCATGTGAAGATGC
>JAOSBN010000178.1:8283682-8319702 GCA_027563595.1 Erythroxylum suave | reverse complement strand
AAAGCAAAAGAATGATAAAATCATCACCAGAGAAATTTTGCACAAATACACAATGATCTGAAGCAGTCTTATGGTAATCGTGCTCCCCCATAACTGATTCAAATTTCTTATACCACTGTCTAGGAGCCTATTTTAACTCATAAATACTTTTCTTAAGTGTGCACATATAATCTTCCTTTCCTTTAGCAATAAAACCCTCTATTTGCTCCATGTAGATTTCTTTATCCAAGTCACCATGAAGGAAAGCTATCTTCACATCCATTTGTCCAATCTCCAAATTAAGAGAAACTGCTAAACCAAGCACTGCTAAACCAAGCACTGCTCGAATGGAGGACATCTTCACAACAAGAGAGAAAATCTCCTCAATATCAACACCTTTTCTCTAACCGAATCCTTTCACAACTAACCTTGCTTTATAACTAAGCTGAGAATTATGTTCTTCATTCTTCATCCTGAACACCCACTTATTCTTCAAAGCTTTCGTACCCTCAGACACTGTTACCAACTTATAGGTATCATTATCATGCAAGGACTTCATCTCCTCTCGCATGACTTTAATCCATTGAGCTTTATGTTCATCTTCCATAGCCTCTTCAAAACATTTAGGTTCTCCCCCATTTGACAACAAGACATATTCATTTGGGGAATACCTCGAAGAAGGTCTCCTATCTCTTGTAGACCTTCTAAGTGCATGTGTAGGAATTTCCAATGCTGGTTCACCATGAGCATCATCAGCAACTCCATCATCTACTATTTCATCATCACATGTACCTATATCATGTTAATCACCTTGAGCTTCAACTCTATCGTCTTCCACTCTAGCAGTAGAAGGAACAATATCCAAATTAGAGAAACCATCACCGGACTAAACCACTGGTTTTTCTTCATTGTCAACATCTTTTAATGTTTGATCTTCAATAAATACAACATCTTTACTTTGGATTATCTTCTTTCCAATAGGATCATAAAGCTTGTAGCCAAATTCATCCACGCCATAGCCAACAAAGATACACTGCCTTGTTTTCACATCAAGCTTAGATCTCTCATCTTTTGGAACGTGAACAATGGCTTTGCACCCAAAACCCTCAAGTGATCATAAGAAACATCTTTACTTGACCACAGTTTTTCTGACACTTCAAACTGTAAAGGGACACATGGTGATCTATTCAAGACATAAATAGTTGTGCTCAAAGTTTCACCCCAAAAGGATTTTGGTAATCCAGCCTGTGATAGCAAGCACCTTATTCTTTCAACCAAGGTCTTGTTCATCCTTTCAGCCAAACCATTCAACTGAGGAGTCTTTGGAGGAATTTTCTGATGTTTGATTCCATGCTCTTTACAATAAGCATCAAATGGCCCTAGATACTCACCACCATTGTCGGTGCAAATACATTTTAGCTTCTTCCCAGTTTCTCTTTCAAATGAAGCTTGAAATTGCTTAAACATATCTAAAACTTGGTCTTTGGTCTTCAATGTGTAAACCCACATCTTTCTATAATGATCATCAATAAAAGTTACAAAATAAATAGACCCACTAAGTGTTCTAGTCTTCATAAGACCACACACATCAGAATGCACTAAATCAAGTATCTCTAGCTTTCTTGAAGGTGGGTGACTCTTGAAAGAAACTCTGTTTTGTTTCCCAGCAAGACAGTGAGTACACTTCTGCAAGTGTCTAGCCTTAAAACCAGACAAAACATTTTTCTTGCCTAACACAGTCATCCCTTTCTCACTTATATGACACAACCTCTTATGCCATAACTTGGTTCCACCAACAGACTCAATTGCATTAGCAACATCTTTAGTAACCTTAGCTTGAGTCAAGAAAAGTGTAGAGTATTTAGTTCCTCTAGCCACAACCATGGAACCCTTGGTAAGTTTCCAACAATCATAAGAAAACAAACTATCATAGTTTTCGTCACACAACTTACGAACAGAGAGCAAATTCAATCGAATACCTGGAAAAATTCTAACAGGGATGAGAATTAATTTTGAACCATTGGAGGTCTCCAAGCAAACTTGTCCTGTGTCGGTTCATAAGCACACTTGGCTATGCCTTTATGAGCCATTCTCACATCACCAAAATTACCAAGAGTGTAATAAATCCCTCCTGGATGTAACATGAACGGAAGCACCACTATCAACTACCTAACTGGTAGCATTGTCAACAAAGTTCACAAAATCATAGTCTACAACAATAAGGAAATCATCAGGAGTAGCATTAACCCTGTCTTCATCATTACTATCATCTTTCATTTTGTTCTTTCCTTTATTATCCTTGCTATTCTCCTTTTCCAGCTTCCATCAAAATTTCTTTATATGTCCTTTTTTACCACAATGGTTACACTTAAAATTTGCTTCTACTCTGTTCTCTATTTTTAGGACCCTGGCTCTTGCTTCTCCCCCTAGAATCAGAAACCAAAACATCTAAATTTGAAGATGATGTGTCCTGTGACTTTCTCCGCATCTCTTCATTCAAAACACTACTCTTGGCAAGATCTATAGAGATCACACCATCAGGAGCAGAATTAGACAATGATGTTCTCAGAACTTCCCATGATTCTGGTAAAGAGTTAAGAAGTAACAACCAAATCTAATACCCATACCAGACAACTGATTCATAATTCATTGAAAATTATTCAAGTGATCCGTCATTGGTGTTCCATCAACATACTTCAAGGCTAATAACTGCTTTATCAAAAACATTAAATTATTCCCAATTTTTCAAGCATACAACTCCTCAAGCTTCGACCATAGAGTTCGACCATGTGTCTCCCCAATAATATGGTTCAACACATTATCACCTACCCACTGCCTAATATATCCGTAAACTTGTCTGTGCATCAAATTCCATTCATCATCAATTTTGTCATTAGGCTTCTCGGTAGCAAATACTGGTTGATGAAAATTTTTAACATAAAGCAGATCTTCCATTTTGGCCTTCCAGACATTATAATTAGGACCATTCAAAGTTACCATTTTACTGGTTTTAGCTTCCATTTTTCACCACAGGAAATTTCACAAACTAGTTCTGATACCATTCTGATAAAATTACACAGTGGAAACAACGAACTTCCAACCTAGGAATAACAAACGAAAGCACTCCAACCACAAAAGCAGCAGCAAAATAGTAGTAAAATTTGTAGAATTAATCAATTAACAAGAACGCCAAATTTTTGACGTGGGAAAACCTCCCTCATTGTGAGAGAGTAAAAAAAAAACCCCACGGACGGTAAAAACTTAACTATCACAAAATCAAAGGTACAAAGTAGTCTCACAAGTCACAAGCTCTAGGAACACATATACAACTCTTCCAATGCTCAAGGGATCACTCACAAAGACCCAAACTCATCAAAAAGATGAAAAACACAAAGGAAAGTAGAAAAATGTCACCAAAAAAATAGAGCCTATTCACGGATTTTTCTAAAATTATGTAAACCTCTGATTGAAAAACTGACCGTCACTTTGAAGAACTATATGTGAGGAGTCTCTGGTTAAAATTTTTGCTCAAATAAACATCGTTTGACCATCCGATCGCTCGCTTGATGAAAACTGCACAGTGCTGAAAAAGCTACACAAAAAAAACGCCTCACACCTCTTCTCTTTCAAAATAGCCGCACACCTCTTTCAGCAACAATTGGGGTAATTAGATACCTACATGATGTGTCTAATGACACACTAAAAATTGGGCTTGGGCCTTATAGTTAGGAGAGAACCAACCCAACAACAGGGGAATAAGTAATAGGTAGGAATAGAAGGGTAATAGAATTTCTATTACCCTCAACCGAATAACCCATAAGGGATTCGTTAGGAGGATGAAAGAAATCAATATAAGTTTAGCCAATTCAACAAAAAGGTAACGGTTGCCATTTGGCTTTCAAAAATTCCACTATTCACTTTTCTTCATTGTGACGCTAGCGACCAAAAATTTAGGAGAAAAGAAGAAAGTGCAACAAACCAGCTGATAAAAGTCACGGCAGTTGCAGTTTCAAATTGTGCACAATGGTTCGGGGAACAGTCACCTAGATCATTGTCAATTAGGACCGTGATGCTCGCAGAAGCACAAGCTGCAGCAAATGTGAGAGTGGAAATGATCTGCAAAGGGGAGAATGACATGATTGAGCTATTTTATTTGGAAAGAAGTGTCCTGTGTCCAAAGCATAAAAGGAACAACAAATTACAACAGGCATCATAAGTGACAATATACATCCTCACACTTGTTATACTTTGTTAAAGTGTACTTTCATACTACAATTACAAAGTTACAATTAAAAAGTTGGTACTATTGTTGGTATCGGTGATATCAAATGAAGCTCTAACTCAAGGACTCAACTATACGAAGAAAAAAATATCAAGATACTTTTACAACATTTTTGTTATTGGAAGTGCAAAGCCTCTAGTGAGTTTAAAATTCGATGGACAGAAGCGGTAATCAACAAGATTGAAAGGTTCCCTAACAAAAAAGTACTTGAGGAAATATTCCATTTTAACTTTCAGGCGTCCATCTCCACGTAACTATATCATAAAGTGCTACAAGATACAAGATGCTTGTGCAGAATAGTGATATGATAGCCAAAAGGACCGCAGAAAATTATCCTTCTATTAAACCTATGATAACATGGAAAATTTAACGAGACTAATATTAATGGCATCTTAAGATATGCTTTGAAGGTCGATGTGAAGATGCTACCGAATGGCCATTCTGTATCAAGATTATAAATTTGTAGTTCACATATGTACCAAAGATATAGTAGAGAAAGTCAAATGATTTCCTATAGATCAAGTAATGAAGTTCAAACACAACACTAAACCAAGAATAGTTTATAGCACAAGATACGGTCATAGTCGACTTACCCCATCCCCAACAGCAAACATACTCACAACTCGGTTATTTTGCAGGGAGCGCATCACTAAAATGGCATAAATGTCCTGAATGACCAACGAGATACTCCACAGACACTGCAACTCAGTAGCTGCCACGAGGTAGTTGTTTGGAAAATATCAAACAGTTGCAAATTGGTGTGAGAACTGGATTAAATAAAGACTTGCAAATCCACTTTTCCTATTTTAATTTTGTTACATACTTGATTAAATAAACACCTGCAAACCCAGTTTTCTTATTTTAATTATTACATACTCACATTAATCAGTAATATGGAAAACATCAAATCACCTCAGTTTTGAATAGGTAATAACCACAAAGATCGTTTAAAAGGGCATAAAATGTAAAGGCCACTCGAAATAAATCTTACACAACCCGTTTAGCATAACTCAAATCCTTAACTATGTAACTAAACAATGTTAAACAAACTTTAAATGAGTACCAGAGCAACAGGCGTCTATGTATTAGATTTCTATTGCTTAGTTAATAGCCATAAAGGGTGTTTCACATTTCTTCCATCACCAACAATTGATATGTCTTCTTCCAAAAAAATCGTGGTAAAGGAGAAGAGATCGACTGCAACAACTTATTCTTCTTTTTGATTCAGGGAACCCATAATGGAAAAATAAATACCCTATCCCTAACCCCTCAAATAATCCACCAAAGATTTGGACACTAGTCACCTCTACAGTTAAATAGTTCTAGGATAATTCCAACAATTACATTTTTTTCCAATTCTGGCTGTAGATGCTTTAGTGACTCATACTATATTTCTAAGGAATCAATAATATGTGCAAGAGTTTAGACAAGTGATTACAAGTGTAAATTATTGTACATCTGTAACAAAATTGCAATCAAGGAAGTCAACATAAATGCCTCCTCACCCTACTAGACACATTTGTATTTTAACTCAGCGGTAGAGTAATGCCAACTGCCAGCTTTCCTAATTCAGGCATCAAGCTAATTGACAAAAATAAATAATCCACTTGAAGAAATCTTGTCTTCTCATCCAAACTCGTTCACTAGACTATCAAGTCAAGGCACAAACTTTCAAAGCATTAATGGGTTTATTTTTATTTTCTTTCGTTAAAAAGGAAACCACCAAAACTGCCAAATATAACTCATGGAGCTGTTCTGAGCATTTACTAGAAGGCAGTGACCGAAGGGAAGTCACCAGTGGTGGTGATGACCCCAAGTGATGCAAGAGAGCAAAGAAACTCGCAAAACTGCAAGGCTAGACCACCTTTCGTGCCAGGCATGCCTTGGATGTATTTCATGCTCAGTCCTGCGAGCTGGTGGTCATTATTGTTGTTGATTCCACCGTCTGTGGTCGGAGGATCTTCAATTGGGTGAATCGACGCATGGCTCACACTCATCTCTCCACCCTCTCCCTCAGAATGCTAACCACACACTTTTCAGTTCATCTCTTTCCCCATCTTTTCACCATTTATCTACTCTGTGTACCGAATCATCAGCTAGCTTATCACTTTGCACTCTATATTGCAGAAAAATAAAATAAAACAGGAACTTTCATAAACTTGCTCGGGCTTTGTAAGTAATCTTGTAGAAGGGGATTTTAAACTTAGTTTTTGAAACTGCTACTTTACTATTTACATGTATAGACTACCAACCAACACAATAACTGCATGAACTCGATGATCAAATCTTCGTATTCAAAAGTGTAACTGCAAATAAATGAACATATTAAATCTACTTCATTATTAAATCTTCTTCAAAATTTAAAATTCCCAGACAAAAGGGAATGAAGGGAATGCACCTACATAGATCAAATAGCTTTCTCGTCTAGCCGAATTTTTCTCGCCAACCAAAGAGAACCCAAAAAGAAACTAGTCGATTAAACACACAGACTTAACATTAATCATTGTGAAGTCTGCAATTTTCGAAGAAGATAAATGCAAAGAGGATAGGAGAAGAGGAAAGTGTCAACAAAAGTTGCAGAGTGGCCAACAGAAATGAGTTGTAGTGTTGAACAAAAACTGGATTTGCTTATTATTAATTTATTAATTTGTTTTTATTTTTAAATTCATTAAAAATATATTTAATTAAGTTTTTTAATTTTTAATTTTAATTTTCATAAACTATGAAAATATGGTTTTTATTTTCTGTTTCTATTTTTCTAATATAATTTTCTATAAATGAAGTAGATTATTTAATTATTTAGTATTAATTATTAATCAGAATTATAAATAATTTAATATTAATTATTAATAAGAACTATGAATATTTAATTTAATACTTTAATTCAATTTTATAATTAATTTAAACATTAAATAAATTATAAATTTTAACTATTACATTTTAAATTTCTTTTGAATAATTCATAAAATATATATTTAAATTTGATAAATTAGTCATTAAAAATTTTAAAAATAAATTTAGTTTAATTGATGTTAAATACATGATACGTTATCGTTATGCTAACAATTCTAGTAATTTGAGAAAATATGCATTGAATATTACAAAAATTGTTTGAAATTATAATAATTTGAGTTAAATAAATAAATAACTACTTTTTACTTTTAGTGTCAACGACTTTAATAATTTGAGATAATGTAAGCCAAATCTTTAAAAAATTGTTTAAAATTCCAATAATTTGAGTTAAATAAAAAAGACTTTTGTTTAATGGGAGATGGAAAAAACATTTTTAAAAAATAAAATCTTCAATTATTGAAATGTAAATTAACTAGGTAGTTAGTTTTTGGCAGCTCAGAGCCTGTTTTCTTTGTAAACTTTGTGGGTTTTTGTGATAATTTATTGGGTCTTGAAAAAGATTAGATATTTGCAATGAAAACACAAAAAGATTCAACCTTTCACCCTTTTAAAAGGCAGGGTTGGATGCACCCTAATGTAAACTTTTCCTCTTTGTTAGATGCACTTTAGATGTTAGGATTTCATTTTTTTAGCTTTCATCGAACAATTAAAAGTTTTAAGTTATTTTGTGTTTGTAGTTTTCAATATTTTTTTTGTTTGTTTTTAACTATCTAGCACTACATTTTGGTATTTTGAAGAAACCTAGTTGTTACTATTGGTTCAAATTTTGGAACATCAAATTTTGATTTGCTTCTGGATGTGTGAACTTGTGATTTTCACAGTTGTTTAGTGTGGTGCATATTTTTGGGATTTAAGGTTAATCTTTGTTTCCTTTCTCGAGTAATATTATATTTATTTAGGGACCTCTTGGATTGGTCTGTTATAGCTTGTGTTAGGCATTAAGGTAGGAGTTGTAACTTTGACTTCTGATGATAGAACAAGGGTTAGTCTTTCAGTGAGTTTCAAGTCAAGGAGAAGACAAGATGTTGACAGATTATAGATAGATTCTTGGAACATTGGGATCTTTACAGGAAAGTCTTTAAAATTAGTGGAGATTTTAGACAAATATAAGATTCATATAGCGTGCATCTGGGGGACAAAGTAGATTAAGGCTAAAGTAAAAGATTTTATGATTTAAACTTTGGTATTCAGGGTTCGAAATGATATAATGAGGTAGGTATCTTTGTTGTCAAGGAACTCATACATCATATTGTGGGGGCAAAGAGGATTAATGATATGTTTATGTCCTTAAAGAATATAGTAAAAGGCTTTCCTTTTAATGTAGTGTGTGCTTATGCACCTCAAATAGGGTTAGACAAACAATTTAAATGTCAATTTTGGGAAGAGGTATATGAAGTGATTCAGCAAATCCCCCTTAACAAGAGAGTTATTCTAGGAGGAGACTTTAATTGTCATAAAAGGGTAATTTTAGACAGATATTCATGGACTCATGACTATTTTAGTGTCGGTGATAGGAATGATAGTGAGACTACTTTATTGGATCTCGTGGCAGCATTTGTGTTGGTGATAGGAAACTTTAAGAAAATAATCACGAAAACTTAAATTGACTACTTCCTCGTAAGGTAAAGCGATTGACCTAGTTGTAAGGATTATTAGTTATTGACTTTATAATTAAGGGTTGGAGAAAAAAGAGAAGTCCTAGGAGATATACCAAATTCAGATGACGGAACCTAAAAGGAGATATGGTGGAACAACTTAGGGAAAAAGTAATATATGGAGAATAATGAAAATTACAAGGTGATGTTAACCAGATGTGGGAGAGAGTAGCAACTGTTTTAAGGAATACAGTTAAAGAGATATTGGGTGTTTTTAAAGAGCCTAAGGGTAGTAAGATGAAGTCTTAGTGGTGAAATAGGGATGTATAAGAAAAGATTAAGGTCAAGAAGGATTCTGGTAAAGATCTATTGGTTAGCATCACAGAGGAGAGAGAGTAGGGCGAGTGCTAGAGTAAAAGTAGTAGAGGTAGATTTAGTCTTTGTAAAGGAATTTATATTTTAAATAGACTAGTTAACTTTGATTATAAGTTAAGAGTTGACAAACAGATTATTGTTTAAAAGGGACTTATAATGAAACCACTCACCTATAATAGAAAACAATAATATTCTCAATGAATGAAAATTTACCGAAGATCCTTACCTTTTGTAGAAATCCTAGTTTTAATACCAAATATAGCAAAACATATATCGCCAATTATTTCCTCATATGGAAGCTGTCTCTGTCACAATAGATGATAGGGTTATCTTTGACAAGCCTATTTATTACCTTCTTTGTTCATGTAACAAGATTTTATCTATCCACATATGATGGCAGCCATCATGTGATGATCTTATTAATACTTTTTTAATCTTTGCTGTCAATTTCTTTGTGCCTAATTTTCCTTTTTATTCCTTGTTTTATATTATGTACATCATCGTTTCCCCCTTCTTTTATTGTTCTTCCTTTATCTTTTGCACAGTTTATTAGAACTTGAAGTTTTTCACTAAAGAACCAAAATGAGGAAAATAGTCTTTATCTGAAAAAAGAACTTGCTAATTCCATATGATGACATATTATTTGTAAAAAAAGTAGGCAACAACAATCTTTAATTGGCACGAGTTTTGGTCATAATAATTTGTTTTCTAATTTGATGATATTTTTCATGATTTTAATTCTTTCCCTATAAACAAATCTCTATGGTCCTCTCAGTTAAATTCCACTTTACCTTTATTTGACGATACTCTTAAAGTTCATAACAACTAGTTTTCTCCTAACATGCTTTTGGAGTTATTGGCACGTAAGGATGGTCATATTTGTTAGGAAATACCAAGAAAAATTCCCTCTTTATATGATTAAGATGTGCAATAAGAAATTAAGAAGAGTAAGTGAAGAACAAATAATACCAAGATTTTTAACGTGAAAAACCCTCTCAGTGTGAAAGGGTAAAACCACAAGACCTAAGGTCCAAATATATGCTTCTACTATAAAAGTAGGAATATAATGATTTCCTTGAGCAAGTGTTTCTGTCAATCTTACTCAATTAGGATGGTTTACAATAAAACTCTCTCTAAGTTGGTGGAACACTCTTTTTTACAAGTTTGAGAAATAAGATGTTTTCAAACTTCTTCACTTCAAGTGGCTCTCTCTCTTACTTTGTTGAAGTGGATCTCTCATTTGTTGTTATGGGGTGTGAAGTCCCTCTTAGAATTCCTTTATTTATAGATAGCAAAATGAAGACACTAGAAGGCGGTATAATTATCCAACTTCCAACTATTCTAATTAATTGTTGGTCTCCTAACTACTTTATAGTTAATTACAAAAAATTCTAGAATAAGAGAGAGATTATCCTTATTGATATTTGTGGTGTCCTACTAGCTTTTAAGGGAGTCCAACAAATCTCTCCCTTCTCGACTTAATTGGGGGTGCCACCATATCGACTCTTTGGCAACAATTGCCAATTTCTTAATTGGTATACCTTTGTCATCATATCTAGACAATTATCATCAATGTGAACCTTTTCAAGTTTTAGAAACTTCTCTCCTACTATATTTTGTATCCAATGATAATGGAAATCAATATTTTTTGAGCTATAGTAACGTTGAGTTCTTGGCTAGGTGTATTACACTTTGATTATTGTACCATAAAAGTCTTGCTATTGGCCCAATTCAAGCAACATATTTTTCATCCACAACATCTCCTTACATGCTTAATTGTTGCAAAGTATTCAACTTCACTGGTATATATTGCAATACATTTCTAGAGCTTATATTACCATGAAATAGCTCGCCCTGCAAAGGTAATCAAGTATCATGAGGTTGATTTTCTAAAATCAATATCTCCAGCTAAGTCTATATATATGTATTCACTTAACATTGGTATGTCTGAACCAAAACATAAGAGCCTTTTAAATGTACCTTAGAGATACCAAAGTATTCATTTAACAGTGACCCAACGTTCTTTTCCTATATTGGATAAGAAACGACTCACCAAACTATAACATAGGCAATATTGGGCCTTGTGCAAACTATGTCATATATGAGGTTGCAAACTACAAATGAACTAGGCACTTTATTCATTTCTTCATTTTCTTTTTCAATTATTGGAATCTACTTTTTACTTGATTTAAAATGTGCAGTGAGTGGTACATTAACTAGATTGGCTTTATTCAAATCGAATCTTTCAAGGGCTTTTTCAATGTATCACTCTTGGGATAGCCAAAGTTGTTAGGCGGCACCAACATAGGTATTGTAAAAAAAAAGCTGTAAGTTGTCGTAAACAACTCGCTATGCTTGCATGTAAGCTGTATACAAACAACTTACAATGGTTCCAGAGGGGCGATGCAGGGTCTATATAAAAACCCTCCCCCCCTCTTTGATATGTAGCATAATATATATATGTATATGGTAGTATTTTAAGGTCTTGTGTGAGAGAGTGTTTTTGGTTTAGGAAACATTTTCCTAAAAAGGTGAGTGACAAAATAATAAGAATATTATCCTAAAAATAGTAAATTTGGGAAATACTTTGTATGTGAGTGCCACTATTTTGTTGTAATATTTTTCACTTTCTGTATTTGCTATTTTTATTAGTCAAAGTTTTGTTCAGAGTTTGGCCCGTAGACGTAGCCCAAATTATAGGGTGAACCACGTTAAATTTCTGTATGTTATTTTATTGCTTATTTTGCTTGTGGGATTTAACTCATTAATTTTCATAATAAGTGGTATTAGAGTGGGTTCGGTTATGTGTTAAAGCATTTCTCATTATAGATGGAGGCAAAACTAAGCAAGATGATTAGCCTAAATGACTCCAACTACTACATATGGAAGAATAAGATGAAATGTAACACCCCACTCCCATCTGACACATGCATCTGCGCCCTTCGGTCACACGTGCACATGCTTGATAAAAATGACGTGTTATTTATCTCACTTTCAATTTATAACATGGCATCATAATTAAAATCACAATTCACACATTTGCTAACATCCAAAATTTTCTCATTTTATATCATACCATCATATACATTGTTGCTTCAAGTTCAACATCATCCATAATTATACAACATCGTCCTATGAGCAGAAATAACTCAATCTACACAGTATGCTACAAACATGAGGAACACACAAAAGTTATTAACAAACTATGTCTTCAATTCCCAACTGACTGAACTTTGAGCCATATCTGATCATCAAAGTTGCACAAAATACGCTTCTATGGAGTCTTAGAAGCAAGGTCATCTCGCTCTTGAACCTGAAATTGTCAATGTGCAATTTTGACGAGTTTTGTGAACTCAATAGAGTAACCATCATCGGTGGTTCACTCATATTATAACACACATCAATCATAAACATATTGTCACACAGTTCATATCAACTTGATTTTCATCAAGATCTATCACCAACAAATTGTATTTCAGTCAAACAATTGAATCAAACTATTACTTTAGAACACTTGAATAAAAACATAATCATTGGTTTAATAGCATGTATTCAATCATCTAACATTCTTACAACTTTGCAAATCATTCAAAAAATTCAAATTATATGTGTATGTTCTATGTATGAGACTCACATTCATTTTTACATTGTTGTGACTGTGTGCTTTTTTAGTATTCCGTGTTATTGGGTTCATTGATTACAGTGAACCTTAAGCTCTAATCACATATGTGCTTGAGCTTTAAGCTCTTTTCAATTGTAGTCTCAGTCAGTAGCATCACCAGTCACAACTGACTTTATATTACATGTATTGAAATTTAATGCATGCCACAATTCATTCATTACAGTCAATCACTTTCATTCACATTATCTCAGTCATTACAATCAGTCATAACATTCGGTCACATTCAGTTGAGAATCATTTACAAGAAGCACTTCCAACGATATTCACATACATCAAAACTCCTCGGACTGTTCATGTCCGGAATTCATAATACAATCAGCACATATCAAATTCAATTAGTCATTCTCATTTACATACAAGTAGCACTTCCAATGATGTTTACATGCATCAAACGCCTTGGAAAATTATTGTTCGGAATTCAGTACACAATCAGTACAATTCATCATATATTAAAATCAATCTAGTAACATCAAATCAAATTAAAATGAGATCATCTTAGGTTACTCACTATTGCTCCCTTAAGCTTATCACCTTGACGTTCTAGTGATATTCGGAAGTGGTTATGCTACTTGCTCTCTTGTTAGGCTCTCAGTTCAGCTCAAAAGTCACTCTAAACCAATACTCCAAAAATGCAAAATCATCACACATTTAGGGTGGAACTTGAATGGATTTCAACGAGGATAATAAGGTAACTATATTCTCATTCTCTACTTAACTTTGTAAGGGTGAAACACAAATTATTAAAGCAACAATGAGAGATTTACAGAAACAAACACAGGGAGATGAAAAAGAAGAGTGTTTCGGTGGTGTGTGAGAGGAAGGAAGAACAAAAATGAGCTTGATTAAAGTTGCTCCTGCTGAAGTTTACACCTAAGGTGTTAGGTGCCAACTAATGAAATAGTCGCATGTCTTTTTTTTTACGTGTGTTACATTTGTCATTTATTTGGTTAAGCCATGTGTCACTTCCTAATTGCTCCACTTGTCACATAGTCATTTGTTTGATTATCACACATTTACTAGTCTATTTGTCACACTTCTATTTGTCGCTTTCTTTTTCCAAAACACTCTCAATTTCCAAAAAACCTAAAATATTACCACAATTACCAAATCAATTTTAATACACTCCAATGTACTTTTCAAGGAAATAAAATGCACAATTCTCATTTATCTTATATTTCTATATTTTTCTTAGTCCAAAATACCCCAAATTTTCAGAAATTCTCTAAAATTCACCAAAAGTTCCAAAATAATAGTAATAGTCTTCAAATAAAATTTTAACGCAAATAAGTCGCAGTTCATATTTTAATCAATCAATCATACCTGGAAAATGTCAATGAACGCAAGTACAATTATTTTAATGTATTAAAAATAAATATTCACATGTGTGTGAATATACTATGATGCATGAGTATGAAATGCACTCTAATTTCTCACTGTACTCTCAATTCACTATTTTGGGGTCTAGCCTCGAACATGGGATGTCACAATTCTCCCCTCCTTAAGAAATTTCGTCCTCGAAATTCTTACCTGATTGAGAAAATAGGTCAGGATGTGCCTTTTTCATATGCTCCTCAGTTTCCCACGTTGCTCCTTTACTCGAATGATTGTGCCATAGAGCTTTCACCATTGGAATTTCCTGATTCCTCAACCGTTTCATCTGATACCCAATTATTTGAACTGATTTTTCAACATAGCTCATATTACTAGTAACTTCAATCTCTTGAGTTAGTAACACATGTGTTGGGTTAGATCTATATTTTCTGAGCATACTTAAGTGGAATACGTCATGCATCTTAGACAACTTAGTAGGTAAGGCTAATCGATATGCCAAAGGTCCAATTCTCTCCATAATTTCATAAGGACCAATGTATCTCGGGCTCAACTTGCCTTTTTTTACCAAACCTTAATACGCCTCGCTAAGGCAACACTCTCATAATTACTTTGTCCTCAACACTATACTCCATATCTCGATGATGCTGATCCACATAACTTTCTGTCTATCTTGAGTTGCTTTCATTTGACTCCGGATCAGTTTCACCTTATCTACAGTATTTTGGATCAATTCAGGACCCTCTATCATTCTCAAACTTTCCTCATCCCAGTATAGAGGCGATCGACATTTTCTATCATCAAGTGCCTCATATGGTACCATTTCGATACTAATATGATAATGGTTAATATATGTGAATTCAATCAGTGCTATGTATTGATCCCAACCTCCCTAAAACTCCAATACACATGCTCTAAGTATATCCTCAACGGTCTTGATAGTTCTCTCACTCTGTCCATCTGTTTGAGGATGGAATGCAGTACTGAAATTCAGCTTTGTGCCTATAGCTAATTGCAAACTCTTCCAAAATCTTGAAGTGAATTTGGGATCCCTGTCTGATACAATAGACACCAGAACCCTGTGCAATCGAATCACCTCATTTACATATCTCTGGGCCAACTAGTCTAGAGAGTTATTCTCTCTTGCTGGTATGAAATGGGCTAACTTAGCCAATCGATCCACCACAACCCATATCACATCATTTTGCCTCGGAGTCTTAGGCAATCCTATTATAAAATCCATGGTAATTTGTTCCTATTTTCACTCCAGAATAAGCAACGAGTGTAACTTCCCAACTGGAGCCTGATGCTCAGCTTTAACCTGCTGGCATGTTATACATTTAGAAACATACTCCGCTACTTGCTTCTTCATTCCAGGCCACCAGAAATGTTGCTTTAATGTATTATACATCTTGGTCGTGCTAGGATGTATAGCATAAATAGCCATGTGAGCTTCCTCTAGGATTTCCTTCCTCAGATCATCGACATTAGGCACACACAGTCTCTACGTTAGCCACAATGTTGCATCTCTTAATTCAAAGTCAGAATCTGAATTCATTTTAACTTTCTCAATCAGTTTCATCATCTCCGGATCATCATTCTTAACTCTTCTAATTCTATCATGCAACATTGGTCTCAGTTTTAATGTGGCTATCAATGCTTCATTATGTATGAGATTCAACTTCATATTCAAAGCTCTCAACTGAATCAGGTTTGGTGACCTTGATATCTGAATCTGAGCTACACTACTACGTGACTTTCTACTTAGTGCATCAACCACAATATTTGCTTTCCCCGGATGATACCCAATCGTGCAGTCATAATATTTTAATAACTCAATCCATCTCCTCTGTCTTATGTTTAGCTCTTTTTGACTTAGCAGATATCTCAAACTCTTGTGATCAGTGTATATCTAAAATGTCTCACCATATAAATAATGTCTCCAAATCTTTAGAGCAAAGACTACTGCTGCAAGCTTTGAATCATATACCGGATAATTCATCTTATGAGACCATAATTGTCTCGATACATAGGCTATCACCTTGCCATGCTACTCCAATATACATCTCCGTCTTTGATGTGACGCATCACTGTACACGACATAACCACCAGATCCTGGTGGAATAGTCAACACTGACGCCATAGTCAACCGATGTTTCAACTCCTCAAAGCTTCTCTGACACTCGTCATTCCATCTAAGAGTCACATTCTTCCTCAGAAGTTTAGTCAGAGGGGTCGAGATCAAAGAAAATCTCTCGACAAACTTCCAGTAATATCCAACCAATCCAAGAAAACTCTGAATCTCCGATACATTCTTCGGAGTCTCCCATCTCATTACTGCTTTTATCTTCATTAGATCTACCTGAATACCATACCCAGTTACTATGTGACCCAAAAATACTAATTGATTCAGCCAAAATTCACATTTACTGAATTTGGCATACAATTGTTTTTCTCTCATAATCTGCAAAATCATTCTCAGATGTTCAATATGTTCCTCTTTGCTTTTCGAATATACCAAAATATCATCAATGAATACAATTACAAATCGATCCAGGTAGGGTTGAAATACCTTATTCATCAATTCCATAAATGCAGTTGGGGCATTAATCAACCCAAACGGCATTACTAAGAATTCGAAATGCCCCTACCTACTTTTGAAAGCACTCTTTGGTACATCAGCCTCTACTATCTTTAGCTGATAATACCTAGATCTCAAATCGAGCTTAGTGAACACTTGAGCTCCCTGTAATTGATCAAATAAGTCATCAATTCTAAGCAATGGGTATTTGTTCTTCACTGTAACCCGATTAAGTTGCCTATAATCAATGCACAACCTCAAAGTGCCATATTTCTTCTTCATAAATAACACTGGAGCTTCCCAGGGTGAAACACTGGGTCTAATGAATCTCTTCTCAAGCAGTTCTTGCAACTGAATCTTCAACTCTTTTAGTTCCACAGGTGCCATCCTATATGGAGGAGTGGATATAGGAGCAACACCTGGAATTAAGTCAATCGTGAACTCTGTTTCCCAATCTGGAGGCAAACCAAGTAATTCAGTGGGAAATACATCCAGGAATTCCTTAACCATAGGAATATCCTGTAGACTCTACTCAACTCGAGTATCAATCACGTGGGCCAGATAAGCCTCACATCTACCATACATTAACTTTAATGCACTCACAAATGAGATCAGTCTAGCTAGCACTGCTTGGCTAATACCTCTGAATACTGCTCTCAGTTGATTTGGGGACTCTAAAATTACTTCCATTGTATAGCAGTTCATGATGGCCCTATGAGCAGTGAGCCAATCCATGCCTAGAATAATATCAATCTCCTTTAATTATAATACAATTAAGTCTGCTTCAAACTCTGCTTGATCAATTAGAATCAAACACTTCTTACAGAGCTCCCCAATTACAGTGGTACTACCTATCGATATACTTACCTCTAATCCATTTCTCAATAACTCACTATCACAATGCAATCTGATGTCATATGTGGTGTGATAAATAAATGTGTAGATCTAAGATCTAGCAATGCATAAAACTCAAAATTATAAAGTGATAACACACCTGCAATGACATCTAGAGACTCTTGAGCCTCTTGCCTCATCATGGCATATACTCTGGCCTGAGATTGCGATTGATTGCTTCACACCTCAGTCCTCTCAATAATATTCCCAGAACTCATCCTGCCTCTACCACGACCTCTCTGTCCAGTCCCACTGGCTTGGCTCTGCTGAATAGTGGGTTCTGTTGTCATGCTTCCTCTCCCCCTATACTGTGCTCCAGACATCACAGAACAATCCTTGATCCGATGATCAAGTGAGTCGCACCGGAGATAGGCTCCTATCAACCTCCAGCATTCACCACTGTGCTTATTCCCACAATGTCCACAAGGTGGCAACTGACCCGATATTGTACCTCTGTTATTCCCAGACTGTACAAAACTACCTCTTTGTCTGAATCCCGACTGTTTAGATCTAGTCGATGGCTTGAAAGCTCGGTTTTGTCGCTTACTAAACCTTCTGCTAGAATCTTCTAGAGTATCATTGGGCCTCTTCTGTCTCGACTCACATATGTGCTCAGTCTGACTATCTTTCAGCAACTGTTCAATACGAATTGAGGTAGCTCGTAATTCTGTAAAATTACCCAAACTAGAAATAGTTAACCTCATCCAGATGTCCATATTCAGGCCATCTTCAAACCTCCTGTACTTGTCTTTCTCAGTAGGAACCAAGACAGTGGCATAACACATCAGTTCATTAAATTTCTCTTCATACTCTGCTACAGTCATATTGCCCTGTTTCAAATCCACAAATTCTTTCTTCTTCTATCCATGTAGTTCTTGGGTATATAGTTTTCTTGAAGACTCTCAAAAAGTCTTCCCATCTCAAACTACAGGGCTTTATGGTACTGCTTGGAACAATTTTCCATTACTGGTAAGCTGGGCCTTGCAATAGAGACATATCATAGTCGAACCTCTCGTCCGACTCACAGTCTATCTAATCAAGGACCCTCTTAGTTCTTTCTAACCATCCCTCAGCCTCTGCAGGGTCTATACTTCTGTAAAAGTCCACAGCCCCCTACTTTCGTAGTTTATCATACCTCCTTTCCCTTCTCTCGGAAATCCTTAGAGGAATTCTCTCAGGTCTAGATATTGATGACACTCTATTGGCTCTTTTTGATCCTTGGTCAGCTAAGGGTTCCATTTGATCACCTACTTCCAATAACCTATAACACACAATAACTTCAATTATCATCCGAAGTTTTCACAACATTTTATGCCTAACATTACTACATATTCCTATGGATGCCAACCATGCTCTAATACCACCAACTGTAACACACCACTCCCATTTGACGCATGCACGTGCACCCTTCGATCGCACTTGCACATGCCTGACAAAAATGACGTGTTTTCTACTTCACTTTGAATTTATAACATGGCATCATAATTAAAATCACAATTCACACATTTGCTAACATCCAAAATTTCCTCATTTTATATCATACCATCATATACATTGGTGCTTCAAGTTCAACATCATCCATAATTATACAACATTGTCTCATGAGCAAAAACAACTCAGTCTACACAGTATGCTACAAACATGAGGAATGCATAAAAGTTGTTAACAAACTATGTCTTCAATTCTCAGCTGACCGATCTTTGAGCCATATCTGATCGTCAAAGTTGCACAAAATATGCTTCTATAGAGTCTTAAAAGCTAGGTCGTCTCGCTCTCGAACCTGAAATTGTCAACGTGCAATTTTGGTGAGTTTTGCAAACCCAATAGAGTAACCATTGTCAGTGGTTCACTCATGTTATAACACACAATCAATCATAAACATATTGTCACACAGTTCATATCAACTTGATTTTCATCAAGATATATCACCAACAAATTGTATTTCAGTCAAACAATTGAATCAAACTATTACTTCATAACACTTGAATAAAAACATAATCATTTGTTTAATTCCATGTATTCAATCATCTAACATTCTTACAGCTTTGCAAATCATTCAAAGAATTCAAATTATATGTGCATGTTATATGTATGAGACTCATATTCATTTTTACATTGTTGTGATTGTGTGCTTTTTTAGTATCCCGTGTTATTGGGTTCACTGATCACAGTGAGCTTTAGGCTCTAGTCACATATGTGCTTGAGCTTTAAGCTCTTTTCAATCGCAGTCTCACTCAGTAGCATCACCAGTCACAACTGCCTTTATATTACATATATTGAAATATAATGCATGCCACAATTCATTCATTACAGTCAATCACTTTCATTCATATTATCTCATTCATTACAGTCAGTCATAACATTTAGTCACATTTAGTTGAGAATCATTTACAAGTAGCACTTCCAATAATATTCACATACATCAAAACTCCTCGGACTGTTCATGTCCGGAATTCATAATACAATAAGCACATATCAAATTCAATTAGTCATTCTTATTCATATACAAGTAGCACTTTCAATAATGTTTACATGCATCGAACGCCTCGGACAATTATTGTTCGGAATTCAGTACACAATCAGTACAATTCATCATATATTAAATTCAATTCAGTAATATCAGATCAAATTAAAATGAGATCATCTTAGGTTACTCACTATTGCTCCCTTAAGCCTATCGCCTTAACGTTTCGATGATATCCGGAAGTGTTTGTGCTACTTGCTCTCTTGTTAGGCCTCATTTTAGCTCAAAAGTCACTCTAAACTAGTACTCCAAAAATGTAGAATCATCATACATCTAGGGTGGAACTTGAATGGATATCAGCTAGGACAATAAGGCAACTATATTCTCATTCTCTACTTAACTTTGTGAGGGTGAAACGCAGATTATTAAATCAACAATGAGAGATGTGCAGATACAAACACAAGGAGATGAAAAAGAAGAGTGTTTCGGTGGTGTGTGAGAGGAAGGAAGAACAAAAATGAGCTTGATTAAAGTTGTTCCTGCTGAAGTTTACACCTAAGCTATTTGGTGTCAACTAATGAAATGGTTGCATGTCTTTTTTTTACGTGTGTTACATTTGTCATTTATTTGGTTAAGCCATGTGTCACTTCCTAATTGCTCCACTTGTCACATAGTCATTTGTCTGATTATCACACATTTACTAGTCCATTTGTCACACTTCTATTTGTCGCTTTCTTTTTCCAAAACACTCTCAATTTCCAAAAGACTCGAAATTTTACCATAATTACTAAATCAATTTTAATACACTCTAATGTACTTTTCAAGGCAATAAAATGCACAATTCCCATTTATCTTATATTTCTATATTTTTCATACTCCAAAATACCCCAAAATTTAAGAAATTCTCTAAAATTTACCAAAAATTTCGAAATAATACTAATAGTCTTCAAATAAAACTTTAATGCAAATAAGTCACGATTCATATTTTAATCAATCAATCATACCCGAAAAATGTCAATAAAGACATGTACAATTATTTTAATGTATCAAAAATAAATATTCACACGTGTGTGAATATACTATGATGCATGAGTATGAAATGCACTTCTAATTTCTCACTGTACTTTCAATTCACTATTTTGGGGTCTAGCCTCGAACATGGGATGTTACATGAAAGATCTTCTATTCATCATAAAATTGCATTTACCAGTGTTTACTACAACAAAACCCAAAAATAAATCAAACGAGGAGTGGGCTTTTGAGCATGAGCAAGTATGTAGTTTTATTCGGCAATTTGTTGAAGATAATGTGTATAATCATATTTGCAATGAGAATTACGAACGGATGTTATGGGAGAAGCTCAAGGATTGTATACCTTAAAAATCCATAACAATAAATTATTTTATCTTACAAAAGTAGTACAGATAAAATATCGAGAAGGTACCTCTGTAGCAGATCACTTGAATGAATTCAATGGGATCGTGGATCAATTATTAGGAATGGGCATAAAGTTTGATGATGAAGTACTTGTCCTTTTCATGCTTACCTCTTTTCCAGAGTCTTGGGAGACTTTGAAGATTTCAATCACCAATTCTACGGTTGATGGTGTTGTTAACATGGAATCTGTAAAAAGTGGAATTTTGAATGAAGAGATGAGACGAAGATTACAGAGTTTGATCTTTTCAACATAGTCAAAAGTTTTGATTACTAGGGGGAGGAGCAAATCTAGAGGTCCAAATTTCAGAGATAAGAGCAGAGGAAGATAAAATAAATATGCAAAAATTAAGTGCCATCACTTCAAAAAGAAGGGTCACATAAAAAAATTATGTCGGAAGTTCAAGGAAGAAAATAACAAAGGAAAAGAAGTCAAGAAAGATGATAGCAGTGATGATGAACACTCATCAATGGCTACCACCATTGATGGCTTTCACATCGTCTCATATGATAATGATGTGAATAGTGCATCCTGTGAGTTTAACTAGATAGGTGATAGTGGTGCCACTATTCACGCCACATCATATAAAGAACTCTCTCATCATATACAAAAAGAGTTTTTGGTGTCGTTAAAATGGGAAATAGCGGTTTAGCCAAAATTATCAGAAAACGGTGATATTTACTTGGAGACAGACAACAACATAAGACTGCCTCTGAAAGATATCAAACATGTTCCTGATCTTCGCCTAAATTTGATCTCAGTTGGTATACTTGATGATGAAGGTTTTTGCAGCACTTTCAAAGATAGCAAATGGAAACTTACTAAAGGCTCCTTGATAATCGTCAAAGGTAAAAAGTGCCCAAAGTTGTATGAGATGTAGGCAAAGGTCTCCAATGATTTTGTAAATCCAGTGGAGAAAGATGATGCAATTGAATTGTGGCATAGGAGATTCAGTCATAAGAATGAGAAGGGGATGACTCAGTTGGTGAAAAAGAATGCATTATTTGAAGTTGAATAGGTACATTTAAAGAAGTGTGCTAATTGTTTTGCGAGAAAGCAAAATAAAGTTGCTTTCAAAAGTTCCCCTCCTTCCAGAGTGAAGAATGTGTTGGATTTGGTACACTCAAATTTATGTGGGCCAATGCCAAATTCACTAGGTGGTGCTCAATACTTTGTGACTTTCATTAATGACCATTTTAGGAAGACGTGGGTATACATATTGAAGACTAAAGATAAAGTGCTAGATGTTTTCAAGTAATTTCATGCCTCAGTTGAAAGACAAACTAGGAAGAAGTTAAAATGCATTCGAACAGACAATGGTGGAGAGTACACTGGACCATTTGACATCTATTGCAAAGAGCATGATATTCGACATCAGACTACTCCTCCTAAGACAGCGCAATTAAATGGTTTAGTTGAGAGGATGAATAAGACTTTGATGGAGGGAGTTAGATGCCTACTCTCATATGAAAATTTGCCTGAGACATTTTAGGTTGAGGCTCTATTCACAGTGGTTCATGTATTAAATCTCTCACCTTGCATTCCTTTACAGTTTGATGTTCCGGAGAAAGTGTAGTCAGGAAAGGATGTTTCCTATGATCATCTAAAGGTTTTTGGTTGTAAAGCTTATATTCATATTCCTAAAGATGAGAGATCTAAGCTTGACGTTAAAACTTGCAATGTATATTTATTAGTTATTAAGAAGATCAATTCGGTTATCGGTTTTATGATCCAATCCAGAAAAAGTTGATTTGGAGCTGTGATGCTATATTTGTCAAACACCAAACCATTAAAGATCTTAACAAAGTGAAATTGGATGTTACAAGAACTAATATTGACCCAATGGACTTGGAGTTAATTCCTCCAAAAGCGGTACCAAGATAATTTGGAGATGAAATTGAAAGTCACTAGCAGAATGTAGTTATTGGTGATGCTCTCATTCAAATTAATCAGGTGAAGATTCTGATGAAGATGATGTCCTAAACCAACCACTAGTACCGGAGACTGCTCAGGTTCCAATAAGGAGATCTACGCGAGTAAGACAAACCACTGCTAGATACTCCAGTGATCAGTATGCGTTGCTTATTGATGGAGGAGAAACTGAGAATTTCCAAGAAGATATGATATATGAACATAAGATGAATTGGTTTGAAGCCATGCAAGATGAGATGAATTCCTTGCAAGAGAATAAAACTTTTGAGCTGGTAAAGTTGCCAAAAGATAAGAAAGCTTTGAAAATAAATGGTTGTTCAAGATTAAGCATGATGAATACAATCCTCATCCAAGATTCAAAGCTAGATTGGTTGTTAAAGGATTCAACCAAAGAAAAGGTATTGATTTTGACGAGATATTTTCACCAGTTGTTAGAATGACATCCATACATATAGTGCTCAGTTTAGCAGCAAGTCTAAACTTCGAAATCGAGCAATTGGATGTCAAGACAACTTTTTTTCATAAAGATTTGGAAGAAGAGATATATATGGAGCAGCTAGAGGGTTTCAAAGAAAAGGAGAAAGAGGACTATGTGTTTAGATTGATAAAAAGCCTTTATGGTTTAAGACAGGTACCGAGACAGTGATATAAGAAGTTTGAAACAGTTATAAGGGAGTAAGGCTATAAGAAGACTACTTCAGATCATTGTCTTTTGTACAGAAATTCTCTGGTGATGATTTCATTATCCTTTTTGCTTTATGTTAATGATATATTGATTGTTGGTCAAAATATTAACAAGATTAGTAGTTTAAAGAAGCAGTTAAGCAAGCCTTTTGCCATGAAAGACTTGAGGCTAACAAAACAGATTCTTGGCATGACAATTATCAGAGATAGGGGGTGCTAAGAAATTATGGTTATCACATGAGAAGTACTTCAAAGGTTCAACATGGTAAAGCTAAAGTGGTTAGTTGTCCTCTTACTAATCATTTTAGGTTTAGTACTAAGTAATGCCCTTCAACAAATGAAGACAAGGAAGAGATGATGAAAGTCCCCTATGCTTCTGGAGTTGGAAGTTTGATGTACGATATGATATGTACACGGCCAGATATTGCCCACGCAGTTGGAGTGGTGAGTAGGTTCCTTTCAAATCCTGGTAAGGAACATTGGGATACTGTGAAGTGGATTCTCAGATATCTACGTGGTACTTCCAAAATATACTTATGTTTTGGAACTACCAAGCCTGTGTTAGTTGGGTATACAAATGCAGACATGGCCAACAATGTTGACTCGAGAAAATCTATTTTAGGTTACCTAATTTTCTTTGTAGGGGGAGTTGTGTCATGGCAATCAAAATTGCAGAAATGTGTTGCTTTATTGATCACTGAAGCCGAATTTATTGCTGCAACTGAAGCATGCAAAGAGCTCCTATGGATGAAGAAGTTCTTATATGAACTTGGTTTTCAACATGATAGATATCAACTATTTTGAGACAACCAGAGAGCTATTCACCTTAGGAAAAATTCCTCATTCTATTTAAGATCAAAGCATATTGATGTTAGATATCACTGGATCAGAGAGATCTTAGAGAAGAAGCTATTACAGCTTGAGAAGATTCATAAGAATGAGAATGGATTAGATATGATGACAAAAGTTCTATGGATTAGATATGATGACAAAAGTTCTACTCAGGGGAAAGTTTGACTTTTCTCGGTCATCTGTAGGAATGATAATAAATACTATGTAGTTGGTTAGGCGATACCGACATAGATGTTGTAAAAAATAAAAGCTGCAAGTTGTCGCAAACAACTAGCTTGCATATAGCAAGTTGTTTATGTAAACAACTTGCATGCAAGCTATATACAAACAACTTACAATGGTTGCAGAGAGGTAGTGGAGGGTCTATATAAAGACCCTCCCTCCCTCTTTGATATGTAAGCATAACATATATATGTATGTAGTAGTATTTTAAGGTCTTGTGTGATGGAGTATTTTTAGGTATTTTTAGGAAATGTTTTCCTAAAATGGTGAATGACAAAATAGTAAGAATATTATCCTAGGAATACTAAATTTGGGAAACATTTTATGTGTGAGTGTCACTATTTTGTTGTATTATTTTTCACTCTTTGTTCCTGCTATTTTTATTAGTGAAAGTTTTATTTGGAGTTTGGCTTGTGGACGTAGCCCAAATTAGAGGGTGAACCACGTTGAATTTTTACGTGTTATTTTTTTGCTTATTTTACCTGTGGGATTTAATTCGTCAATTTTTCCAACAACATATCTTATTAGATTGATCTCGAATGATCTTCATTTTAAGAATTTGATTTATTGACCCCAGGTCCTTTATAGAAAAAGATTTTCTCAAAGCTCTTTTGAAGGCAATAACTTTTTTATAGTCATGTTCAACTCAATATATCATCAACATAGATTAAGAGTATGATAAAATCGCCACTATTATACCTTTTCATAAAAATGAAGTGATCAGTGAATGTTTTGTTGAAAACATGCTCACTCTTAAATGAGTAGAACTTCTTGAACCGTTATCTTAGTGCTTGCTTTAGACCATAAAAACTCTTTTTGAGTTTGTATACTATATGTTCTTTTTTTTAAATCTACAAATCCCTCTAACTGCTCCATGTAGATCTCCTCTTTTAGGTATCCATGTAGAAAATCCATTTTAACATCAATTTGATCAGTTTCTAAGTCTAAGCTAGCGACTAGACAAAAAATAACTCGTATAGATGAAATCTTCACCACAAAAGAGAATATTTTTTCAAAATTAACACCTTTTCTTTGGTTGCATCCTTTTACAACAATTTTGGCCTAGTACTTTTGAGCTATTCCCCTTAGTTTTGAGCCAGTACACCCATTTATTCTTGAGAACTCATCTTCCTTTGGGCAATTGTACTAGATCATACGCATGATTTTTATACAAAGACTACATCTCCTCTTACATGGCTTTCAGTCATTCTTCTTTGTGACTATTGGCTAAAGCTTCCTCAAAAATCTAAAGCTCCCCCTTATCAATGATTGTCACTTAAATATGTTGACAATACCCAGTTGAGGGATGTCCCTCCCCAGTGGATCTTCTTAAGTAAAGTTGTTCTAAAGGTTCTAGCTGAGTAATTTCTGGCTCGGTTGGCTGAGAATGTTCATCTACAAATAAGTCTTTTTGTTGACGGTACATAGTTGTTAACATCGCTAACCCCCTTCATTTTAGGTCTCGTTTGTGACTTCCTTTGAATTATTGCATATTTTGGGAGATGGTTTTGAATAATAATGATCGGCAATGGATTTTGACTTTTCCGACTTAATCAAATCTTCTATAGTTTGATTCTCAAAGCACAAGACCATACTTTTCACTATTTTCTTATCTATTGGATCCTATAATTAATAGCCAAACTCAATCTTTTAGTGAGCCAAGGTAGATACATTGTTTAGTCTTTTACTTGAGTTTAGGTTGCTTATTCTTAAGAATGTAGCTGAATGCTCGCAACTGAACACCTTTAAATGGTTATATGAGATCTTCTTGCCTGACTATACTTTCTTTATTATATCTCTTTGCAAAGGCCCCGATGGTAAAATATTGATAATATCAATGACAATCTTCACAGTTTCTCCTTAAATGTATTTGGTAGTTTGACATGGGAAAGCATGTATCAAACTCTTTTTACAATAGTTTGGTTCATTCTTTCAAATACACCATCCAATTGAGGTTTCTTTGGTGTGTCTTTTCAAGCCTAATCCCATTTGTCTTACATATGTTTCAAAAAGACCCCAATATTCTCCATCATTATGAGCTTAGCTACATTTTATTTTCTACCCATTTCTTATTCTACTCTTGCATAAAACTCCTTGAACGACTCAATCACTTGGTCTTTTTATTTCAATAAAGATACTTAAACTTTTTGTAAATGGTCATCAACAAAGATGATCAAGTATAACGTACCTCTAAGTGGTAGAGTGATTTAGGAGCCATAACTCGTGACTTAAGTGGATATCAAATTTAGAAAAAAAGGCCTATTAAATAAGTTTAACAGAATTTTGAGATAAATTTAAGGTTTTGTAATGCCAAATGATATAAATTATAAAATATTAAGATTTATTTTAAATACTAATAAATGTTAATATTTAACTTAAATTTTAGTAAAAGTTATTCAGGGCGAGAAACAAATTCAACCCATAGGGATCATTTGCTGAAGCTTTCACTTTGTAGGCTATCAATTATGACAGTAGACAGTGGGACGTTCTTCTTTCTTTTGTCTTTTACTGTTCAATCCCTAATTAATACCCAACAAGATAACTTAGGCCATAAAAGGAAACTGAGAAAGGAAACTGGAACTGAAAAAGAAGCTAGAAGTACTTGAAAACGACAGGAACCATGTGTTATCATGTTTCAATTCAGTCAATTAATTTAATTTGTCAAACTTATTACGATATTTAGCAGATTCAAATATGTTAATCCGGTCATGGTCACACGCGAAAATCCTTAATCCTTATCCCACTGCCTCACCTAACCTGTTGTAGTTATACGCTGGCTTTTTTGTCATCATCTCACGACATACAACTGCGGCCTTTTGGCGAGGTCATTGTCGTGGCCGTTTCCGTTTCTGTTTCTGTTTCTGTTTCTGTGTCTGTGATTGAAGCCAGGCTTCCGTTTGGTTGATAATCGGTAACAAGTGTCGAAGTCTAGTGTTTTCTGCCTCTGATTTATTTTTATTTACTTAATTTCATTGAATTGGTTTTCAGATGTAAAAAAGTTCAACTGTAATGTCTTATATAATAATTTACAATTTAACTGTAATTGGTCAGAAAGTCAAATACCATTATAATCATTCATTTCTCGATCAATTATCACATCCACATCCTCACGTAATTTCCATGGAAATCATATAGAATTTCCTTTTTGTCAAAAAATGAAATGAGGAAAGTCCCTCTCTGTACTTTTCCAAAATCAGGATTTTGCTTGTGTGCTTCCTGCTCATACTGCTCATAGTCATAGATGTTAGCTTCTTAGCAAGGCTCGATTTATTTCATCTATTTCGATTGCCAATTAGGGTTGCAATCCCCGGACCCTTCCTGCTACTCATTAATCCCTATTTCTCTACAATCTTTGTTAGCGTTTAGTTATATGCTATAACTCTCTTGCTTCCTCGTCTATGATGTTTTGGAAGCTCGCCGGTATCTCTGCTTCTCCTGTAAGGGATTTTTTTGCATCCACAGCGTCTCTTTTCGTTCCTTTAGCTTTTTGAGCTTCGCTTGTCAGTGATTTTGTTTGTTTATTTGCTTATTACTCGATTTTCCAACTTTTAAATGGTCAATTGCGGGGTTTCTCTTTCGCTTCTGCTTTCCTTTTAGTCTGGATTTATATCATTGAAAAGAATTTCTGAATCTCATTTTACCATTTTGGGTTAGGGATTTGGGATTAAAGATACACTAAACGGGAGTGGGAGTAATTTGGTTACTTTTGTGGCTACGTTAACTTAACGAAACATGTTTAGTACCAATCAAAAGTTCTTGATCAATGACTGCATGCATTGCTTATCTGCTCTCTGTTGTATTTATCTGATCTGCTGTTTATTTTGTAGGTCGAGTCCATATTGGACAAAGAAAACTTCACCTTAGAAGAACTTCTGGACGAGGAAGAGATTATTCAAGAATGCAAGGCTTTAAACAGTCGTCTCATTAACTTGTAATTTCCCTTCATTACTACGTGTCAACTCTATCCCGTTGTTTCTTCCACCATTCCATCCTCGAGGGGACGTTTTGTTAATCATAGGTTCTTGTTTGTAGTCTACGAGACAGGGCGCAAGTGGATCAGTTACTCCGGTACATCATTGAAGAACCACAGAAGGATGCTGACAGTAAACGAGTGTTCAAGTATGTGTTGCTGACTTTAAAGCTAAAAGGAAACGAAGTGTTTTTCTCTTTTTAACTTTATTATATTGCTACCCATGTGAAACTTCGGATTCTTGTTCTGAGGATCTACTTTCATTTTAGGTTCCCCTTTATTTCTTGCGAGATATTCACATGTGAAATTGATGTTATTCTGAGGACTCTGGTGGAGGAAGAGGAGGTAGATTTTTCGTCAGTTGTTTTGTGCAAAGTTTTGCGCACGAGGGTTGTTCTGACTTTTTGTCGTTGATTCGTTTTCTATTGCAGCTGATGGACTTATTTTTCTCATTCTTAGAGCCAAGCAGGCGTCACAGTGCCTTACTGGCTGGTTATTTCAGCAAGGTATATTAATTGCTTTGAGTTTGGTTTATATGATTTTCAAATATTCTCGTTTTAATTCTATTTTTTCTAATTGTTGTAGGTTATTATTTGTCTCATGTTACGGAAGACAGTACCCCTTATAAATTATGTTCAGGTGAGTAAAATTCCCCTTTTCTTGGCTCTGTACTTGGTCAACTTGTCTTTTTTTTATTTATTTATTGGATACTGTTTAATCTTTTCCCACTACACAGACATCTATCAGGTGTTGAGACATGTTCGCAGATTTTGGAAGTTGATTAAATTCATTTACGCATTTCTTTGTTTTGCGTTGTCTATTCTAAATTTTGAAGTTCTTCCCTTCCTGTGTAATTTCAAACTTAGATTTTTGAAACTAGAACCTCAGGTTACCAATATCTTGCAGGTCGGTTGATTGTCAACACTTATTTTTCACCATTTACTTCACATAGACTTGTTATAATGTTAGAAGAATATTCTAATATGTCATTCCCAATATTATATGGTTGTGGAGATGCCGTGCCTAATGTCCTGTCTAAACTTTCTAACATTATGGATTCGTGGGAGCAGTAATTTCATACTAAAAGTATACTCTGTTGAAAGATTCCTGGCCTCACTTATTTAATAAAACTTAAAACTGAATTCTTTTCCCTCTGTCCTTGCAAAATTTTAAGAGATTGGATATTGAAAGCCAGCAACTGAAAACCTGGAACGAAATATAGTGTTCTGCACTGAGGCATGTTTCAATATATTGCTAAGTTATGTTAAAACTTTTGTTCAATTTCTCGTTATTGTTAGAATCCATTTATTGTTGTCATGGGCTTGAGATTTCCCTTCTGCCTTGACTGCATTTCCCAAAGCTGCTACCTTTTGGAAAGCTTCTATGATGTAAATATGTTTTGGTCTATATCTCCTGAAAACGTTCCTGGTTGAAATCTTTTTTTATTAAAGATGCCAACCATATAATGAACACATCACATAAAAAGTGTAGAGAGTTCTGAGATGGGTTGAAACTTTCCCGAGCACTAAATTCTTTCACTTGGTTTGTTCTCTTGGATTGGTTTATTTGGCATGTAATATATGCTTGGGTTGAAGGCCCATTGGTTTACTAAAAGGCATTACTTTTCATTTATCAACTTGCTTTGTGATACCGTTGGATGAATGTTATGCTGGCTCTACCCTTGCGATGAGTTTGACTTTATTCATGATATCTTTATAGGCCCATCAGGAGGTTTTCAGCCAGCTTGTTAATTTAATTGGTATAACATCGATCATGGAGGTATTTGAATGGTTACTGTTGTAGTGAGGCCCTCTTAATATGCGTCAATGCATGTAATGTATTTATTGGTTTATATGTTGAGAAATTGTGCAGGTTTTGGTTCGGCTAGTAGGTGCGGATGATCATTTGTATCCCAATTTTATTGATGTTATGCAATGGTTAGCTGACAGCAATTTATTAGAAATGATTGTGGACAAGTTGAGCCCTTCTGTAAGTGAAATCTTAATTCATGCGAGGCCAATTTGTATTTTAGCTATTCTTTCTCTCTGTCAACCTAATAACTGATCCAGGTTGGTAATTCCCTGCTGTAGGATGGATTTGCGATTTATGTTTTAATTAGGTAGTGGAATCTATGATTCCCAAGTTTACTTGTCACCTATTCACACACATTATAATAACAGCATTCAGAGCTATATTGTTTTTAGTACAAGACTGCTTTGGTTTAGTGGTGGATGTCTGCTGATCTAGTAATTTATCAAGCTTTATTCCCTTACTTTTGATTCTGTTTAGGAATTGGAAACTAGAACTTTTGTTTCTAAGATTGTCAGCGAGGTATCTGATAATAACTTCATAAACATAGAATGAATGAAGCCGACTTTGATTTACTATGCTTCCGAGCTGCAAGGAATATTTGTCTGATGACCACTCTTTGATAAACTTGAAAGAGCTAGATTATCTTGAATTGTTTTCATCACCTTGTCCATGCTTGTGCATAGTGCATAATAATCTTGGGTGAAAACCTATGCTTATTAACATTTCCTTGATGTTATTTCTCTCATGTTATTACAAATTGAACAAAGGGTGGATGCACAAGCCCAATTACTTGTGGAGAATTAGGAAAATAAGGCAATAACTAGCAGAGATCATATAGCTATTTGTGACTGGACATAATTTTGAAAATGTATCGATGCTAAACATTAGAAGTACTTAAACATATGCTGTGTAATGATCTAAGTACTTCCTTCTATGATGAACAGAATCCTCCTGAAGTACATGCTAATGCAGCAGAAATACTTTGTGCAATAACTAGAAATGCTTCATCTGCCTTGGCGGATAAACTTTCTAGTCCAAGGTTTGTTAATTCTCTCATTTGGATATATGTTCATATTTTTAAGTTAATCTCTCTCTGTGTTCCTGTTTTCCTGTTCACTATGCTGAACTTTGAGCACTTTGACATTTGATTATGCAGCTTTGTCGAGAGAATCTTTAATCACGCTTTAGAAGATTCACACTCTAAATCTGGCCTTGTCCACTCACTCTCTGTGTGTATCTCATTACTAAATCCGAAAAGATCAGCAATTACTTCCTTCTTGATGCAGTCTTTCCGAAGTCAAAATATTTACGAGGCACCAATCCCAGTGAATCCAGAGACAATAAGCTCAATGCTGCCTAAACTTGGTGAGTGAATTTATATCACCGTTGGATAATTGAAAGTATGAAACTTCTTGTTCCCGGTTATTTTTCATTTGACCTTTTTCTTGGATGGGTTGGGGTCTTAGTTCTACTCTTTCCTCTATTGCATCCATCCCTTTTCATACTCATTTTCACCCAAGTTATGTATTTGCAGTTGTTTAAATTTGAATAGGTTAATCTTGATTTAAATAAATGTGAAATGGGAAATCCTTATTTTCATATTCCTTTCACTTGTTAGAGTCAATGATTAAGCTTGTCAACTCCATTGTGCAGGTGATTTGCTTATGCTCTTGACTGTGTCCTCTGATGAGAAGATTTTGCCTACAACATATGGGGAGTTGAAGCCTCCACTTGGAAAGCATCGCCTTAAGGTCTGTTTATCTGATAGGATCGGCAAGGGAGATAATGTATTAGACAATGAGAGGGACAATAATAGGGGAAATAAACCATTAATTTGGAAAGTGTATTCTAGAAGGAAGAATAGTGGGCCAGGGGGAGAGTTAGTTAAAAGCTGATGTGGACAATTGGTTAGAATAACAGAATGTAATTGAGAGGTGTGGGTTTATGTAGGGGGTGAAAAGGGAGGAGAGAGCAGGCTGATAGAGTTTCTTACTTTGGACAGAAGGAATACCAAGCCTTCTGAGGAGCATTTCTGCTCTGGATAGTATACAATACGATAGTTCTATACTGTAATGAGATATATACGTTACAGCTATATCTTAATAAAACAGTAAATCTCTAGTGTGCTGAAACTAGAGTTCTATCATTGGTCCGACCTGCCGGATCAATCACTAGCGGAAGAGAGGAGAGAATTTCGTTTCTGGTACTACGGAGGTTCTTCTTCATGCCACCGAAGATGTCGGATAGGGTAGATTTGTTGGAATCGCGGATGGCGAGTTTAGAGGCTGGGGTCGAGGATATCCAGGCAACAATGAGATTGGCTATGGGGGAGTTGCAGAGATCATTGCTACTGGAAATGAGCAAAATGATGGGAAAACGTCCAGAGGAAGGACAAGGAAGTGATTCCTCTGAGAGGAGATCTACGGTAGCTGGAGAGAAGGGAATGCAACAGACGCAACAGCATTATCAGCCAGAGCAGTCAATGGGTAATATGGATGAGTATCGAATGTCGGTGAGGAAGGTGGAGTTACCTATGTTTGATGGGTCGGACCCGGTAGGATGGATTACGAGGGCAGAGATCTACTTTGAAGTTCATGGCACTTCCGAAGATGTGAAAATCAAGTTGGCTCTCTTAAGCATGGAAGGGTTGACGATTCACTGGTTTAACCTCCTTAGGGAGACCGAAGTTGAATTAACGTGGGAGAGGTTAAAAAAGGCACTAATCGAGAGGTATGGAGGAAGGCGGTTTGAGAACCCATTTGAAGAGCTCTCTGACTTGCGTCAAACCGATTCGATAGAAGAATATATAGAGGCTTTTGAGTTTGTGTCCTCACAGGTGGGTCGTTTACCAGAGGCACAATTCATGGGTTACTTCATGAGTGGGCTGCGAGAAGATATCAGACGTCGGGTGCGCACGTTCAGCCCAGTTAATCGGTTTCAGATGATGAAGATCGCTAGGGCAGTAGAAGAAGAGCTGAACGGTGAACAAGGAAGGTATGAACCATCTTTTCCCCGATATCGCAATGGGTCTCATAGGGGTGATGTTGTTTTTAGAAACCATAACAGGGGTAACCAGTCGCATGCAGAGTCGGGTTATTCTCGTTGGATGGGTCACGGAGCAGGCAAGGAAGAAAATGGGTCGGGTCGAACCCACGACCCGCATAAACCGCGTTTTGACGCAAAGGCACCGAATCGAACCTGGGGTTCGCACACCATACCGCCGATGAAACGCACGGAGGGGGAGAGACGGGCATTGCCGGAGAAGAATAGGGGGTTGCGACATATTTCTTATCACGAACTGATGGAGAGGAAGGCCAAGGGATTATGCTTTCGGTGTGGAGAAAGATTCCATGCTTTACATCAGTGCGCAGAAAAGCAACTTCGGTTGCTGATATTGGACGATAATGAAACACTTAATGAGGAAGGGGAAATAATAGCCATTGAAGGTGAAGGTGCTGAGGATGGGGACGAAGAAGTAGCGTTGGAATGTAGAGCTATGGGAGTGTTCGGCATACATAAAATTGTGCTATCTGAGAGTAAAACCATGAGGATAGAAGGGGAGATCTTGGGGGTTCCTATTGTTGCGCTAGTGGATAGTGGTGCAAGCCACAATTTCATTTCTCCAAAGCTTGTTAGCTGTTTGGGATTACAAATCAGCATGACCAAGAGATTGGGAATTCGGCTGGGAGATGGCCACAGGGTGACTACCAATCAGAAGTGTATGGCAATTCCCATTCGGATAGGAGATTTTGAGCTGAAAATTGATGCATATATTCTGGAATTAGGGGGTATGGATATTATATTAGGGGTGGCTTGGTTGCAAACGTTGGGGAAAGTCATTGTTGACTGGAAAGAGATGACGATGCAGTTTCAATATGAGGGAAGGAGTGTGGAAGTATGTGGCAATACAGAGAACAGATCAGGCCAACAGGGAAGAGTTGAGCATGCTGGAAGTCCAGCATCATTGCATAGCTTATTAGAGTGCCTGACAAGTGACTCTCTAGTAGCTGAAGTGATGGAGCCAACAGATAATCAGCAGCATCAGTTGAACTCAAGAGAGCAGAAGGAGTTGAATCGGGTCCTAACCCAATTTTCAGAAGTGTTCCACGAGCTGAAAGGATTACCTCCCAAAAGGAGGCACGCTCATGCCATTGTTTTACAGCAAGGGCAAGGCCCTATCAGTGTAAGACCCTATAAGTACCCTCACCATCACAAAGACGAAATTGAGAGACAAGTCCAAGAGATGTTGCAAGTAGGTATCATAAGGCATAGTTCCAGTGCTTATTCTAGCCCGGTTATTCTAGTTAAAAAGAAGGATGCCTCTTGGAGAATGTGTGTTGATTATAGGGCATTAAATAGGGTTACTGTACAAGACAAGTATCCTATTCCGGTGGTAGATGAATTATTGGATGAATTGCATAATGCTCATGTTTTTTCTAAGTTAGACCTCAAATCCGGATATCACCAGATCAGGGTGGTAGAAGAAGATATACCAAAGACAGCTTTCCGAACACATAACGGTCATTATGAGTTTCTTGTGATGCCGTTCGGTTTAACCAATGCACCTGCAACGTTTCAGGCAACAATGAATGACATCTTCAGGTCGTTCCTTAGAAAGTTTGTGCTGGTTTTTTTCGACGACATTCTGGTGTATAGTGCAGATTGGGATTCTCACATTGAGCATTTATCACAAGTTCTGGGGGTGTTACAACACAATCAATTTGTAGCTAATAAACAGAAGTGTAGCTTTGGGAGACAAACAGTGGCCTATTTAGGACATCTTATTTCCGGGAAGGGAGTAGAGGTTGATCCTACTAAGATTAGTAGTGTATTGGCATGGCCTATTCCGAGGAATGTTAAAGGGGTAAGAGGATTTCTTGGATTGACGGGATACTACCGCAAGTTCATTATGAACTATGGTAAGATAGCTAAGCCGTTAACTGAAATGACTAAGAAAGATGGGTTTCAATGGAATTCTGCAGCTTTGGAATCCTTTGAGGCTTTAAAGAAGGCCTTGAC